>JAHTLZ010003468.1:2999913-3031637 GCA_023846285.1 Phrynocephalus versicolor | reverse complement strand
CTCTCTCTCTCTCTCTCTCTCTCTCTCTCTCTCTCTCTCTCTCTCTCTCTCTCTCTCTGCATTCTTGCATTGCCTGTACATGGGAAATCTGCTCATGTACATATATCAACTACTGCAATTTGAATAAATTGGTTGTGAGTCTACCTGTGGACATGTGCTGAAGGAGTCATATTGCAAGATTCTCTGGAAAGGCAAGAATTAAATCTTCTGTTCAGATCCATATATTCAGGTTGAAACAAGCATTTTTGTCTTCTCTGCTCCATTCTTTTAGATTCACTAAGGTGTAGTTATATTTGATGACTAGCTTTGTTGGCACACTGGCCCTATGCAGCCATAATGTCTGACTCTACTCTTGCATATTAAGGAGTAATGATCAGTTTAAACCATCGTGAGAGATATTCTGCAAATAGGATGCTGCAGTTTTGCATTAACTCTTCGTAAATGCTGTCTGCATGTGTCAAACCACAGTTAAAATGTTTGGGCCATAACTCTTGCCTGCTAAATGATAAGAAATCCTGAGTAGGCAGTCATTGAATGTCTGCAGGATGTGGGGAGAAAGCCCAGTTTGGCATTTGCTCACAGAGTCTACAAATAGGTTTACTGTATATTTGGATCTTAGCCAGGATAATAAAATCACAATTTGGATCAAGCATGATTAAGCATCATTACTGCAGCCTATTATTGGATGCTTTGTTTACAAAAACACTTCGCTTGTAAATTGAAGTATTCACAATTTCTTGCATTAGTGGCTATTATATTCCATTGTATTTGTAGTTATTTGTTGTGAAAATTGGAGGTCATACTTCTTCCCTGACATTATTGAGCTGTTAATCTCTTCCCAGCAACAAGTATTCAGGGATACTGTATATGGTGATGGATGACCAGTATAGAGAATATCAGTAGTGTTTCTGAGGTGGTTTTCTCCCGTGTGCCTGCATTTCTGGTGGGCTTCTTGCTTTTCCTTTCTAGCCAAACATTTTAGAAATATTTTCATTTCAAAATGAAGGTGAAAGGAGTAAATCAAGACACCGCAACAACCTGTTTCAGCTTATGTTCACTCAAATAATATTAAAATGAAAGTCCTGGGAAGGCATTTAATTTGTTTATCCAATAATGATGCATCTTGATCCTGCATGAACCTAGGCCCATGTATGTTTTGCATGGCTTCCAAATGGTATTTTGCCAGGATTGTCATATAGCAAGACTTTTTGTACTTGCTTAGTGTGGAGATTTATGTGAGGAAGGAGATTTTTTTTTTACCTAGCTAGTATTTATAGTGCAGCAGGAAGTGTTAGTGAAGTATCATTGAGAGTTTGTGGACTCTAGTTGGTTTATTTATTTACAGATTTTTTTAGCCACTCCATTACCAAGCAGTCTCTGGTCGGTTTATGGACCACCTTCTTACACTGTGTTCAAGTAGTAACAGTAAGCTGATATAGGTGTGCAGGGGAATTAGAGTTATTAGGTGTACTGCTTTAGGAATGAAGTACACCACCATATTTTGTATAGTCTGCGTGGTCCCCAGCCTCTGAACAGTTAAGCAGGCCTGTTTTATGACTGGCTGCCCAAGGCTACTATTGTTCAGATGATGAATCCCTCCAGTTAAATGTGTATTGTGTATGCTACAGCAGTCTAGCTTTGTGTTTGGGAGGCATGGATTTCATAAAGCAGTGAGGATTTTTTGATGATGATGATGATGATGATGATGATGATGATGAGCTGTCAAGCAACCCTTTGGGGGGTTTTCTAGATAGAGAATACTCAGAAGTGGTTTACTGTTCTCTTCTTTGAGGGTATTCTGGGATTTTTGCTACCACTACCATAATCTGAATATCCTCAATTGTACCTGAGTAGACGGAGAAGGTAAAAGTGTATGACAAGCATTCTTGTACTATGGGTTTTGCAAAGAAGCCTTATATAGATGTACTGTACCTTTATTCACTTTGCCAGCATTATCAAATGGCATCTAAAGATGTAACCCAGATTGTTAGCTCAGGCTCTGCTTCTGTGGAATGGAAGAATAAAGATAGGATGTGGCATCCTATGCATCCTTTTTTTTTTGTCCTTCTCATTGGTCTGAAAGCATTTGGGAGACATCTTTGGGATATTCAGTATGAAATTCTGCTTAAGTGGAAGATTTTAAGGGAGAAAGTAGAATTTATTTAGCAACTCATTGTTAGGTGGGTGAGTAGGGGTGGACGTGCATGCATACCCACACATACATTTTACTCACCTATAGCACAGCCTACTTAAGGCCTTGCTTTCTTTACAGAAAGGAGGTCTAGGTCTTTGTGGGAAGTCTCTTTGTTCATTACAATCTAAAGAAGGCTCCTCCCAGATAACACATATCGCACACATACCTAGGTCTCCCAGGAAACACTTGTTCCGTTATTTTTTGAACAGGCAATCCTAGAGGTAAGCATTTGTCCAGGTGGGTGAAATATACCTGTCTGTAGCGATCAGTGTTCTGGAACTCTCATAATTCTTCCTGGGAGGAATTCTGGGAATGCGAGTCCTTCCTCCAAAAGCCCAACCAAACAAATAAGTGACATGACCCCAGTAAGTAGCATAAGTCTTATTGTTATCAGAAGCTAGCTGGACTCTCCAGAGTCTTTGTTGCAGTCTTCCCACTTTTCTGCCCCTTGTTGAGGATAGAGGTGTTCACGATTCTCTAATGCAAGTTGAGCCACCCTGTCACCTCCTGAATGTCATAACTGTATCAACCCTAAACAGTACTTCTGTTCATAGTACATATCCAGTGTGTGACTATGACTGAGGCATGTGTCTGTTCAAAGGTCTGTATGTGTTGGAGGAAGAGTACTATAAACTGTTTGCCACAGTTTGCTGTTAAGTGTCCTAGACAGAAACTCTCAAGCTGCTATAGTCTAGAAAGCTTGGCATCTGCACAGTCTAGAAAGCTTCTTGGCATCTACATACTTGATCTCTATCCTGGAAGACGTTCTAGTTGGCCTTACAAAACAGGAAATGTATGATATGGACCCAGACATATTTTCCCTACAGAATTTTTGTAGTTCCTTCTAATCAAAGTCTTCAGCAGAAAGTTACAAAAAAGCTGTTGAATCTGACTGTGTTTTCTTTGCAGGTTGTCCCCTGCTGCCCAAATTTGATAGCCTAATTGTTAGATGTTTACTGATATTGTGGCAAGAGGAAAGTTTGAATTAGCAGCAGTACTAATCAGTTCCATGGTTTTGTGAATGATTATTTATCTGGATAAATTTCAAGTCTGGTTTTGGCATAGAAATGGCCTTGGACATACTGATGCCAAGAAAAGAACAGAGACAGTGTTGTCCTGTTTGTTCTCTGGCTATCTTGGCAGAGCGCAGCATCATGGTCCATGATTTCATATTGGAAAGGCCTTTTGGACCTCGAGTTTAGAGCTACTGGCTAAAGACCCAATTCCTCTCTAAAAGGTTGCTCCCAAAGTGTTCGGAACACTTTGACTTGAGCTCTGTGGCACATGTTACAAGTCTCACCAGGTTCCATTTTGTCTGTATTTTTTTAAAAAAATGCTACTACAGTAGTATGCTGAGGGCAGCAGTTTTGTTTACATCTCATTCAAGTGAGGTGCTTTGAGGTGCCTTTTCAGGCAAAACAATTACAAAGCCGTTAATGGAATTTCTTCTGGATTTTTAAAAATGCCTTCATTTGACTTGTTTAGTCGGAAAATGTTTTTAATAACATAATACAGTAACCCCCCGCCGATCGCGGCGGTTAGGGACCCACCCAACCCGCGATGGCTGAAACTCCACGATATGTAGATTCAGGTCGGGTGGGGCCTGGGGGGCGAGGGGCCACCGCCACACACTGAGCAGAGCCACCTAGAACCAGCGCACGGTGGCGGCTTGGGGTTCGGTGCTGCCCAGAGCCGACATCGCTCCCTGCGCGCCCTCTACCCCCAGGGAAGGGCGGGAGGGCGGTGAGCGATCTTTGGAAAGGGCTCTGGCTGCGGAGACAAGAGCTTGTCTCTGCGGCCCAGAGCCCTTTAAACATCACCTGCTGCTGCCTGAACCCCTGAGGGTGGGGGACCACTGTAACCAAGGTTTCCTCTAAGCGGCACAGCTCCACGGCTGCGCACACCCTTGGAGCCCTCCATGCAGGCGGTTTCCAGTTCCGTACCACCATTGTGACTGTTTTTCTTCTGTTTGCCGTGTGCACATAAGAATATAGAGTTGAAAGAAACCTCAAGGGCCATTCAGGAACCCCATCACAAAAATCATAGAGTTGGAAGAAACCTCAAGGGCCATTCAGGAACCCCATCACAATATTTCCGACAGATGGCCATCCAACCTCTGCTTAAAAACCTCAAAGAAGGAGACTCCACCACCCTTTGTGGCAGCATGTTCCACTGCCGAACAGCTCTAACTGTCATGAAGTTCTTCCTAATGTTCAAATGGAATCTCTTTTCCTGTAGTTTGAAACCATTGCCCCGAGTCCTCATCTCTGAAGCCATGGAAAACAAACCTGTTCCCTCTTTGATATGACACCCTTTGAAATATTTAAACATACCTATCATATCCCCCTCAGCCTTCTTTTTGAAGGGCTAAACATTCCCAGTTCCCTACGCCGTTCCTCATAAAACATTTCCTCCAGACCTTCAACCATCCTGGTCGCCCTCCTTTGCACCCACTCGAGGTTGTAAACTGAGGCACACAGAACTGGGCACAACATTCCAGGTGGGGCCTGACCAGAGCAGAATACAGTGGTACTATCACTTCCCTTGATCTTGACACTATGGTTCTGTTGATGCAACCAAGAATCGCATAGGTTTTCCTGGCCGCCGCATCACACAAGTCCAGATAAACAATATCCACAACATTCCCCTCATCCACCAGGCCTGTAATTCTATCAAAGAAAGAGATCAAATTAGTCCCCTTCAGTGTTGTAAGGTGCCAACAAATGTTAAATTATATCCTAGGGCTGTCTTCCCATCTTCTTCCACTGCAGTTTACGTCCTTTTCACTGATGTAATTAGGAGTCCTTCAGTTTTACTGTCCGTGTTTCTTGAATGACTTATTTTCCTTAATTTAGTTTTATATTAGAGATATGAAGGTCTTGGGGGGGGGATGGAAAAAATTAGTAAAAAATGTTTTCCCACTTTTTCCCTGAAGTCTTCTTCTTTTGTTTGTCCCCCCCCCAGAAAAAATTGAAAAAAGAAAAAAAATATCATGAATGTTTTATTTTAACATGATGAATAAAATATTTTAAGGCAGGGTGATAAAATATTTTCCAAATCATTTCTAAAAAATGTCATTGAAACTTTGTCCTACTCCCTTCTATACATTTCCCCCTCTTCATTTCTTTTTATAAGAATGAGTTTTTTATTTTATTTTTATTTAATACTGTGAAGAGGAAATATGAATAATTGTTAATTCTGGATTTTTAAACATTGTTTTGTAGAGGTATTGTTTTTGTTCCACATAAACTATTAAATGGTTCAGGAGATTGTTACTCCATTTGTTACATCTATAAATAAATATTTATTAAAGTAAATTCTGATTGTAATAATTGTTTGCTTACACTATATTTTAATATGCTAGTTGTAGTAATTTTATGCCAATTCAAATTGTCCATAGTCATATTTTATGTTTTGAACATAATGACTTTTAAGCTGTAAAGGGGGGGGTTATTAGCATTATTTTCAATTTTCCCGAACATTTCTGTTTTTTCTGAGTTTCAGAATTTTTGGAAATTTTACATCTGTATCATAGATACAGATAAGTTGGTACACATTTATTTTTGTTACAAATTTTATGAACCATTGGTTTAAAAAAACAACACATTTTCTGCAGGTAAACTGAGCGCTGGAAAAACTTCAAGAAATGATTCTGCTTGCATCAGTGGCTATGTGGAACTGGTGTACTGATTGGTGTCGGAATTACTACTGTATATTCAAATGCAACCCAGATGAGAAGGAGATATCTGGGATGTTGATTTTGAGCTATTCCAGATGGAATTGTATTTCTTCTTAAAAGGTTGAGTGTGCATTCACAAGTGCTTGCTGTCC
This sequence comes from Phrynocephalus versicolor, assembly GCA_023846285.1. Lineage (NCBI taxonomy): Eukaryota > Metazoa > Chordata > Lepidosauria > Squamata > Agamidae > Phrynocephalus > Phrynocephalus versicolor. The sequence goes on along the minus strand of JAHTLZ010003468.1, from coordinate 3,025,612 downwards.
CACCACCGTGGTCTGGATCTTACTCCATAGCCAAAGACAGTGCATTCTTCTACAGTAATCTTCAAATTTGACTCTTGTGATATGTTATACATTGGCAGCTCTTGACGTCTGTTTAAAGATTTCAGCATAAAATGCGGCTGCAAGGCTTTTTGCTGGACCACGTCCCACCTTCCTTTAAGCAATCCCCACTGATTTCCTGCTTATGTGCAACCTGCTGATCACTGAATTGATAATTGGAGGTCCTTTTTCATTAAGAGAGATATGGATTGATTGATTTTTGGAGGAGCCGGGCTGAGTTGTGGTGACCTGTTGATGAAATTCTGCACCTGAAAATACTTATGTACATCCTAATTAGCACCAGGTGTTTTTTAAAATTTTAGATTGGTATAATGCCTGTTTACGCTGTGTTTTTATTGGATGTCTTGATGCTTCTGCTTTATGAAGAGAAGCCAGTCTACAGGGTTCAAAACATATTATCATTATTAAGACTTATATACATATAAAATATCTCCTTCTCAATTGAGAGGACTGATCTGACCAGTGATGATCAAGAAAGCTTCTCCAACATTGGCTTTTTATGACAAATTAAAATTTCCCAGGATTAAATGCCTGTATCCTGCAGAAAAATGTTTTCTTAGTAAATGCATTAAAGAGAGAGAGCTGTTTGCCATTTTATAGGTATGAGAAGCCAGCAGGCAGACGTTTGACTAGTGACTTACAGTTAATATCCAGATATTTTTTGCACCTATTTTCTCTGTCTTTCTGTTCTCCCAGTTTTCTGTCTCTAGGAGAAGAAGGATTCCCAACCTTAAGCCCCTCCTTCTCTTATTAGTCTGTCACCCCATGGATTAGCTCAGCACTGTTAGCCTGCCATGATAAAGCAAAAACAGAGGAAGACAGAACTGTGGACCTTAGCTCTTCCTCTGACATTCAGATACAGTTTCCATACGGTTGAATGTTATCCTCCTTGACAGAGAGCAAGGCTTTTGATATTTCTCCTTGAAGACGCTGGATTTTGGCCTTAAGGGTACAGATGTATGTGAACATTCTGTGATGTGGCGCATGAACCTGACAAATGCAGTTAATCCAGATTTTTTGGGGGGTGGGGTGGGGTGGAATGCAACTTCAAAGGCTCAAATACCAATTATGAGCGGAGGGTTTTGTGTAATTAATTTAGCTAGTTTTATTGAAGTAGGGAATTATTTTGTTATATAAAGATGCTCCTTTTGTTTTAAAAGGATCCTTTCAGCAGAGTTTGTAAATGATCAGTTCTCCATTTTTTTCAGAAGATTTGGTTCTTTTCCCGTTTAGTTCCTCTAGGTGCTTATTCTTAATTGCTTTTAACGTCTTCATTGTTCAGAGAAGCAGCTACCATATTACAGTCATATAGTTTCAGAGCTGAGGGTTACTCTCAGCTATGTTGTGTGTTGGGATTTATGATAAATTCTCTGCCTACAGCAGAGAAAATGCTAGCAGTCTGCAGGCAGTCATTTGTCCGCAACAGTCCTGAGTGACATTTTGATTTCAGTGTTTAAAACTAAAAAAATCAAATAAACAGGAGTTAAGTATCACAAGATTAATTCGTTTGTGTACAGGTTATGATATATGCACAAATACAGGCAGATTTAATTCTGTGGTACTGTAGTTATATTCATAACTGAGCTTTCTGTAGCGCTTTACATAAGAACATAAGAAGAGCCATGCTGGATCAGGCCAAAGGCCCACCTAGTCCAACTTCCTGTATCATAGTGGCCCCACCAAATGCATCTGGGGATGCACGAGATTAGATATCTGTCTCTTGATACCACTCCCCTGCATCTGGCCCTTGAAATACGCTGTTTATAGGCCTAGAGATTACACATCTCCATCATGGTTTGTAACCTGTGATGGACTTTTCCTCCAGGAATCTGTCCAATCCCCTTTTGAAGGCATCCAGGCCAGATGCCATCACCAATGCTGTGCCAGGGGGTTCCACAGACAAATGATACACTGGCTAAAAAGATATTTTATTTTGTCTGTTCTCACTCTCCCAACCCTTAGTTCTGGTATTTTGTGAGAGGGAGAAGAGCTTCCCTCTATCCACCTTACTCATACCCTGCATAATTTTGTACATCTCAATCATATCCCCCCTCAGGTGACTTTTTCCAGACTAAAGAGCCCCAAATGTTTCAGCTTTTCCTCATAAGGGAGGTCCTCCAGCCCAGTAATCATTTTATTTGCTCTCTTCTGCACCTTTTCCAGTTCCACTATGTCTTTTTTGGGATTCAGTGACCAGAATTGTACACAATACTCCAAGTGTGGCCTTACTATTGTCTTGTGCAATGGCATTATAATGTTGGCTGTTTTATTTTCAAACCCCTTTTGGATGATCCCTAGCATGGAATTGGCCTTCTTCACCGCTGCCACACACTGGGTAGACACCTTCATTAATCTGTCCACCAGCACACCAAGATCTATTTCCTGATCCGTCACAGATAGCTCAGAGCCCATGAACTGATAGATAAAGTTTTGATTTTTTTTTTTTTGCCCCAATATGCATTACGTTACCTTTCCCTACATTGAAATGCATTTGCCATTTTGCAGCCCATTCCCCAGTTTGGAGGGATCCTTCTGGAGCTCTTCACAATCGTCTCTGGTTTTTGCCACCTGAAAAAGTTTTGTGGCATCTGCAAACTTGGCCACCTCACTGCTTATCCCTGTCTTCAGGTCAGTTATGAACACTTTGAAAAGTACTGGTCCCAGGATAGATCCCTGGGGCACACCGCTTTTCACTTCTTTCCATTGTGAAAATTTCCCATTGACACCTACTCTTTGTTTCCTGGATCTCAACCAGTTCTCAGTCCATAAAGAAGACCTGCCCTCTTATCCCGTGACTGACTCAGTAGCCTTTGGTGAGGGACTGGAAAAGCCTTATGAAAATCAAGATAGACAGTATCCACCAGTTCACTCAAGTCCAAGTGCCTGTTGACCTTTTCAAAGAATTCTAAAAGGTTTGTCAGGCAAGACTTACCCTTACAGAAGCCATGCTTTGCTTGACCTGTGGATCAAACTGTTTTTTCCCATCTGGCTTATTAAATTTGCAACTCACTGTGTAGGTATTTGCTTCGTCGGAAGCAAGAGGAAAACACATTTTTTTAAATGTATCCCTTTCTCCTTAAGAAGGACCCAAGGCAACTTACGTGATTAAAAGACAATGCTGAAAGCTAAAAACCGTGGGGGTATGTAAGTACTAAAGAGGGTCAAATACTGCAACAAACAAAAAGACAGTAAGCAAGAGCAACACCAAAAACACATTCAAAGCTGTGAGAGGGAACCCTCAATTTAAAACCCTACTCAGACAGCCAGTCACTAAGGAAAAGGTTGCTTGAAGAAAAAGGTCTTTGCCTACCTGCGGAAGGATAGCAAGGATGGGGCCAGCCTGACCTCCTATGGGAGAGAGTTTTAGAGTCTGGGAGTAGCAACAGAGAAGACCCTCTTCCATTTCCCTACCAAATGCAACTCTGAAGATGATGAGACCAAGAGAAAAGCCTCTCCTTATGATCTTAAGACTTGAGCAGCGAGAGACCATTCTTGAATGGGTTGGACCTAAGCCATTGAAGGCTTTATAGGTTAAAACCAGCACTTTGACTTGTAGCTCAAAATGGATCAGTAGCCAGGAGGGTTATGCGGTACCTGTGACCGCCCCCATTTAGTAATCTAGCTGCCATGTTTTGGACCTGTTGAAGATTATGGACACTTTGCACATAAAGTGTGTTACAGTAATTGTAATCTAATGTCCCTTAGATTAATTAATGCCTGTCCAACTAGATCTTCTTTAGCGTTGGCACTGAGGGTGCCCACACCTAGGGAAATCGGAAAAACAGTTATGAGAAACCGGGCTTTCTCAGGGCCGTCACTTCTCTTTGGAACAAATGGCCAGTTGACATCTATTTGGCTCCTTCCGTGGCAATGTTTAATAATTCTTTGAAGACCTGGCTCTACCATGAGGCTTTTGGCAGTGCTGCATGTTGCTCACAAACTACCTGGCTCCCTATTATGATTTGTTTGTTCTATGTTTTAATTATCTTTGCTTAATATATGTAAAATGTTATTTTTATTTTATTGTTTTAACTTTACCTGTATACTGTATACTGGAGTTGTTCTTTGAATTTAACTTGATGGTTAGTAAGTAAGTAAAATACATGAATAAATAAGCAAGCAAGCCAGCTGGTTGTAACAAAGGCATGTGATTGTGTCACTGTAGTCAAATCAGACCTCCCCAGAGATTGAAACATTGGAATTAGTATATTTACAGCCATTAGTTCTGTCATATGGGTTTTGACATCATCTGTTACTGTGGGCTAGGTCTAGACTAGTGATGAGCTTTTCCTTTCGGAAGTGGTCAGCTTCTGAAATGAACCCACGGGAGCTCTGCTGACGTTCGGAACCGGAGGAATGAAATCAACCAATCCCTTACCTTGCGCTGAACTCACGTGGGGTTAAACTCCAATGAGGAAGAAGCTTTTGACTCGTCATCTTTCCTTCTTCCTGGTGCTGGCCAATCAGACAGGGAGGTGGGATGATGCATTTCTCTGCACAGTTTCCAATGGTTTTTATTGGAAGATAATTCACAGGTTTATCATTCCCTTCTGAGGGATCCCTGGGACGTGGTTTAGTCAGGACTACACAGGTTGCCTCTTCCCAGTGAAGGGAGTATGAGGAATTGAACTTCAAACCTTTAGCTCTTCACATCCTGCTATATAATAGAAAAAAATCCTTATGTTATATTATGTCACATCAAGTCCATACTGACTTGTAGTGACCCAAAAGGTAAGTGAGATATTTAAGGGGTGGTTTTACAAATTCCACACCACCAGTGGCCTTCCATGCTCAGCAGGGATTCAAATTCAGGCCTCCTGAGTTGTGATCCATCACTCTGTCCACTCTAGTACACTGGGTATCCTACCCTTAAAATAGAAGCACTCATGAATAAATTAGTTAGTCTCCAGTGTTATAATTCTAGAAGGAGCCTTAATGCTTTAGTCGCAGGGGACCTTAGGAGACGGTTGTTTTGCATACTTTGTAGGATCTCTTCTCTGAACACAATGAGACTTCCTTCTAAGTTAATATGTATATGCCAGCACTATTAAAATTGTGTGTGTTCAGTAGATCCCTCAATAAGACTCATGGTTGCAACTAATTTCCTTTTTCTCTGTGGTTCATATACTGTATAAGGGTGATTTGGTAAATGGCAAAAATGCTTGCTGGTTAGAAGGAAGGGAAAACTTCTTCATATTAAAAATGTGCAGTATATACTTGTACCACAGGATGGTGCCAGAACATTGGCTGTGCCCATGCATGTTACGGAATAAAGTACGGTAAATGTGTACACTTGTTGAGGACTGAAGATTGTATTTGCTTGTTTATTCAGTTTGTATACTGCTCCCATTAGTACCAGGGCACTACTTCCTGTGGTTATCATAAACATAAATTTCAACCAGAAAGATGAGGTATGTGAGACCAAACACTATTGGCCACTATTGAAGCATCCTGGTCTTCCATAACACCTCAGCAGTGCCACAGGCTGATAGCATCCAGGCCACACCACATTGAGGCAGTAATAATTGATGCAAAATGGGCCCAAACCAAGTACTGTACTGAGTACATATGCATGCTTATACTTTTCAGAGGTCTGATAGTGTTCTATTTCCAATCCTTGTGTTGTTGATGTCATGTAATATTCTAATTTTCTGAGATTGTGAATTTGGGGTTTTCATAAACTGTACGCCATAATCATCACAGTTATACGAAAGTGAGGCTTGACATATCTTGCTTTGCATGTAATGCGTTTATCTCATATATTAGTTTCACCTTTTGAGTTGACTTACTGAAATAAATGAACATTTGCACAATATTCTATTTTTTCGAGTTTCACCTGTACATACATAACATAGTGCTGATTACATTCCTAGTTACAGTATATGCCTCTTGTACAAATGGGAACGTGAGCAGTACCTCGCCATTTAGTGGCAATTGGGCATTACAAACTACGTTATTTCACTTAGCAGTATATCTCGCCAGAAGGATTCTGGAGACTACCCTACTGTCTTGACCAGCCCTGTTAGGTAGAAGGATAATTGATAGATGAGGAAAATTCTCCATGCTCTGCTAATGACCTATAGTGAAAGTAGAAAAATCCTTTGATTAGCAAAGCCGATAGTGGAGCACTCTTCTTTATAAGTAGACAGAAGGTTGGGAGTGTTCTTTTCATACCCTCAAATGAGTATGTAAAGAACCTTTTAAACTGGCCAAATGAGTACATAAAGGACCTTTTTAAACTGGCCAGATTCAACTGGCTTGAATCTTCAACTGCTATAAAAATTGATACATTGCTCGAACATAATGCCACCTTTTCCTGCAGGCATGACGGGGGGGGGGGGGTGTTGGAGGTGGTATGTGGGACAGGAAGGGGAGCAGAATGCAAGTTCTTTTGTATTTGTGAAAAACTAATTGCACAGTATTGGATGCTGCCTAAGTTTTGGTCTTGATGGACACTCCCTGTCATATTAAACTGAGAGGCCTTAACGTGTGTCATGAGATAGTAAATCTTCTAATATTTTCGTCTATCAGTTTGCTATCATTTTTAGACCTGTTAACTATTCCTGAATTAACCAGTATCTTTGAGACTTAGATATCAGGTCTTATTTAGATAGGTGAGGTAAGAATGTGGAGCATATACAGATATAGTCTGATTTGTGATACATATTTCATGGACCATCATAATTTCCCGTAATTTTTAGCCCCATGCTATGCCCATCGTACATGACTCCCACCACTCCTGCAGATGCAACCTCCCCACCCCGCCCACCCCCATGCAGGTTCCGTCATGACAGAACTAAAGGGTCTTGGTGTACAGGGGGAGGGAGGCAGAGTTGAGTGCATGCATGCAGATGCATGCCTTAGAGGGAATCCTGAATATTGTGCATGTAAACTGAACTAGTCAAGCTTGGTGCCGTTTCTTTTCTGGAAAAAGGCCTATAGTTTATTCTGGTGTCAAGAGAAGTTGGAATGCTTGTTCACATTTGAGGCACTGTTTACATTGTATAAATAAATGGTCATGGACAATGCTATGTTTTACAGCATGGTTTCCTCTGTATCATATCTTATTTTGGGTTTTAAAAAAGATTTTAGTGTTAACATCTGGGGTAAAATCCCTAACAAGTAGGCAGATTTTAAGCAGTCCATATTTGAATTGTCACATGCTGTGAACAATGCCTGATTCTCCTATTGCAGGAGTTAACTTTCTGAAATAGCCTCCTATTTCGTCCTTTCATTGGTGGTTTTCCTGGTTTTCTTCAGATTTTGCCATTTATAGCTGTCTTATTAGCGCTGATGTTCAGTGTTCTGTGGTAACTAGGGATCAATGTGATGGTCTAAAACGCAGTGGTTCCTATCCTTGGACTCCAGTCCCAAGACATCCTGGCCAGCACTCCTAGTGGTGAAAGCTTTGGGGAGTTGCAGTCCGAGAACACCCACATCACCCAAGGTTGGGAGTCACTGAGAATATGCAAAAGGCGCTGAAGTCTTTCTGTTAAGCTCAGTCATCTTCCTTTTTAAAAAAAAAAAAATCAGTGCCAAGGGACTACAGCTGTTTGCTCATAAAATGCAGAACCTGGCCTGAAAGTTGTTTGTGGGGTCTCAAGATGTATCTGCACTAGAATGTGCTGAATGTTGAAGATGCATGGCAAAGACGGGGGCCCAGAAGGGAAGGAAGATGGGGCAGAAAGCCCAAATAAGCCCTTCTGATAGCTTCATGGACTTATTTAAATATCTGAGTGAGGAGACTGACTTGGTACAGGGATCTTCCGTGTGTGCAATCTCCTCATCTGGTTCTCCTCCTTCCTCTTCTGGCCTCTGGTCTACTCCAAGTCTGTTAGTTTGAGCTTACTCAGTCGTCTTTGTTGTGTTGCTCACGCTGCTGCTTGATAGTTTCAGATATTTGCACTGATGTTAAGTTCTTCTCTTTTTTTTTCACCAAGGAAGATCAGAAAGTGGAAAATCCATAAAAATGAAAGTGGACCGAACTAAACTGAAGAAAACGCCTACTGAGGCTGTGAGTATAACCTCTTATCACCTTGCATTCTCTGTAGGAATACTGGGAGCCTTGAAGGTCCATAATGTTCTGTAACAGGGTGGGCTTATTTATTGAACAGTGTTGCCACTTATTTCTGAATATATTTCCTGTTACATGGTACAGTGGTACCTTGTATAAAGGAATTAATTTGTTCCAAATGAAATTATGTTAAGCAAATTTTCCTTTATACAAATTCCCATAGGAATGCATTGAAAATGGAGTGCTCCTATTTTATGTTGTATGGATTTTCCCCATAGGCAATTATGTTAAGCAAATTTCTGCTATCTCTGGAATTTTTATGTTGTACAAATTTTATGTTATACAAGCTGTTTGTTATACAAGGGTCCACTGTACTTTAAATGATTTCAAGCTCCTTAGCAGGAAACTCATTGGAATAGAAAACCAGTGAAGACCAGGATGGTGGGGAAGACTGATTTACATGAGGAATGATAAAGTTGCCTGTAGTTGCACCTGTAGTTACAAATATTGATTCCCAGTATTGATAATTCCTTTAACCAAAAGAGATTGTAATTGAAATAATATGAAACCTGACTGCTATTGATTAGTTCCCTGCAACAAATTGTGCATTCAGTGGTTTCCTTAAGTGAACTGAACAATTTTGGGAATCACTGTTGCGAGTCATATGGGGGACTTTGGAAGTGACTTTTTGAGAATATTGAATAGTTGATTCTTCAACAGCCACAGAACAGAATGGTTTAGGCATGGGGGCAAGGAGGAAGCAGAACTTTAGGGGAAATTAATTTATTTTGTACAAGGTAGCCGAAATTGTTACTTAGCTTGTATTTAGGAATACTCACCACATTGTAACAGTGTGTACATTCCTTATTTTGTGTCTTCTCTCCCTAGCCTGCAGACTGCAGAGCCTTGATAGACAAACTCAAGGTTTGCAATGATGAGCAACTGCTGCTAGAACTTCAACAGATCAAAACATGGAACATTGGGAAGGTGTGTGGTAGTTGCAGGTGCTGCGTATGCGTTTGTTTTGTGAGAGGAGAGAATTCAACATTTACCACATGCCTGTATTTATTTAGAGGCTTTATTGTGCGAATGTGAAGGACAGCCTATGCAATTCATTCCTTTAGGTCAGAATGACTAGTCCCAGGGGGTTGTGGTTTACAGCTTCTGACCGCTAGAATAATCCATCCGTACTTTTGTAAAGTAGTTTTGTAGCTTGCTGCTTAAAATGGACGTGTGTGTGTGTGTGTGTGCGCGCGCGCGCGCCACACAAGCTTTCTTGGCTCCTCTGACCTCTTTTAGCTACAATAGGTCACAAGAACACTGATAACTGGTGGGGGGGGGGAGTGGAACTTATGGTGGATCAATCTCATTTTATCCCCTTTGCAAGGCATGGCCAGCCTATAGTACAGTATCTGTCTTTGCCATTGATGCAAGCTGTCTCTTGAGTGTTTTCTCTTTCCTCCCTTTCTTTAGTGTGAACTTTACCACTGGGTAGACCTGCTGGACAGATTTGATGGCATCCTCTCGGATGCTGGGCAGACTGTGGAAAACATGTCATGGATGCTGGTGTGCGACAGGCCAGAGAAAGAACAGCTGAAATCCCTCTTGCTGTCTGTGCTGAACTTCACTGCCTTGCTCATAGAATACAGTTTTTCTCGTCATCTTTACAGCTCAATTGAGGTAATGTAAAGGAATCGTGAAATACATATTTTGAGACAAGAAAGGCAGAGCTTGGAAAAGTAACTTCTGTGGACTACGTGTGTCCAAATCTCACAGCCAGCTCAGCCACAGGGATTCTGGCAGTTGCAGTTCAAAATGTAACTTTTCCAAGTTCTGAAGAATGACAATTTCAATATGTTGTTGATCTTGGTGAAGATGGACTGAAGTATATACTGGGTAAACACTTAGCTGCTATAAATTAATAAAAATCTGCGTAACACACTGTTGATCTTCTGTGTATAAGACATACTGTATGCAGTTGGCCAGTGTAGCTGTCTTTGTGTTTTGAGTTAAAAGCAGGGGCTTTGAAGAATAATAGCTTAGCCAAAGCTGCGTCCTGAAGCCATAGCAGAGGTGTGATTTGAATTAGGCTAACACTGTACAGTGGTGCTACAGCAGTGTTACCCAACCTGGGGGTTGTGACCCAAGTATTTTCTGGGAGGTAGGTTGTGGGTATAGATGTACAATTTCTGGAAACTTTTTTAAGGGGAATGGAAAAAAACCTGATCTTGGACCGCAGCTCTTAGAAACCCCTGCCAACACTACCTACTAGAGGTGGAGGTTGCTGGGAAGTACTGTCCAAGAACATCTAAGTTACCAAAGTTTCCAGAAATTTGACTTCTGTAGTTGTGGATCGCTTTATATGCAGTATATTGTAGCCCTTTCTTCATTTACCTTTTGGAGCAGGATATTAAAGAGAGAGAGAGAGAGAGAGACCCCGACTCTTTGAGGGAAAAAGAAGCCTCTATCTTCTGAGAAGGGATGACTTGCCTGCATTAAAAATTCCTTTTTATCCAAACTTGCAGGTTATTTGGGTATTATAAAAGGAGATCTTGACTCAAGAAAGTTTGGGAACCATTGGGCTGCAAACTAATGAGGGGCAACTGATCTGCGTCCTGTTTCACTACTTCCATTCAAACGGAAGAACTGAAATCTATATTTGGAAATGAGAGTAGCGATGGCTTTAGGCATGTATTAAATGCGCCCTGTCCTCTGTCTTCGCCTAGCATTTGACAACACTGTTGGCATCCTCCGATATGCAAGTGGTGCTTGCAGTTCTGAACCTCCTGTATGTGTTCAGCAAACGCTCCAATTACATCACACGCTTGGGCTCTGACAAGAGGATGCCTCTTCTCTCTCGGCTGCAGCATTTGGCAGAGGTGAGTAGCTGGAAAATAACCACATGATGAAGCCACAGTTTATGGTCTTAAGCCTTCTGTATCTCATAGCCCTCCTGAAGTCTTCACGAGAAATCCAAATGTCTTAAATGTGGCTAGAATTAATCTGAAACAGCTTCCCTCATCTGGCTCACCCAAGCATTGTACGCCCTTCATTCATAATCGTTCAGAATAGCTGGCAGACAATATGGCTGGCACATATTCCCACTTTTCTTCAGAAACCAAGGCCTTGCCCATGGTGTTTGCCTTCTTCTTTTGCTTTTTGGGCTGTCTACATAAACCTGTCTCAGTCGGGGTTTCCTTGTGTGCAGTATTCCAGATGGATACCTCCATTACTCCTACTGCTAAGGTGTCAAGGCAGATAAACTAGTGGGGAATGGAAAGCTTAAATGCCCTGCTTCTGTGGCTTCCAAGATTGTCCTAGTGAAGGCACCACATTTTTGTGTGGCATTGAATGTACATTAGTGGTCACGGAGAGGACTGAGCCCCCTCAGGTTTGCTCAGCTGCCACTGAATCTGTCCCTGTGGCCCCTCTCCAGCCGCACGTTATTTGCACAGATTGCTTGTTGTTCAACAGAGTAAGACAGCAGGAACCTGATGCTTGCTGCATTTTGCTTTGCTCTTTTCTTTGCCATGTGTTGAGTCAGCATGCCGCTCTGCCACGTGAAGGGAATCCAATCTGCCTAGCTTCAGGGTTGCTTTATTTTTGGCAGATAGCTCTTTTCCGCTTACTGGTTGTGTGAGGGATACTTTCACATGGTTGTGTGAGGGGTACGTTCGCAGTTCCCCCACCGTTCCCGCTGTACATTGGGAAATGGGAGCCACAATGGGAAAACAAGTAAAGTGAAAAGAGAGATGGATTTTTAAAAAAGAAGCACAGGTTAACCAATGAAAGTTGTTATTCCTTGCAGGTGGGGAGCGAGGAACCTCATTGTTTTTGAACTATCAGCCTGCAGAATAACTTGAATTATAATAGAGACTGACTTTTTAATGAAAAGGAATTGTGTGAATGTTTCCACTTTTGTATGCCAGCTGATTCTTAGTCATTTGTAGACCCAAGATGCATTTCTCAGTAACCAAATAAACGTTAAAGTCAGGATGTTGGGATAACAGTCCAGTTTGAGATTTCTTTGCTTACCAGTTTCAAACCTGTTCTTATAGATCTTCTGGTTTACAAAGTAAATCATAGCTTACTATCGTAATAAATAAACAGAATCTATATATCTTCATTGCTAGCCTGGCAGGTCTTTCTTAGACAACGGTCCATGGAAAAAGGAGGGAACCATTGAAATATTATTGTTCCCATTAGCATCGATCAGTGCTGGGGAACCTTTTAGAGACTGAAAACCCGAACTGCTATTCAAAACTCACGTATTTTTCGCAAAGTGCCAATATGGCAATTTAACTTGAGTACAGTGGTACCTCAGGTTACAAATGCTTTGGGTGCTAACCTTCGGGAAAATGAGGATCAAAGAGCAGGGGTGCTACCCTTCAGGAAAGCGAGAATCAAAGAGCAGGCTTTTGAATTTCCCACAGCCACAGCAGCCTCCCTGTGGGTGTGAGAAATTCAAAAACCTGCTCTTCGATCCTGACTTTTCTTAAGAGTAGCATGCCATCTGCCTCTCTGCCTGGGCAGAGAGGCAAATGGGGTGCAACACCATTGGGAAAGTCAGGGGGGAGTGGCGGCGGCTTGTGGGCTCCTTCATAGCCCCAGTTTACTCTCCAGCCACGCCACTCCGGGCATCCCAAAAGCGGCATGGCTGGAGAATAAACGGGGCCTACGAAGGAGCCCACAAGCTGCTGCCTCCCCTTCGCCTGGCACTGCACAAAGGATAGTGGCGTGCTCCGAGCATAGGGGGAAGTGCTGTGGCTATGTGGGGGTGATGTTGCGTGCCCTCAGAAAGGGCTCCTCGTGCCATCTTTGGCACCCATGCCGTAGATTCTCCAACACTGGCATAGATGAACCCTCATGAATGGCATCCATCTTCTGAAAATGTTGCATTGCTCTCAGCTGCTGATCTTCCTGCAACTAGGACCAGTTGAGAAATAATACTGAGTTACTCTTTTATGATTATGTCATGGTTTGTATATCATTCAGTGTTTGTTTGTTTTTTAACTCATTCCTGATGTTGCTCCTTCTTTCTCCTACAGAGTTGGGGTGGCAAGGAGAATGGTTTTGGCCTTGCAGAATGTTGTAGAGATTTGCACATGTTGGTAAGTGTTCTGTTTTATGTTTGCTCCTTTTCTGCTTTGTTTGCAATAGGTAGCTTGGCTTGTGGCATATGAGAACGAGTCCTGGTTGCTTTCTCATGTACATGGTTACTGAAGTCTTGAGGGTCTTTTGTGCCATACATCACACTCTGTTGGCATTTGTGGCAGCACTGACAAGCAGTTGGTTATCGGCTCTTATAAAAAATAGATCTACCTTTTTTAATGGACGTCGGCCTGCTAAAATACAGTATGTTTCTGTGATGTATTCAGTATCTAGCAAAATTGCAACAAGGCCTAAATAAAGAGGACTTTCTAAATATTATACTTTGAAATAACAGTATTTTCGTGTAAGGAACTCAGAACGCTAGTGTTCAGACTTGGGAGCTGCTATTATCTTTTGCTGATCTAGAGATCCTTTCTTTTTCAGAATATGCAGTACTTGCTAAGAATACTTGATAAGTTTTTGAATTTCTTGGATTGGTGTTTTAAGATGCCTTTTCCCTGCTCACACTGCACACTTCTTGTATTCTTCCCTGGCGATCCCTTGAATTGGTAGAGATACTGGTTTCTGGTGCTTCTGTTGACAGTCTTGTTGAAACAGCTATGTTCCGTTAAAATATTTTATACTTGTTCCAGTGATAGGAAAGCAGTGTACATTGGTTGTGAACTGGTTGGACTCAGAAGTAAAACAGCATTAGTTTGGGCAGAAGCATACATTTCCATGAGCAGTGATTTTGTGGAGAAGGAGAATGTCCGTTGATTACTAGATGCCTACTTAGATGTTGATTCTTGTTGAGATAATTTCTTGTAGCACTGCGGTATCAGCATAGATGATGTTACAGTTGCTGTCCGCACCAAAACAGTGACAGTTACTCTAAACCTCTGGAATAGGAAGTAAATCGTCTTTAAAGGTGCTTCCTGGCTTGCTGGTACAGTCACTGTTGAGAGCAATGCCAGAAAGTGTTCCAAATACATTTTTTTGTACCTCCAGTCAAGGCTTACGTAATTCATAAGGCTCACAAGATCTGAGGGGCAGTTTTTGAAAACCCACTTTGACCTGGGGTTAGAAATTTTCCATTATGTGCTTCAGCTCTTGCAGTAAGCTTCCATGACCTGGAATGTGCACGGATGAGTAGTTTTGGATGCCAGCTAAGCACACGGGATGGGAATACTGAAAACAGAAATAGAGAACATGGTTTAGTTATTGCATTGTTGATAAAAATCAGTGTTATGTGATTTTTAAAAATCCTGTTGGTTTAAATAATTATTTAAATCACAATAAAAATGTTAAGAATTGTTGTTGTTTTTTGTTTAAATAGTAAAAAAGAATCCTTCTTTAAAAATTTAAATCCAATCCACCCTGACATGTTGTGTATCTTTGGGATATTACCATGGTGGAGATCAACAGAGTTCCCTCCTCATCGCAGTACAGTGTCTTCATCCATATATCTAGTTTCTTACATCCTCCCCCCCCCCCCCACTGGCACATAATCCTGTAAGGAAATTTGGGCAGGGTGGTGATAATCGGGTTGCTGGAAGCAGGTGATCTCAGTGGCCGGATGCCTTGTTCTTTGAGCTAGCATCCTTTTTTTGCCTCCCCCCCCCAGTGTAGAGAGAGTGGTTTGGGGTGAGGTTTTTTTTTTTTTGAGAGAGTGTTTGCCATCTGGTGTGTTCTGATTCCATACTGTGATCTGTACACAGAAATACCCTCCCAGTGCAACTACACTACACTTTGAATTCTATGCAGAGCCAGGGGCCGAGGTCAAAGTGGACAAAAGGGTGAGTCTCCTACAGACTTGTTCTTGTAAGGTTCTGGGGGAAGCGGGTGGGAGGCCAGGTTGGGCAAACGGGCTCACATGGCTTGCGAAAAGACATCTTCGAAGTTACTTCTTGTTCAGTCTGTCAGAGAAGCAGGGAGCCCTCTTGCCAGAGAGTGAGTCCTCAGGCAATGGAAATTACTTTTTAGGTGAGAGAAGGTACTGGCAGCCAGTCTTCTTCCTATTCTCAGATGCTTTTAGTAGCTCGATCAACTTGATTTGGAGGTTATTGCAACCTACCCAAACATAGTGTGTCTCTGCTCTAGCTGCTGTGCCCTGGAATTCAATATCTTGCTTTTTCTTTTTAAAGGCATTAGTGACAGATTAGGGGTTTGGAGGGGCCAAAGCCAGTTTATTATTCACCTTTGGCCTCTGGAAGAGCTTGCTGTCCTTTGTTTTTGATAATCTTTCTCGTAAGGCTCTTGTTGCAAACTCTTCAAAAGCTATCCTCCCATCCCAAGTTCCGTACCAGTTCCTGTTACATTCCCATAGTCCCTTAGGTACCCTAACAATTTAGGCTAAGACTTAAGCAGAGGACATACTTAAGGAGGACATTCCCAAGTCAGAAGGTAGGACTTCAGTGCAGGGTGCAGATTTCTTCTGACACTTCCAAGGTAAATCTCTTACTGGCTGTGAAGAGACTATCCTCCATTTTGCTTCTCTAAAATGCTTGCTTCCTTCCCCTTCTAAATGCATCTTTTTAGGGTGGCAGTTTTAAAAAAACAGTTTGGTAGTACAGTAATCCCTGTTGAGGTGCATTTGAATGCCTGACAAAGCCAGCTTCTGGTACTTAGGCAAAGCCACAATTCAGTGCTGAGCTATAGCTTCTGTGGCTCTCCCTGAAGCTGATCTGTGCTGCAGCTGCTACTGTGACCTGGCTACCAAACAAAAGATGGAAAATGACTGCCCAAATCTTTGGTTTTTCCCCCCCTTTTTTCTTCTCAGACTACCAGCAACACACTACACTATATCCATATAGAACAACTCGACAAGGTAAGCTGGTCCCTGCCCCTTGCATCCACTCTATGTAGTCTCACGTTTTGTGTGTATTGCTTGCATCTAAGTGGCTGCTGTTTCCCCAATACAGATTTCAGAAAGCCCCTCTGAAATTATGGAGTCCCTCACCAAAATGTACAGCATCCCAAAAGATAAACAGGTATGTTGAAGAGTGATGTGGTATTCAGGGTACACTGCAGGATGATACATCCAATTTGGTTTAGGAAAAAATGAATTAATCGAAAATAAAAAAGCTCGAAAGCGTTGGGAATTTTGAGTTTCTTTGGCAATAGAACTCTCAGATTTCCCGAGGCACTGTTAGTTGAAGTTCTAAAATTACTTTCCTATTACCTGATGAAAGTCTAGGCATATAGTTTCACTACTGTCCTCTCAATATGTACTGAGGGCATCTTTTGTGCTGTACTTTTTATATAAGGAAACAAGAACCCATTCAGAAGGATTGGATTATGCTGTGGATGACCGGAGGCAGTATTCCTAATTGCGTTTATTTCAGCCTTTGGGGATCAAATCTGTATTTGAAACGAAATTAAGGGTGTATTGCTCTCACGCCATGAGCTTCTCATAGACATCGGTCTGGCCACCCTGAGAACTGAATGTAGATAGGTCTCTGGCTTGATTCAGTACAACCCTTACCATATTTTTCTGTCTGTACCACACTATTTTTTTCTAAACTCATGATGCCAACAATTAAGGGGTGTGCTATACATGGAAGTATGCCTTTTGGGGTGGGTGGGTGGAGAAGAACCCAAACTCACCTTGCTTTTTCCTTCTGCGGTTTGCTTTTGCATGATCAGCTCCATCTTTCCTTGAGTTTTTCCTTGGCTTCAGAGACTAGGGCTCAGGGCAACGGTTTCAAACTACAGGAAAAGAGATTCCATTTGAACATTAGGAAGAGCTTCCTGACAGTTAGAGCTGTTGAGCAGTGGAATATGCTGCCACAAAGGAGGGTGGTGGAGTCTCCTTCTTTGGAGCTTTTTAAGCAAAGGCTGGATGGCCATCTGTTGGGGGTACTTTGAAAAAAGCCATGCCTTTTTTTAAGCATGAAAAGGCAATTCTTAATGGGCTGCTTAAACCCAGCGCAGCCTGATCCTGCAAAAAAACAAACTCACCAAAGCCGAGAGGAGTGTTTAGAACCGGGAAATGAACAGTAACTGTGGGGCAGGGGGTGGAGGAAACCTCAAGGAGGATTTATTAATTTTATTTGGGGGGGGGGAGTTAAAAAGTGGGGGAGGGTGTCTAATAAAAGGCTTCCTCTTATAGAAGGAAAAATACGGTATGTTCTTGAGGGGTAAGAAAAGTGGTGTCACTAAGATTTCAGGGTGGAAATGATGTTTTGAAGTTGTGCACATGTAATAATTTTTAAAAGCAACTAAAAATCTAGCACAATGGGAGGTAAGTTCTTGCCTCCTTTATTTTGTGCTAGTTTTTTTTTTACCTGCATGGGAATAAGGGAAGCATTCCAGAATGGGACAGGCCCACTCCAGATGAAATGATGCAACTCCTGCCTCTTCGTTTTACTGCCAGGATACATCCTGGCCAGCTGACTGTTGATGAGCAAACGATTGTTTCAGATTTATTTGCTTGTGGTTTGCTGCTTGGAGAACTGTGTTAATCCTCTTAATTATTTTCTTCTAGATGCTGCTGTTTACACACATTCGCCTGGCCCATGGCTTTTCCAATCATAAAAAGCGATTGCAGGCTGTTCAGGCCAGACTGCATGCCATTTCCATATTAGGTGAGGATCGTTGCAAACGAGTCTTTACCTGTGGCACTGCCCAGTCTTCTAAGGGGAGGGGGAATAGTATATATAAGTATAAACCCTGGGAAAGAAAACAGTCCACGTGTTGTGGGGTATGGACTTAAAAACAGAAAACCATCTGAAGAAAAGATGAATTTTTGCTGATGATGTTCCACTCCTCAAATTCCCTTATGACTTCTTCCTGTAGTTTCATATACACATGGAAGAGCCTGGCCTGGGAGAAGAGACGATGACAGGATGATTTTAAGGAGCATGATGGAATAGGTTTCAAGTGTAATCCTTCCCCAAGCAGGTTTTTTTTTTTTTTTTGCTGTTCAGGAAGAAAATCTTATGATAATTTTTTGGGACAGTGGCTGATGGATATATATTTAGTCACATTCACAGCCACTTGGAGAAAATATGGATGCATCTGTGTGACCAGTTTTAGACCTAAAGCACGGAGATACCAGCCGGGAGCCAAAAGTATCTCAATAATTGCATGCTTTCCCCTCTTGTGAAGGCACCTAGTTTAGAGACTATCGCGACAGGACACTTGAATTAATAAGTGGGTGTTGTACCAACAGCCAGCATGCTTCAACTACAGCAGATTCTTAACAGAGTTTCTTTTCTTTCCACAGTGTACTCAAATGCCTTGCAGGAATCCGCTAACAGCATACTGTACAACGGGTTGATAGAAGAACTAGTGGATGTGCTGCAAATCACAGATAAACAATTAATGGTAGGCTCCCTATAGATCTCTGTTTCCAGACCCAGTTTGGTGGGTGAAACTAGTTTGTTGTTTTTGTACAAAATACTGGCATTGGGCTAGGTTGACAAGGCCAAGATGCTCAGGGTGTTTGCAGTTTGCTGTGTTTCTTGGAGCTTGTTCAGAGTCTGTTTTAGCCTCCTGGGCTTCTGATGTGCCTCACCTGGAGATAGGAAGCTTATTTTGGTATTCCTAAATTGCCGCAGGGTTATCATCGCATGTGTGCCTAGTTTCCCAATTTCTCCTTCCCAGGACATCAAAGCTGCCTCGCTGAGGACACTGACTTCCATTGTGCACTTGGAGCGGACTCCAAAACTCAGCAGTATTATTGACTGCACTGGAACTGCCTCCTATCACGGGTTCCTGCCAGTCCTGGTCAGGAACTGTATACAGGCCATGATTGGTAAGTGAGTCAGTCAGAAGGGCTACGGTCTGGCGATGTTCTCCTTGCTTCCTGCAGACTTGGAACGGTGCTCTTTGGTCTCCTTTTCAGATCCCTCCATGGAGCCATATCCTCATCAGTTTGCCACAGCACTTTTCTCCTTCCTGTATCACCTGGCAAGCTATGACGCGGGAGGGGAAGCTTTAGTCTCTTGTGGCATGATGGAAGCCTTACTCAAGGTAATACGCTCTTCGGAGGAGCTGTGGGTAAGACTGGACATTTCCGAGAAGCAAAGGAGCTGCTTCCCAGGCTCTTGCCAGAAATGAAAATTGACAGTATGGTTTTCATCTTCCTCCAATGATGGCAGAAGACACTGGCATTGTTAAATATGAAATGTTTCTTCTTCCCCTCCCCTCTTTCTTTCCTTGTGCTCTCTTGTTCCTTCTAAAAAATAACAAGTGTTTTGTTCAGGGGAATTTGGAATGGTAATTCTTGAACACTGTGTGAAAGAGCTTCTACAGCGCCGTGTGACATTCTACTCTATCCAGGACTGGGCTGAGAAAGTAGTTCAAGTTAACAAGATGGGGGGGGGCGTTCATACCTGTTGGTGTGTGTGCCGAAGAAAGAGCCTCCTCCCTCCCTCCCCGCCCCCCCGGTACCTCCTGTTCACCTATTCAGATGACAGGGAAGGGGAGCAGCAGTGGCAGCCTGGCTCAGAACGGGAGAGCAGAGGAGCAGGCTTTGGAATTTCCCACTGCTGTTTGCTCTGCTCTCCTGTTCTGATCTCCCCTTCACCCGGCTCTCTGCATAGACCCATTGGGGTGGTCTTGAAATGGCTCTATGCAAAGAGCCGGGTGAAAGGGGGACAGCGCTTTGTGGGCTCCTTCGTAAAGGGGACTATGAGCGAGCCCACAAGCCCCTGCCTCGGAGAGGAGACAACGGCCACCCGGCAGCGGTGGAGCTCTGGGGTGCCTGGGAAAAGGATCCTCCTCCCCTCCCCTCCTCCGCCTTCCCCTCTTTTGCCAGTGGCTGAAAATAGCGCCAAATAGTTTGATCGAGAGGTGAGATAAGGAGGCAGTGGGGATTAGGAGGCAGGAGGGCTGTCAGGGACCCCAAGGAGATGGATCCTCCTCCCCCGAACCCCCCCCCCCTTGGCTAACAAAAGAAAACAGCACCAGACCGCTGCAATCAGGCGGGGAGATGACATGATCGGGGCGGCAATAAGGAGGCAGTGGGGCTGTGGGGCATCTGAGAGATGGACCCTCCCTTCTCCCTCTTCCACCAATTCGCTCTTTTCCCTTTTAACAGAGAACAGCCTGGACCCCCTCCTTCTCCACCACCACTGCTATTTAGCCATCCTTTCTCTTGCCACATTGGGATCCTCCCTCTTCTTGCGCTGGTGCTGCTACCAGGAGAGAGGCCTGTGGGCCTTCCTGCCAAATAGCGAGCCACTGCAAACACGTGGCCCCACCTTCCTCCTTCTGCACCGTGCAAGCACACTTCCTCTATTGAACAGTGACCCAGGGGCCCCTGTGAAAAGGTCATTTGACCCCCCCTAAAGCGGTCACGACCCACAGGTTGAGAACCAGTGATATAACCCATGCCTAACTTGTGCTGTTACGGCTTGCGTGGAAGTGGCAAACATGAGCATCACTTAACAGGCCGTCAAGCCAGACTAGGCTGTGCATAGAATATCTCTGAAGGTGCACAAGACTAAGTGCTCTCTGACATCCTTGCCCCAGTATAAATCAGGTCCACAATCAGTCACCCTGTTGGTGTAAAGGAGTCTTCCCTTTTGAAGCACAAGGATGCTTGACAGTGTCATTTTGAGAATTAGGGGTGTTCAGACATTGGATGTGATCCATTTAATGGATTCTGCATTCAACAGTTTTTACATTTCTGCAACCCCCAGGTGATCAAGTTCTTGGGAGACGAACAGGACCAGATTACTTTTGTGACCAGAGCAGTCCGTGTGGTGGACTTGATCACCAACCTAGACATGGCAGCCTTCCAGTCCCATAGTGGCCTCTCTATCTTCATCTACAGGCTAGAGGTTGGTCCTTCTGTTTTAGTAGTTCTTCGGCATTTTGGCAGTGGGGTACGAAGGATCATCAGTAAGAAGTCACTTCTTGGGGGAAGGCCAATGATGTTTTTTCATAGGAGCCACTCTCCAGCTAAACAAATAAAATCATTGGCAACTACAGTGGTACCTTGTATAAAGGAATTAATTCATTCCAAATGAAATTATGTTAAGCAAATTTTCCTTTATACAAATTCCCATAGGAATGCATTGAAAACAGAGTGATCCCATTTTTATGTTGTATGGATTCTCCCCATAGGTGATTATGTTAAGCAAATTTCCCCTATCTCTGGATTTTTTTATGTTGTACAAATTTTATATTATACAAGCTGTTTGTTATACAAGGGTCCACTGTACTATTCTGCCATCTCCTGTATAGGTTTCTAAAGGCTGAGTGTTCACTGTAAACATCTTAAGGTTTCTTTTTTGTAATGCATTTTAGCATGAAGCAGACCTGTGCCGGAGGGAGTGTCCCTTTGTAATAAAGCCAAAGATCCAGAGACCTGCAGCTACTACTATGCAAGAAGGTGAAGAGATGGAGACAGACATAGAAGGTAATTTTTTTTAAAAAAAATCCTATGGATTAGTCCCTTTTATGGAAATATTTATAAATAATTGAACAATGTTCAATTGAGGAAAATCCACAGTTGTGGCTACGCTGTGAAAGTAAAACACAGGATACGTTTAAGAAATTGTAATTTTTCTGGGTTGTTGGAGAGGTGAAAAACAGGATATCAATGTGTTATTTGATAATGTGTTTCGTTAGGCTCCCTAGAATTATTTGGAAATGAAATGGCTTAAAAGAGTTATAGGGTAGAATATGAGCTTTACGCTTTCTCTGCTTATTCAAATAGTGATAGGCTTGGTCTGCTTATCCCCATGTTTGGATATGAGGGGTGGGTAAGCAGTGCTCTACTCATAAAAGTGATACCAGTTTCCTTTTTCGGGGAAGGGAGGAGGTAATATACCTACTATATGACTATATATGGATTACCATACATGATTGCATTGATTGATTTCATAAGAACACTAGTCTTTTCCATATTGCTTTTCACCCCTCATAATGGATTTTTCTTTTCTTCTTGTGTGCTCTATATAGCTCTAATGTTACCTTTTTAATGTTCTCTAAGATGCCTCTTAAAATTCCCTGTTCTTAACTTGAATATGTTTTAAATGTTCTGGGCTGTATATTGTCTCTCATTATTGTAAGCCACCGTGGGTCCTTTTCCAAGGAGAAAGGTGGGGTAGAAATATTCAAAATAAATAAATAAATTAAAATAATTGACAGTTGGACCTCTGAAGAACAGCAGCATTAATGAAATCATGCCGGCTTTGGGGTAGAACGGTCAAACAACAGTAACTCTGTAGGAATAAGGGTGGAATTAGGGCATCCTTTCCCTTTCCATGTTTGAGATTTCCTTGTTATTTTCAATGGGGAAGTTGACTAGGACCCCCCCCCCCAAGTTGCCTAATGTCTTTCTCCAACTGGCCTTGTTTTGAGAGTTGTGTTTTATTTCGCAAACGGAGTCTGCTTCTTTCCCGTTAAAAGGTCCTTCCATGTCTTTAGTTTCCGACGTAGCCATGGAGAGCAGCCCTCCTGGGCCTTCCACCTCTGGAGAGCATCGGCAAGAGGTTGTCGTCGAGACGAGGGCCCCAAGTGCCGCCACTCCTAGTAGTAGCAACAGCAGCAGCAGCAGTAGCAACAACAGCAACACAAACACAATAGTCGCACCCCGAAGTGGTAGGTAGTCAATTATGTTACAACTGCTCTTGTTGTGTTGCCCCAAAATTTCACTGACTTGAGTTTTTTTTTTATTCATTCTCTCTTCCCAGGAGTTCAGTGCATCCCTCAACGAGCCGCACTTCTTAAGTCCATGTTGAACTTCCTTAAAAAGGCCATCCAAGACCCAGCATTCTCAGATGGCATACGCCATGGTGAGGCTTCTGTTCCTGCCTGGGCTTTTAAGCCATTGGTTTTTGGGATGGATTTCTTTTAAACAATGACAACAGATGATCGCTCAGGGCTAGCTTTATGTTACACAGTCCCCCCCTGCCTATCACGGAGGTTAGGGACCCGACTCGCCCCACAATAATTGAAAATCTATGATATGCAGATGCTGGGTTGGGTCGGGACTGGGGGGGGCTTTTCTGGGACCTCCTACACTTACCTGAGGCCGGGTGCTGGCCCGAACGGGCCTCCGATGAGCTTCGTGGACCTGTTCAAGGCCCCAGTAGAGGTTTCTGGTGATCCGGAAGTCATTTCCGGTTTGCCAGAAACCACTTGTGGGGCATCCAGCAGGCCCAGGAAGCCCATCGGAGGCCCATTCAGGGCAGCAACATGCCTGGGATATGTGCAAGGGGCCTCAAACAGGCCAAGTAGCTTACCTCAGGGGGCCTTGCCTTTCATATACAGCGGTCCCACGATATACCGGGACCGTAGTATATAAACTGGGAAATGAAGGTGGACCATTGTACGTCGTCATATTGCATTTGATTTCTGTCAGCCCTGAGATGGTTTTTCAGAGGATGTGAGGTATGTGAGGAGTGGCTTTACTAGTGCCTCAGATTTTTCCTGTCCCTTATTGAGTTTCTGTGACTGACTCAGGGATTTGAAGCCACGTCTTCTGAGTCCAAGTCCATCTCTGTATCCACTCCACCTCACTGGCTCTTTAAAAAATGGAAGCTTGGGAATGTCCAACTTCCAGTAAGTGCTTGTAGTTACTAAGTAAACATTTCCTTTTTATTCTGGGTGTTTCAGTCCGTGTATACTGCCCTGTTTTCTATTCAAATCATGTAGAACATCTATGCATTGATTAGATGCCTTATGTTGCTTTAGTTGAAGGCTTACCACCACAGAAAGATGTGAAATCTCACATTGAGCTTCTTTGTGGGAGTTCCCCCTGTTCTGGGAAATGAGCTTGCCAACCGTAGTAACCATTGCCTGGCCTTTCTACGAGTGTTTTGCAAAAAGTCACAGCTTTTGTTTCTGAAACCTTTCCCATGGATTTTTTGTTATCCCCAGTGCTTAGCCAAACCCTTCCCATTATGATCATGTTGTATTGCAGTGGGATGTGGTTTGGTTTAGTTTGGAAATGGGAACAAGTACATAAGCAGAGTTGTATAATATACCATGATGGTGCAGAAGTACAAACTACCTGGAAAATGTAATATTGAGTGTAAATCTTCATCTCCTTTAAATCTAGATTCAATCTTAAAACAGGAAGATTCCTAACCCTTTTTGAATAGATTATTGAAAATATGTGTGTGTGTGTTGTGTTGTTACAGTCGTGACCGACTCTACGTGACTCCATGCCCATGGAGTTTTCTTGGCAGGAGTATTGGAGTGGCTTGCTAGTTCCTACTCCAGGCGCCTACAGCCCCTGGTATTCCCTGGTGGTCGCCCATCCAAGTACTAACCAGGGCCGAACCTGCTTAGCTTTCAAAATCAAGCGAGATCAGATGTGCTTAGGACATCTTACTGAAAATGTACAAGCACTATTTACTAATTCCTTGAGAGCTAAGGGAACTGACTGAATGTTTTATCCAGTACGCGAGGATGGAGTTTTATTGCTCTCCGCAGTTCCTTGATCCCTGGGATGGGTAGTGCCACCGGAACAAATGGTTGAAACTGGCATGATCAAGTATGGTCATCGGCCTAATGTGCAGATCATGGAACTGGGTTTCTTTCCGTGCAGAATTTTGAGTGGAATACACAGAAACCTGGGTGTAAGTCCATAACTTAATTTCAAAAATAACCTGACGTGGCCCTTTCTCTTTCCTCACAGTGATGGATGGCTCTTTGCCTACCTCTCTGAAACACATAATCAGCAATGCAGAATATTATGGGCCATCACTCTTTTTGCTTGGTAAGTATGTTTGTACGCATAGCACTGAGGGCACTTCTTGCCTGCCTTCTCTAAGCTAGAGATGGTCTCTTCTTGACCCGTGTCCTTGGGCTTCTGCCCTCCTGAACTGAGATGATATTTCTCTCAGCCAGCCTACCAAAATTTCTTGCTGAAAAAACTACACTGGACAATGACTTGTCTCATTGGATGCTTTTTCTTGACAGCCACTGAAGTGGTAACAGTCTTTGTGTTCCAAGAACCTTCGCTGCTGTCTTCGCTACAGGATAATGGCCTGACTGATGTCATGCTGCACGCACTTCTCATTAAAGATGTAAGTGTCTTTTAAAACTTGCATCTACTTCCTTGTAAAAGTTGCTTTCTTTGTATTTGGGTAGAGTGGGTGTTTCCGAGTAACTTCATCGCCTCTTGCCACGGTTGCCCGTTCCCAATGGTGCACCTGTTCCGTGCCAATATTTCTGATAAGAGGGTTTTAGATTTATTTAATGGGTTAACTGGGCGTTCCCCATCTTTAGTATACAGTCATACCTCGTACAACGTAACACTTGTATAACGAAAAATCCGTACAACGGAATTTTTTTTTGCCCCCCCCTCCTTCCCCCTTCCCTGTTTTCTCTGCCTCCTCCTCCGCTTCTTCTCCTCCTCCGGGGGCCGGGGCGCCTCCTCCGGAGGGGTGTGTGTGTGTGTGTGTGTGTGTGTGTGTGTGTGTGTGTGCATGTCGGGAAACACCAAACACGCCGCCCTCCGGTTGTTCGCTCGCTGGCTGGCTGGCTGGCGCGCGCGCTTCCTGCTGGCGCTGCCTTGCTTGTCCTGCCTGGGAGCCGGAGGGAGGCAGG
>JAHTLZ010003468.1:2967273-2999903 GCA_023846285.1 Phrynocephalus versicolor | reverse complement strand
TGCTTGTCCTGCCTGGGAGCCGGAGGGAGGCAGGGAGGGAGAGAGACGGGGGAACCGCCTGCCTCGCCGCCGCCGCCGTCCCCCTCCTCAGCCGGACCGCGCAGCCAACCACAGGGACAAAAGTGTGTGTGTGTGTGTGTGTGTGTGTGTGTGTGTGAGTGTGTGTGAGTGAGTGAGTGAGTGAGAGAGAGAGAGAGAGAGAGAGGAGAGAGAGAGAGAGAGAGAGAGAGAGAGAGAGAGAGAGAGAGAGAGAGAGGCGGGAACGGGCGGGTGGTTGGCTGAGCCCCCTCCTCCCCCCTGCCCGGGCGGGAAGGCAGACCGGGGGCTTTGGGAGCGCCGCCGCCGCCCGTGTGTGTGTGTGTGTGCCTGTGTGTGAGTGCGTGTGTGTGTGTGTGTGCGTGTGTTTGTGTGTGTGCGTGCATGTGCGTGCGTGCGCGCCGAGCCAGCGGGTGTGTGGGGGGGAAATCCGCAACCCTCCCCCCCTCGGAACAAAGTCCACCGCTGGTGCGCCCTCCTGCCCTCCCCCCCTTCGGGGGCTCCGGCAACAGGTGAGGGGGGGAATTCCCGGCGCGGTTCCCCAAGCCCCCCCGCCCCAGGCCAAGTGGCCCACCCCACTCCCTCCCCCCACCCCCGCGGCCACCTCCGTCCAAACAACTGCGGCAGGCCGGGAAAGAGGGAAGGAAGGAGGGGAGAGGAGGGACAGCAGACACGGAGGGGGGGTGAGCCGCCCGCCCGCCCCCCATTGCCCAAAAAAACCGCCCCCCGTCGCCCAAAAAAACCCCATAGGAATGCATTGAAACGGATTAAATCCAGTTTCAATGCATACCTATGGGAAATGACGATTTGTACAACGTAAAACTTGTATAACGTAATTTGTTCTGGAACGAATTAATTACGTTATACAAGGTACCACTGTATTCACTTCATGGATACTTAGATCATATGGTTAAACTCATACTTGTAATGGCCGTTCAGCATATTTCCCCACTTACTGTTTTTATCAATTTCAGGATGGAAGGGATTGGGGTACAAAGAGTCATGTCATTTGCTTCTATTTTCTGTCAGCCCACTATGGACCTTTGCCCTTCTTCCGTTTCCGCGTTTGAATCGTGTCCATATATTTGCATATATATTATTGTTCATCTCTTCTAAGTCTTGCAAAGCTATTAGGAGGCCATTCTCCAGCTCCTGCCTGTTAGAACAGGTTATTCTCCCTGAACTGCTGGGGAGCTCAGTGGTTTAGGCATCTGGGCGTGGAGCCAGAGGTGGGGAATTTGATTCCTCCTAGTTCCTCCCTGATGGGCTGGACTCAGTGAGCCCATTGGGTGCCTTCCAGCCCCGCAGTTCTATGATTATTAAGACATTGCTCTTACAAAGTCATCTGTTCATGTATTTTGTAATGTTTTCCTATAAGTAAGAACAGGCAGGCATCTTGCCTTAACAGTCAATGTGCTTGACATCACCATGACACCATTTGGTACCTAGATAGCTGGATAACTGTTACTTTGGATAACTCAGAAGCAATGCAGTAACTTTGGCCTTTTTGGCCATATATGTGTGTGTGTGTGTGTGTTTCTCTCTGTGTTGTGATAGGTCCCTGCCACAAGAGAAGTTCTGGGCTCTCTCCCCAATGTTTTCAGTGCCCTGTGCCTTAATGCACGGGGCCTCCAGTCCTTTGTCCAGTGTCAGCCTTTTGAACGCCTCTTCAAAGTCTTGCTGTCCCCTGACTATCTCCCTGCGATGAGGAGGCGTCGTAGTTCAGATCCACTCGGTGAGTATCTCCTTGGGACCTGATCCACCAGAGATTTCCACTTACTCCCCGGTGTGCAGTCCTCCAGGCAGTTCTCTTTACTGATACGTGCGCGTACCTCTTGAGTCATCATTTCAGCGTGTATAGTATTTATTTATTTATTTTGTTTTGTTTTGTTTCTATACTGCCCATCTTCCAGCAGGAACTCTGGGCGGTTTACAACAGAATTAATGATGACATGGCTTGCAACTTCTATTATGATAAGGACCGTCCAGATGGATTGGTAGTGATGGTACTTTTGCTACCAATGCTAATGTTTAAGTTCACTGGACATGCAGATTTCTGCTTGAGTTTAGTTCTATAATTCCCATGTGACATAATGAAGCCCTCCGTTTTACTGAATGCAGTTTATTGGCACTTTATGTTTACTAGTGGGTGGTTTTGGCCTTGAAGTCGCAGTCAGAAATTTTATTAGCAACAGACAAAATGAGACAGGTGTGAATCTGCAAGAATGCTTTTCCAGCAGTGGAGGAAAAACTCCTATGTCAACTTGTAAGACAACATTTGGCCATGTTTTGATTGGCTAAAGCCTGTTTTTGTCCTATGGATGAAATCATGTGGAAAACTCCTAGTTGGGTATCCACATGTTTCAAGAGATGAGATAAAATCTTGGTGATAATCAAACATGAAAAAGTACAAAAGAAACCCGAGAGGTAGAGATCAGTATGTCTTGCAAATGTTGCATTTGTCTGTCAGTCAAAAATTAATAACAGTTTTTCTTTCCAGCTTTATTAAAAAATGCAGCTGAAAGAGATCAGAACACTTCTTAGTCAGCAGCTAGCCCTTGTGATTTGCACTGCTGGAAGCTTCTGATCACGTTAGCTTGAAAGTTCCTGGCTCATGGATGTAGAAAATAATTTGTGTGTGTGTGTGCGCGCATAAGAGGGAGAGAGAGGGAGAGAATCGCAAGCAGGAACTGCACGAGATTTATGCCTATGGATCATTTGTTGCTCCCATATAGCTTCACATATCCTTACTTCTCCTTTCCTCCTTGTTCACCGTGTCCTGTTTCCATCAATCCTTTTTTTAAAATGTCACCTTAGACACTGAGTTATGTAGATGAATTGTGCATTGCTGACTTACAAGATTTGGCTGCTTTAATACCGAGTGTAGCAGTATTGCATGTCATCATTTATATGTCTGGAGAAATGGTTATAGCATGTATCACCTTCTCACTCCCCCCCCAAACCCCCTCTGTGTTTCTTCCAGGGGACACTGCCTCCAATCTTGGAAGTGCTGTGGATGAGCTCATGAGGCACCAGCCCACACTCAAGACAGATGCTACCACAGCCATTATTAAGGTAGGAAGCATGGCAAAATGGCTTGTTAGCTATGCAGTTCTGTATGTTTGGCTTCTCTGTCATTCCAGCCCCTGAAGCCGCAGGCTTCAACATTCCCCCTCTTCCCCTATCCTTTTGGGAGGGTGACTTTTGTAACATGACGTAATGCATGCTTTTGGTAAAACCTGCTGCCTGCCAACATTCCTTTATATTGTTTTGGCCAGTTACTGGAAGAGATCTGCAACCTTGGCCGAGACCCCAAGTACATCTGCCAGAAGCCCTCGATTCAGAAGGCGGATGGGACGGCCACCGCTCCTCCGCCTCGTTCCACCCACGCGGCAGAGGAGGCTTCCAGTGAGGACGAAGAAGAGGAAGAGGTGCAAGCCATGCAGAGCTTCAATGCCACGCAGCAGAGCGAGGTCGAATCCAGCCAGCAGTGAGTCACCTGGGGTGGGGAGAAAAAGGGAGGCACCATGGCGGGGCGGGGGGCGGGGGCTATGTGCGTTATGTAAGTGGCAAAATGTAGTCCGGTCTTATTGATCAATCGGGATATAAAAGCTGGTGGAGCCTAATAGCCTGCAAGAAAGCGGAGTGGCTCTTAACAGAGGCTTGCTGTGCCACGAAAGCCGTGGCTGCCGGCCACAGGAACCTGTGCAAGTTTGTTCTGTGACTCGGTGAAGGCTTCCCGTTTTCATTTTCTGAAGCAGCAACGCCTCATGCCGGGGGGGGACTGATCTCGCTCCTGAGGAGCCTCGGGGTAATTGCTGATTCAACAGAGTGATGGGAGGAGGGCTGGCATGGATAAGCTCCTCCGAAGTCAAATTCCACTGGACTGTCATATGTGTTCTTTCGAAGGAACCCGGCATCATTCCCCGGAGTTCCCACCAGCATGAGGCTTTGTGGCTGAGAGTTGAGGATGATCTATTCTAGGAGCATCTGAAGAGAGAGACTCAAATTGGCTAGCCTTGGATTGAGGAAGGGCTTAAAACAATTAACGGTCAGAAATGTAGCATGGATATGAGCCAGTGCTTAACAGCTTGTTTTCCCCTGGCCTGTGGAACCCAGGCAGTGGTTCGTTTCACATGTGTCTTAACAGCGGAGTTGGGAGACTCAGGGAAGGTGACATTTTACAGGATAAGAAAAAGGCAGAACTGTGAAAAATGGTGTCTGTTCTCCCCTTATAGCCAACTGCTGTCTGTGCTCTACTATTTAAAGTGAATGCAGAGCTGACAATGTTGCCTTTAACACATTGGCTGGAATGCAGTAGCAAGTTGCAACTAAAGCAGGACCATTGAATCGGCGAGGATTTGATGAGTCAAGTCTACCGTAAACAATCTGTTGATTGAGTGGGGCTATTCTGTTTGTGTGTTGCTGGTAGAGTTTAGCTATTACGTTTCCGGTAATGAAAGTTTCAGTGTTGCTGCTTTAAAAGTGATTTGGTGTAGTGGCTGTTAATGCCATTTCTTTGTTACTTCTTAAATCAATGTTTATTCAAAAACATTCTAAACTTTGGGTTGTTGTCACCAGAATGAATAATAAAATCAGAGAGTTGGAAGAAACCTCAAGGGCAGGAACCCCCATCATAGTACTCCCGACAGATGGCCATCCAGTCTCTCCTTAAAAACCTCCAAGGAAGGAGACTCCACCACCCTCCGTGGCAGCATATTCCACTGCCAAACTCCTCTGTCAGGAAGTTCTTACTAATGTTTAAATTGAATCTCTTTTCCTGTAGTTTGAAACCGCTGCCCTGAGTCCTAGTCTCTGAAGCCATGGAAAACAAACTAGTCTTTTCTTCAATATGACACCCTTCCAAACATTTAAACATGACTATCATGTCCCCTGTAAGTCTTCTTTTTGTAAGGCTAAACATTCCCACCTGCCTAAGCCACTCCTCATAAGACATTTCTTCCAGACCTTTAACCATCCTGGTTGCCCTACTCTGGACCCGTTCAAAGTTGTCTACATAGTTTTGAAATTAAGGTGCACAGAACGGGGCACAGTACTCCAGGTGGGGTCTGACCAGAGCAGAATAGAGTGGTACTATCACTTCCCTTGAACTCTATCAAAGAAAGAGATCAAATTAATCTGGCATGACTTGTTTTTAAGAAACCCGTGTTGGCGTCTCATAATGACAGCATTGCTTGTTAAATATTTACAGTGTTTGCTTAATAATCTGCTCTAGGATCTTTCCAGGAATTGAAGTCAGGCTGATGGGGCAGTAATTGTTTGGGTCCTCTTTTCTTCCCCTTTTGAAGATGGGGACAACAGTTGCCCTCCTCCAGTATATGAGGACTTCCTCTGTTCTCCAGGACTTCTCAAAGATTATTGCAAATGGTTCTGAAATTACTTCTGCCAATTCTTTTGATATTCTTGGGTGTAGTTCATCTGGCCCAGGAGATTTAAATTCATTGGATGTTTCCAGGTGTTCCTGTACTACCTCCCTGGCTATTCTATGTTTCAATTTCCATCCTATCTCATCTACTCTTTGTACCAACTGAACTCTTTTTTTCCTTTTTTGGAAAAGACGGAAGCAAAGAAGGCATTGAGTCGTTCTGCCTTGTCCCTGTTTACTGATAGAAATTGGTTATCACCATGCAGAGAACCTGTTACTTATTTTTCCTTTTGTTACAGATATAACTAAAGAAACCCTTTTTACTATCTTTAATCTCTCTGGCAAGTCTAAGTTCATTCTGCACTTTAGGTTTTTTTTTTTTTTACCATCCCCCTGCATATATTGGCTATTTGCTTACATTCCTCTTGGGTGCATTCTCCATTTTTCCATTTCCTTTTCCATACTTGTTTTTTTAATATTTAGCTGAGTTGAAAGTTCTTTAGTCAGCCATCATGGTTTCTTTCTACATCTCCCATTTCTTCTTCTTCATGGAACAGTTGAACAATTTAAGATCATAGGATCTCAATATCAGGATCAAGAGTTTCCACCTCTCAGTGTTAACTATCTTCTATATTCCTAGAACAAAGGTTTATGTTTCTTCTCTTGGACATTCACCAGTACCTGGGCATGAAACCAGAAAAATGGCTTGTCTTCTCTTTGAGTTAGTTTTCAGAGGAGAAACCTAGTTAGTCTATTTCCGTGTATAAGTGAAAGATAAACTGAAAGCTATCTTTTACGACTCACTTAGACATTGAAAGTCAGTGGAAACAGAATGTGTAGTGAAAGCAGAACAAGAGCAAACCTATGGCACTTTTGAAACTTGGAGATCTGTTTCAGTGCATACTTGGTGGATTACCATCCCATCTCCTCGAACACCAGGGGAGATATATTTGGGCTGCACAGCCTTATGCACAAAGTATATGTTGTTGATGGGTGTGTGAACTGATGATGTGGGATACAAAAAAACCATCTGCACTATGTTTCCTTTATCTTTGTGGAACAAATGTGTTCTTTGTTATCTAGGGAGGTGGACTGGAATCCACAAAAAGCTTGTACTCACGCAAATCTGTCAAGTCTTGAAAGTGCCACAGTCCTTCTGGTTTTGTTTGTAACACGTTGTACAGTATTTGGGTTTGTGTTGGTGTTTGGAAAATTTCTAGTCGATCAGCTGGCTTCATAGCATGCTTGACTGAGATGTTGAGACACTTGTTTTCTGAGATTCTTCTGCATTAATCGTCTTCTTCACACCACGTAGCCAGAAATGGCTCCTGAACTACATTTCTTTTGCCCTTCCCACTTAAACCAGATAAGTTTCACCAGTCAACCAGTGGCACAGTCACTGGGAAAGTCTAATGGGAGGTGCTGCTGGTTGGCTTTTTTTTTTTTTTTTTTTTTTTTTTGGCCAGGGTGTTTGAAATACTATACACTGGTACCTTGTATAAAGGAATTAATTTGTTCCAAATGAAATTATGTTAAGCAAATTTTCCTTTATACAAATTTCCTATGGGAATGCATTGAAAACAGAGTAATCCCTAATCGCGACCATTTTTATGTTGTACGGATTCGCCCTATAGACGACCCTGTTAAGCAGATTTCCCCTATAGACGACCCTGTTAAGCAGATTCACCCTATAGACGACCCTGTTAAGCAGATTTCCCCTATCTCCAGAATTTTTTATGTTGTACAGATTTTATGTTATACAGACCATATGTTATATGAGGGTCCACTGTATTGTAAAGCTTCTGTTTCCACAGCACTTCTCAATGCTGTCGAAACACTAGAAAGACTACTGTAATTCAAGAAAAGACACAGCAGTGGACTGAATTGGCACAGGCTCTTGAAAATAAGGACAGGTCAAACGATCTTTGGGACCTTTCTGCAGCCAGAAGGTGCACCAGCAAACCTTACCTCCACACTTGAAAGGGGACTACACTGTCACTTCTTGCTTTTTGATGAGAAAGTCTCTACATCCTTGCAAGTGGCAACCAGGCACTACTTTGCTAGACCTCTGGCACTTGTGAGGAGACATTCATGCTGCATAAAGTGTCTGATTGTTTATTTTTATTATTTTATTGATTTTTGTTTATACAGTATTTGTTGTACTCTTATTGAACCACCCCGTGTGGCTTCATAGCTAGATGGGCGATATATAAATCAAAGGAAGGAAGGAAGGACAGAGGGCAAGGTCCTAGGCAGGAATCACATCCCACCTGGATTTTAATTGATTATTCGCACTGGTGAACCTCAGTGCTAGCTGCCTGATTTGCTTCTTTAGCTAGATCTTGGAAATTCTTTCAGAAATGGGTCTAAACCATTGTACTGCCTATCTACAAGAAAGGTGCTTGCTCAAATCTCAGGAATTATCGTCCTGTAAGTGTTATAGATGTAATCAGAACATTGTATGCAAAACATCTTCTGGACACTTTAGAAAAAGGAACTCCTCAAGAGAACCTCTTGGCGTGGGAATAGACACAATTAGTGTTTTTATTACAGTATCTTATAGGAAAATATCCAACCACCTACCCCGTACCATTCACCTTTTGTGAGTTTTGTAGACAGGAGAGCAGCCTTTGACTCCATATCCCCAACCTTTGTCTTGGGAGTATATTGCGATCCTTGAATATAAATGATAGGTCGCTTAGGAGATTCCAAGGACTGTAGGAGAACGCCACCCTGTGAGTATATTATAAAACAAACAAAGGCAGACACTTGTGAGGCTACAGGTGTTGCCCCTTGTTTTTTCCTTCCTCCCTTCCCTTCATTTTTGTGGATTTGAGGACTTGAAAGGCCATGTGGGAAACTTTTCTTGTGTCAAGAAATGTAGTCTTTCTTAGTTGTCTTCCCAGACTGATTTTCGCACACGCGCATTGTATTTGAACCTTCCATACACTTGTTGTGCTGGGAAATACATATCAGTGGCTTTAGTGCCAACTACAGATGGACACGAAACGGAAAAAATAGCATTTTGTTTTGTTTTGTTTCTTTAGTAGTTTTGTTTCGTTTATAAGTTATTTATAAAGTAGTTTCGTTAAAATGAAACTCTATGCTCCCCTGGGTCCTAAAAGAACCAAAGTGGTAGGGTTAGCTTCCTAAAGTGATTCTAAGTAAGCACCTGAAATTTGGAAAGATTTGGGGCATAGGGGGCTGAGTTATGAAGCTTCAAAGGCGGTGCCCCTAGGAAAAGATATTTCTATTTGGAATTGAAAGCCAAGCCGCTGCGGCGCGACACTCACCCACGGCTTGGCTTCTGAAGTTACAATTCCAATTAGAAATATTTTTCCTAGGGGTACCCCATTCAGCCCCCGACCCCCAAACCTTTCCAGAGTTTGGGGACTTACAGGGAAGAGCTTGAGGGAGCTCCCCTGCCATTTCCTCTAGGATGAATAATTTTGTTCTAGAATCTATAGGGAAGAAATGGCATTCCATGATGAAATAAAACGTTACCTAACGAAGTAGTTTGTTACTGTAGTGCCAGACTGCTTGTTGTTTCACTGCAGTCAAGTGTTCTTGTCAAGTCCCTTCACTGTTTGCTGCCTACTTGATGCAGCTGCTTTTAAAACTTGACCTCCTACTGACGTTGCTAGCACTCCTGTCTTTGATTTTAAAAATAAATAAATAAATTTGTATTTATATGCTGAGCCAGAAGAATTCATGTATATTTAAACTACCTTGCCTATGCCATTAAGCATTAGTTTTGTTGCTTTTGTAATTATTGTGGAAGTCTGAAGTACGTAGAGGGTTGTTTGTTTCTTGACTTTTCTTATTAATTGATTGACTTGCTTATTGAAGGTTGTCTTCCAGGATTCCCAAAGTGATTTACAATCAATATATTAAAATTATTACAATTTAAAATTGTTGATGTTATTAAAGTTAAAATATACTGTATATATGTTTTAAAAATCCTAGACAACCTATTGGAATTCAGAAAAAGTAATTGATCCAATTCCCAGTCTTAGCTCCAGGACATTCTTAACATTCTTAAATAACCCTTTGAAAGGCTAGATAATGATGCCACCTCCCCACTATAGTAAAGTTCCCAGATGTCAAATATACCAAAGTACAGTGGACCCTTGTATAACAAACAGCTTGTACAACATAAAAAATTCCGGAGATAGGGGAAATTTGCTTAACATAATCGCCTATGGTGAAAATCCGTACAACATAAAAATGGGATTACTCCATTTTCAATGCATTCCTATGGGAATTTGTATAAAGGAAAATTTGCTTAACATAATTTCATTTGGAACAAATTAATTACTTTATACAAGGTACCACTGTACTACCTATTTGGCTGAGTCTTATTCCAATAACCAAATTACTACCTGAAGTAGCCTTCCTTCTTTCCTTCCTTCCTTCCTCCTTCCTTTGTCTCTGAATTTGGTAGCTGCAATTTTTTTTAAAGTAATGAGTCTTTTTGCTAGAGTTTCAGATCCAATAGCCCTGTAACAGGTTTTTGGTGCAGTCTTTCTCAAGCTTGTATGGAAAACAGGAACTAGTACATTTGCAAAGGCATATATCTAAGTAAACATCCTTCAGATTAGGGTGTTATCCCTCCTTTGCTCTCTGTAGGGGCTCAGACCGGTATTTTTTGTCACCCCTGTGTCTCTGGAGACGGATGTCTTGCATTTGATGTGCTGTGTTGTAACCATGGGCTAGATGGAAATATGGGTCAGAGTTGTTAGTTTACAAACAAGAGGCTACTGAAAAACTGAGAAGGCGTTTTGGGCAGGGTTGGGATAGAGAGGTCGCCCTAGGTTTATGTCTTCATGTGTAGATTTTACGGGACCAAACCTGAGCACGGAAAACTTTAATTGTCAGGAGAGCGACCCCATCTTCTGGGCCAGCAGAGGATTACATGTGGGACGGAGGGTCGCTTGAAGCGTTTTTGGCATAGATGTGCGTACCTCCTGGCACCCTGATTCCAGCCCCTTCGAAGGCCTTGCTCAAAGTCTCTCTCTTGGCTGGCTGTTGTTGTTTTTTCCTCTTGACAAGCTCCGCTGCAATGTCTGAGAGTGCCTGCCAGCTGTTTCTTTGTAAACTTCTGAACTCTGAAGTTTCCTGCCAATGGGGTTTCTTAACCCCATCCACTCCCAGTTGGTCGGCACTTTTATTTTTTTTTTGCAATGGGCACCCATGCCACTTTTGAGCTGGTGCTGCCAAAGGAGAAACGGCACAGAGGAAGCCGCTGCCGTGAATTTGGAGCCAGCTAGACCCTGGGACGGCAGGGCACTTTGGTGGCACGTGGGGAAGGGAGGTGTTTTCACTACTGGGAATAGTTTGCTCTGGCAGTTTCAGTTTGCAGGCAGTCTCCCAGCTGAAGGCGTTCAGGACCCAGCCGTGGGTCGACTTTGGGATTTCTGTTGACAAGAGGAGGCTGCTGTTTTGAATTAATCGTTTGTCTTTGCATTGCCTTCGGTTTTGAGCACAAGCCAGGCCCCCTGTGCGGGGAGACAAGAAACGGTTAAACTTCCTCGTAGCTCCAGGGAGGCGGCCATGTTTCTTCTGGCCCAACTTGCCGGGCCGGATTTCCGTTTGGCTTCCCCGCTGCCATGTGGCAGGTGCCTGGTGGGACTGGAGAAGGTCCAATATCCTTCACTCCCCCCCCTCCGTAATCCCCGCGTTCTGCTTGGCCCCTCCTTGCTGGTGTCAGACGTTTCTCTTCCCTCCCCAACCAAACCCTGCACTGAGCCTGCTCTTGACGTCATTGCTCGACGCTTCGCCCTACCCGCCGCCTCTTCAGCTCCATTTTGCTGCAGAACTCCATGGTGCCTGGCAGCCGAACATTCATGGCCCTTGCCACATTCCCCCTTTTTAATCCATTTCGAGGCCAGTGGCCAAAAATGGGCAGCACTCTTCCTTTGTTCCTCTGGCCTTTTTCTAGTCCCCAACCCACCCCATCCCACACCCGGCACCTCTTCCTTCTCCCCCCCTCCCCAAGCTAGTATCTTGTGTTACCCGGAGGCGTTGTGGAGTTCTTTAGGCACGGTTTGCTGCAGTCTTGGTGCAGGGCAGGGTGCCCGCTGGATTTTTTCTTGGTGTTAAGTGGCAGTATGAACCACGGCCCACCTCCTCTCTCAAATTTGCTTCTTTGGGAAACCTAAATAGCCTGTGGTTTTGCATTCAGTCTCTGGAGCTGGATATCACATATGTAATCCTTCAGACTAAGAAAGGTGAGCACAACATTTTGTCTCCCAGTTGACAAAGATAAAAAAAAAGGCTGCCCGGGTTTAAGTTCATATCTTGGTCTTTTGTAAACATCCTTTCTTTCTTCCTAGGGTGGTCGGGACAGAAGAACGGATACCAATCCCGCTCATGGACTACATCCTTAACGTGGTAGGTTCTCGGGCACGAGAAGGAAGGCTCTTTTGCAACATGGTTTGGCAGAATTGGTGCCATTATGTCTAGTGATAATCTCTGGTGCCCTGCAGCCCTGTGGGCTGGTGCCTCCTTGTCCAGTGTTGGCTATAATGAGCTGAATGCCATTTGTTACCAGAATCTTTCACTCACTCATTGTCACTCACTTTTGTGAGTCAATCAGTATCTGCTATTCTTTGGGCTATAAATGTGTCTTCAAGACCGTGAACGGTACTGTTCCCAATCGTAGCATTTTGAAAGGCAGGGATTTTAAAATATGAAACAAGTAGTAGTGCTTTCTAACATCAGTGCTTTCTTTCTGGTACTGCAGCATGGGCTTTGATTCTCTGCGTATGGGGACCACAGGACAGCACCTGACGTGTTGAGATGATACTAGGTTTTAAAGTTGCCTCTTTTTCCTACGGTTGTTCCTTTGCTGTCAGTTGAATTATGGAAGAAGTGGTGGATTAAAGAGAGGGAAAGCTGTTCTATCACTATAGGCCATTCCAGTGTTGGGGAATAAGAGAAATACCATATTTTTCCATGTATACGACACTATTTTTTTCCTAAAATCATGGCACAAAAAATTAAAGGGTGTTGTATACACAGAATTAAGACTTTCTGGGGGTGCGGGGAAGCCAAACTGACCTTGCTACTTCCTTTCCATGTTCTGAAGACTCCTCTCTGCTTTCTTTTTGCAAGGACTAGAGCTCTCGTTTTTTGCAGGGAAATGCCTGGGGGTGGAGCAACCCATTAAGTTCATTTTCATGCAAAAAAGAAGGGTCCTCTGACCCTAAAAGAACAAAGCAGAGAGGAGGGCAATCAAGCGCTCTTGGGAAGAAATGAAAAGAAAACAGCAGGGGGTGGGAAAGAGCAGGGGTGGGATGGAGGAGAAATGAAACAGGAGAATCCAGACGGATCTGGCTGCTTCATTTCTCCTCCACCCCACCCCCTGCTGTTTTATTTTTTTTCCCAGGAGCGCTTGATTGCCCTCCTCTCTGCCTTGTTCTTCTAGGATCAGACCCTTCATTTTCCCTGAAAATTGACTTAATGCGTTGCTCCCCCCAAGCATTTCTCTGCAAAAATGAAAGTTCCGGCCCTTGAAAAAACAAAGCAGAGAGGATTCTTCAGAACACAGAAAGTAAAGGAAACACCATGAGGTGGGGCAGAAGAGGGCTCAAAGAGGATTGATTAATGTTATTAATTTGGGGGTCTTAAAAGTGTGTGTGTGTGGGGGGTCTAATATGCAACAGCATCCTATACAGTAATTCCCCGCCTATTGTGAGGGTTAGGGACCTGACTCGATCCGCGATAATGGAAAATCCACTATATGCAGATGCTGGGTCGGGTCAGGACTGGGGGGGCCTAGCTGGGGGCTCCTATACTTACCTGAGGCCTGGCGCTGCCCCAAATGGGCCTCTGACGGGCTTCCCAGCCCTGTTGGAGGCCCCAGAAGTGGTTTCTGGTTTTCCGGAAATCACTTCCATTTTTTTTTTTTTTTGGAAGTAACTTATGGTCTGACAGAAGGCACTTCTGGGGCCTCCAACAGGCCTGGGAAGCCCGTCGGGGGCCTGTTTGGGGCAGCATCGGGCTTCAGGTAAGTGCAGAAGGCCTAAAAACAGGCCCAAGCAGCTTATCCCAGAGGACCTTGCCTTTCATCTACTGTGATCCCGTGATACACCAGGACTGCAATATACAGTATGAACCATGAAATGGTGGGGGACCTTTGTAGATGGAAAGAAAATACAGTGAATCAGGATTCTGGCTGTTATGGGAATCTATGCGGATACACCATCTCCTCCTGCCATTGTATCAGTTTTATCAATCTCCTATTTTTATCTTTGTTTTAGCCTAATTTTAGTTTATTGCTGTTGATTTACCTATATTTTGTTTTGTTATGCTCCTTGTATTTTTTAAAATATTTCTTCCTTTGTTAACTTGTTATGTGATCCCATGTTGTAAAACCGCCCAGAGTTGCCCTAGGGCTAGATAGGCAGTATAAAAGTCAAATAAATAAACAAACAAACAAACAAACAAACTGACAGTTCCTTGTAGCGTGGCTTATGAAGGCTGAATAGCTGTGCCTTAAAAAGGAAAGTTTAGACATCTGTCTCAGAATCTGCTACAAAACTTGAAATTTGCTTGAATTTAGAGCACTCTCGGCATCTCGATGCCCCTTGTGTTGAGGGTACCGTGCAGGCCAATCTTCTTTGCTGAAGATTGGGTGAATAATCCTCCCTCATTCTTGTTTTCCTCCTCCAGATGAAATTTGTGGAGTCGATCCTCAGCAACAACACCACGGATGACCACTGTCAGGAGTTTGTGAATCAGAAGGGCCTGCTGCCGCTGGTGACCATCTTGGGCCTGCCCAACTTGCCTATAGATTTCCCCACATCGGCAGCCTGCCAAGCTGTGGCTGGAGTCTGCAAATCCATATTGGTAAGGAGGAGAATACAACATTTCCCTTTCCAGAAGGTAATTATTACTGCTGTTAAGTTGGAAGTACGCACAAACCTCTGGAAATCCTGCTCTTAGCTCCCTACTCCAGCACATTTGTTATGCATGACTAGACCATTAAAGATAATAAGGTCACACCTCTGTTTCTCTATTGCTAAGCTGTCCTTTAATGGAAGTTGCTTAGTTTGGCAGAGAGTATTTATCGTATCTTTCTGACATTCTTCATCTCTACATAGATAATTTTGCATCTCTTGCCTTAGAAGAGTAAGCAGCGAGCCTTTGTCACTGGGATAGAGTTGTAGAGCTGTTGGATTCTGAGGCATTCAAATTGGAAAAGCAAAAAGAAGGAATAAATTACAATATGCACACCTCACGACAGGGAAATCATGCCATAGCAAAGCTCCATGTACAGATACTTTATGGGAGGAGAGAAAGCCTATGAAATATTATGCATGCATGTCCATTATTAATTTCAACCTTTTATAGTTTTTTTTTGGGGGGGGGGGGCGTCCAGCCCACTTTGTAGTTAAGCGATTACAAGTTTATCTCTGACCCGTTAGGTTTGTAGGAATGAAGCCGCAGTTTCTATAACAGCTCTTAGCCATTCCACCGGAAGCAGAAGCAGCTATATACAATCCAAACTTGTTTGTTTTTTTCAAAAATAAGTTATACAAATTTGCCTGACTTGCTATTCAGCCAGATATTAAATTCATCTAATGACATGGTAGAATTCAGAATACTTTGTTTGGTGCAGATTTCATAATTTATAGTACAGATTAGAGATGGGCACGGTTCTGCTGTTTCATGGGTGCCCTGGCTCCCCTTGCCCCACCATTTCCAGCAGGTGTCCCCTTAGAAGCAACGGCATGACTTCCCAGCTCGGCATCCTCCAGGCTCTGTGCCTGTGCGTGGGCACCTCTGCCAGGGAGGGGCAGATGTCAAAGGAAGTCAGCTGTGCAGCTAAAGTGCAGTTTATGCCCATCTCTTAATACAGATCGTGTTTGGTTCTGGCAGAGGCTTTTGTAAGGGGACTCAAATGTACCTCAAGAGGATTCTTCTTCGTGGCTTCTGTGATTCCACATAGATGGGTGCTTGAGCGCGCCTGCGCAACGTCTCGAAACCTTCTAGAGCTGAGTGGTTCTCAAGCTGCGGGTCCCCAGCTATTCCTGCACTGCAACTCCCAGAATCCCCTTCCAGCACAGCAAGTGGTGGAGGCTTCTGGCAGTTGCAGTCCAGGAACATCTGAGGACCCACAGGTTGAGAACCACTTGGCATGTAAGGGGTGGGTGAGCTGTGTGGCCACCACAAAACACAAATGCAAAACTAAGTTACAAGAGCTACCTTGATAGGGTTATTCGAAGAAATGGGTCTTCTAGAAAACAAGTTCAGTTCAATATACTTGGGCTGCTGAATGAAGGCCCATGCTTCCTTATTGCTATCACCTCTACACGTGAGTGTGTGCATATATTGTATTTATCAGCTCATTCTTCCTCATAGAATCTATGACCCCCCCCCCCACTCCTTTCCAGTATTAGGGCTTCACCCTGGAGCACCTGAAGAAATAACAAATGAACATTTCTTTTCTGTCATCTTGGAGTTTGCATTCCCCATGCCACCCTGTCCACATCAGAGGTTACTATTTCTTAACTAATCTGAGCCCTGCCATTCTCTGACCTCTGAAATTAAGCACTAGTTTTCATGCTGACACTGTTGCTCTTGCATGGGAACTAGCCTTTACTAAACCTTTAGTAATGTTTACAGAACAATAACATGAAATTCCGTGGCCACCCCTGCTCATCTGGAGGCACTTGCATAACTCGTTTGCCAATCATAATATTGCTGCTCAGGCAATATC
Source organism: Phrynocephalus versicolor (assembly GCA_023846285.1). Taxonomy (NCBI): domain Eukaryota; kingdom Metazoa; phylum Chordata; class Lepidosauria; order Squamata; family Agamidae; genus Phrynocephalus; species Phrynocephalus versicolor. Next base: position 2,983,755 of record JAHTLZ010003468.1, on the reverse strand, counting down.
TCCTAGCAACTGAGTAGATATTGCTTATAAGAGAGACACAGCGATCAAGGCAAAATGGTTAGCAGCAATTTTAGCAGCAATGCCAAGGGTGTCATTTCTCATTGAAGCCACTAGAGATGGGCACGAATCAAAAAAATGGTGTTTCGTTAGTCGTTTAGGGGGTCCGCTTTAGTTGGTTTCCTTTATTTTGCGATTTTTTTGCAAAAAAAATTGTTTTTGTTTTCGTTCGTTTCGTTACCATTTATTTCATTTTTGTGATTTTTTTAGCATTTAAAGCAGTTCAGTGTATTGCTGTAACGAAAACGAAACGGACGACAAAATTTCTGGTGTTTCTGTTCGTTTCATTTCATTTTAGAGACAAAATTCATTTGTTGTTTCGTTACGTAACGAAACGAAAAAATGGAAACGAAAAATTGTTTCGTGCCCATCTCTAGAAGCCACATAGGAGACCAAGATGGTTTCACTGAGATGGTCACTGCACATTTGGTTCCTTAAGCAATACTTGCAGCAAAATAGGCAGCACCCTTGTGTCTAACTTGGGCTTGTGGTGTCTGGTAATAAAAGTTACTCAAGGTCTGGTTGGTGACATGGTGCTTGGCTCTTGAACCTCTGACCATGTTTCCTGTTCAAAAGAATTAGAGAAGCTGGCCGGTCAGTAGTAGATCATACGCCCCATTGCATGCAGCCATGGCATGTACACTCAGGAAGGAGGGTGGTTTTATTTTATTTTTTGAGCTGGCAGCTAGAAAGGGAGCAGAATTGAACAAAGTGAAAACTGATGGATACATGAGTGGTTTCTGGTTGTAGAACCAGATTGGGGGGGGGGTTGAGTGCCCGCTGCACCTCCTTTACGAAGGCCATATTCGGTGATGCGTTGGGTTACGTCCAGCTCTGCAGTTCTGAAACTATTGTAATGGTTCTTGGAACAGTTTGGGTTGTTGAAGTTCCATCAGTGTCTCACGGAGACTTCAGTAGGTGCTGGACCTCAGAGTCTTGCTCAGCGTCTGAATGCAGACGATGCCCGTGGAGGGGGAGGATGTGCATTGTAATGATACCCATTTTGTTGAGCCAAGTACTTTGGCCACTTAAGGTTTTGCGGAAGAGTCTGCCTTTATACCCGCATGATTATTTCCCCATGCCCACGCTCTTCCTTCCCGCATAGTGCTTCAGTTTAGTGCTCTTACTTCCCAGTTTGAAGGAACGATGCTCTATAGAAGATGCGTTGCTTTAGCAACCTGTTCTCTGTTTAGGGGGGTGCAAAGTTAATTCCTCCTAACTAGAGTTGAAAGGGCCAGTGTCTGCTGAGGAATGTTGCTGAATTAAAATTGGCAGTTTGACATAACTGTCTTGGAGCAGACAACTTGAAATAAGTTCTTTTCAGGTATATTGTATGCTGGTGGTTCTTGATCTGTTGTGCACAGTGTCCAATCCGAAAAGAATGAACTTCCTAGGAGGTTCTAATCAGTATGGACTGTGTACCACTCTTTTCCTTAGGAGGGCCTCTTCTCTGGAAATACAATCAGTGCTTATATGCTGTCACATAATCTAAAGGTTTTACCAGAAGTAGCTGTGCTGGCATACTAGGCCCTAAAAATAAAAAAAAAAGTAAAGAAGTTTTTAAAAAGCTTTGGAACCTTAAAGACCGATAGCTCTATTTCAGTGTGACAAGTCCACTTCCTCTGACATAAGAGCCACATTGAAATATAACTGTCTTTAAGGTGCTACACAGCATTTTTGTCACCTTTATTTTTCTTTTTTTCCTTTGGCCTGGTAATTTGAAAGGAATCGGATGGATCAGTTGTAGAGATGTGCATGAAACATTTTCCCCACCCCCAGCCCCACCCCCATTTCATTACAGAATGGAACAAAAAACGAAGTGCCCTTTAAAAAATGAAACAAAACGGAAAATTTCATTTAGTTCTGTTTTGTTTTTGTTTATTATTTATTTTGACAAGCGCCAATCTTGGTGCTTGTCAAAATAAATAATAAAAATAAGTGCTAACCCTGCTGCGGGCCTGCTGGTCGGCACTAGGGGAAAAGGGGGGGGGGGAGCACCGACCTGGCCCGCAGACCAACTGGTCGGTACTAGCAAAAAGAAAAGCAAGCAAACAAACAAACAAAACCAAGAACGAAACAATTTTTTTTAAAAAAAGTTTCATTCCAAATAAAATGAATAAAAAAACAAAATGAAAAACAAAATGAAACACCATTTTGGTGTTTCGTGCCCATTTCTAATCAGTTGCCAAGATTCCTCCTGTGGCAGGGCCCATGGGCTTTTCCGATGTAATTCAGAGCTACTGCGTTCTGAGCCGCCCTAGTTCCACCCTACTGTTACCTTGAGGGGACAGCTGAAAAACCTTAAGTTGCCTTCTCTTGATCTTGGTGAAGGGTGAGGATGAGTCAGACCACTAGTGGGATCAGACAGAGTTCTTCTTATACTTACATTGCAACTCGGACAGTAGGTTTTGAGTGTGTGCCTGAGTTGTTACTGTATTCTGGTTAGGCGAGTGAAGGTATATAAAAGCAGCAGAAGAAACTTGATGCTTGCAGATTCCAGAGTCTGGAGTGACGTAGCCACAACACCTAGAAAGACTTTCAATATATTCCCTAATAGAGTTGGTGATGGATACCTTCAGAGTGCTGCTACGTGCGCTCCGTCAGCCCTCTGTTCAACATGACGAGCCAGAGTTTGATGTGGTTTGGGAGCGCCTCTCAAGTGTGATTTTTGACCCTTGTCACTGTCTGTTCTCTCTCTCAGACGCTCTCCCATGAGCCGAAGGTCCTACAGGAGGGGCTGCTCCAGTTGGACTCTATCCTCTCTTCCCTGGAGCCTTTGCACCGGCCTATTGAGGCCCCGGGTGGATCGGTTCTGCTGCGGGAACTGGCATGTGCTGGCAATGTGGCCGATCCGACCCTTTCTGCCCAGGCCACGCCCTTGCTCCACGCCCTCACGGCGGCACATGCTTACATCATGATGTTTGTGCACACCTGCCGGGTGGGACAGGTAAGCCCTCTTCTCTTGCCCTGTTAGCATCCTGTACGATCCGACTCTTTCTTTTCTGTCAGTGATAGCCTAAGTTGGCCGCTGACCGGTGTGCTTTCTCTTTCCTTGCAGAGTGAAATCAGAGCCATCTCAGTAAACCAATGGGGTTCGCAGTTGGGCCTAAGTGTGCTGAGCAAGTTGAGCCAGCTTTACTGCTCCCTGGTATGGGAAAGCACGGTCCTGCTGTCTCTGTGCACACCAAACAGGTATGGGGCACCTGGGGATCTGAGCAATATATACACCCGGGGGGGGGGGAGTGAGGACATGTAGCAAAGTGGAGACCCAATGTTTATTTCTTCTGCACACACCAAAGGCTGCGTGAAAAGCAAGGAGGAACTTCTGGCCTCCTCTTGTCATATTCCCAGGAGCAGTTGCGTAGGGAAGAATTCAGAAGTTGTTTAATAAAACAGTTGGCCTTTCTGTCCGTCCATCTATTCGTCCGTCCATCCGTCTGTCTGTCTGTCCGTCCATCCATCCATCCATCAGCTCTGGTTCTGCTTCTCTCTCTCTTTACTTACTTACTTACTTACTTACTTACTTACTTACTTACTTACTTACTTACTTACTTACTTCTATACCGCACCATTTCCCAAAGGGACTCTGGGCGGTTTACAGTAAGAAGACATCAGATAAAACAGATAATAAAAACAGCAGCGGGGGTACAATAATAAGGGCACTAGAAGGGGAGCACTCAACAAGAGGCAATGGGTGCGCGTGCGCGCGCGCGCACACACACACACACACAAAGACAAACTAAGTAGAAATAAAGTCGCCATAAGCCTCCTTAAAAAGCATAGTTTTTTAAAGCCTTTTTGAAGGCGGGCAGGGATGATGCAAGGCGCAACTCACTCGGTAGTTGATTCCATAATGAAGGGCCGACCACCGAGAAGGCGCGGCTACGCATTATCGACTACCTTGCCTCCCTTGGGGTGGCCACCCTGAGTGAACGCGCCCGCGACATTTGAGTGGGCCTGGCCTCTGCTGATCTCTTGAGAGATACGCTCCGCCAGGAAATCAGGTCCCAAGCCGTGGAGGGTTTTGACAACCAAAACCAGGACCTTGAACCTTATCCGGAGAGCCACGGGCAATCAATGCAGGCGGGCCAGAACTGGGGTGATGTGGTCATATTTATGAACACCCACCACCAGTCTTCAATGAATCCAAACGTTGCATGAACATAAATTGATTAGGAACACCGAAGAGAATAGCAAGAGGATGCATGCGAATGTCCGGTGGGGCCAGAGGCCTCTTGGCAGGGACTGAGATACTACTTAACACATTGACTCCTATGGGCCATGCCATGGGAGGTTTAAGAGCATGTTTCTATGATGATGAAAGCCAAGGCGCCTTATTAAGTTTGAGCGCCTGTTGTATTCATGTTTTTATCTTTCCGCATTTGCAGTTTGCCTTCAGGCTGCGAATTTGGCCAGGCGGATATGCAGAAACTGGTGCCGAAGGAGGAGAAAGCAGCCCCCAATGCTACCCAAGGAGCCAAAAAAGCAGGTAGGGGGTGGGAGGCAGTGGTCCTGCATCATCTTCCGGGTGTATTCCGAAAAGGAATGGGTTGCTACACGGTCTCAAGAGGGAGGAGGAGGAGGAGGAGGAGGAGGACGGCAGTCTCTGTGGGAGGAGTCCTGAGTCCATGGTTCCTGGGTAATAAAACACGAACATAGTTGCAGTTGGCAAAGAAGGGCTTCATGGCATTCTGGCTTCATATCCTGATTGCCAGACATTAAACGATGATGGCTTTATTGTCCCTTGGGAGCATGTTTTGTGAAACTCTTTTAACATGATGCACACGTTAGTGATACAGCTTCAGCACTAATAGTCAGGGACAGTTACCAGGAAAAGAAACAGCTTTAGTCATGAGTCTTGCTCCAGCTTACTTCTGCTTTCCCAGCTTTACTCTCTAGTCTGTATTTATTGATCAAGTTTCCAAAGGCAGGGGGCACCAAAGGCTTTCGGTGGAGAACCCTAAGCTAATTGTGGGTGCTTCTGCAAGTATGGGGTTTGAAATCCACTTGCGTTTAAGGCTCCTGTGTGCCATTTTTGCTTCTTTTGCCTCTAAGGAGCTTCATGCAGCCTGCTGGCGGTTTAAGGGGCTGTTGCTTCCTGGCTTCCAAGTCAGGCTGAAGCAACTTGCCCAGGGATGTTTTCATCTAGGAATGGATCTTTTAATGTTTGGATTGGAGAGACTTGAGACTCTTGAGTAGAGTTAGGAGAGGTAAGCTAGCAGAGCCACAGTTTTAGGGGCTGCTAATAATACAGCGCCACTTCTGATTGCAGACGGTGAACCAGAAGCAGTGGTAGCTGGGAGCATGGAGTCCTCTGCCCAAGGCCTGCTGGAAGGAATCGGCCTAGATGGTGACACGCTGGCTCCCATGGAAACCGATGAGCCCAGTTCCTCTGATCCCAAGGGGAAATCAAAGATCACCCCGGCCATGGCGGCCAGGATTAAGCAGATCAAGCCCCTCCTGTCAGGTAAGAGCAGGAGAACATCAGAAGGGGTTGAGCAGAAAGAGGCCCCATTGCCTTCCCTGCAAGTCCTCGGGGCCACCAGTGGCGGCCAGTGACTTCAACGGCATCTTTCATTCCTCCTCCCCCCCCACCCCATGGTTGTTGAATATAAGTAAGGAATCTCCAGCCATACGTGGTCTGCTTAAGGGTGGGCAGATGGCCGTGATTTGGATTACCATTGGAGATTTGGGGATTTGAGAGTCAGACCTGTAGTCTCTTGGATCTGAAGTGGAGCGGGGGCAGGGGTGGGGGGAATGAGGGAGCAACCAGCGGGCCGGTCATGTTGGGGAAGGACTCCAAAATGCAGAAAATAACACTGCGGGCTGTCTGCTGTGGAGGAGTGGGAGAGAGAATGGTTTGGGACAGACGGACAGCATAGGACAGAGTCCTGTATCAGAGACTTGGTAGGTCTCAGTGGAACCCCTTTCTTACTCATAAGATCCTGTAAATTGTCACGTTCCATGAAATCACTTCCGGCTTGCAACCACCTTACTAGGGTTTCTCCGGCATGTGAGATGTTCGCTGAGTGTCTTATCGTTGCTATCCCACAGTAGTTTTCTTTGGCTAAGCAGGGGTTTGAACCCAGGTCTCATGGGTCCTCCTCCAACCCTCTGTCTACTACACGCTTGAGTTTCTCAATGGTCGTGCCTGGAGCCAAAGTGGCTCCTCCTTGGAAAATGGTGAGAACTGGGATGTAGCAACTGAGAATCAAGCTCTAGTTCTAGGACTGCCTTAGCACCTGCACACTTTGTGTCTCATTGGGCTCCTTGGCTTCCTTCTCCAGTCGCTTCACAAATTCACAGTTCTAGAATATGGTTCTTCCCTTAGTGTAGCTACAGTTTTCAGGGGAAACTTGGTTGTTCAACTCTTGGGACATTTTTTGAAGCGGGGTGGGGGTGGGGGTGCAGGTATTCTCATGGATGGATAAAGCAGGAAGGATTTCTGTCAATAAGGGGGAGCCTGTCCTTAATGCCTCGCCTTGCTCTCCCTCTCTCTCAGCTTCCTCTAGATTGGGCCGTGCTTTGGCTGAACTGTTTGGGTTATTGGTCAAGCTGTGCGTGGGTTCCCCCGTACGGCAGCGCCGGAGCCATCACGCCGCCAGCACGACGACCGCTCCCACGCCGGCAGCTCGCTCCACAGCATCCGCGCTGACCAAGCTGCTCACAAAGGGGCTTTCCTGGCAGCCCCCGCCTTACACGCCCACACCCCGCTTTCGGTGAGTTCTGTCTTCTAAGGGCTCTGTCCCCTGCCCTTAACGGTGATTGCCTGAACAAGGGAAGCTTAATCGATGACGTTTTTCTCCTAGGCTGACTTTTTTCATCTGCTCTGTGGGATTCACCTCCCCAATGCTGTTTGACGAGAGGAAATATCCCTACCATCTTATGCTGCAGAAATTCTTGTGCTCGGGCGGCCACAATGCACTCTTTGAGTAAGTTGCTCCCTGCCTGTTCTAACCTTAGAGGCATGAGATTGAGTTTAAAGCTTTAGGGAAGAGAAGCTGGGCTGAGCTTAGAAAAGGAGGAATAGCTAAGGCTTCGGTAGTAGATTCTCGACCCCATCACCCACAAGGGAAGTGGCAAAAGGAAATGACAGGAACTGGTATTGCAGGTCAGTGGTGGGATCCAAGTGCATTTAAAGCTGGTTAGGTCTTTGTGTGTGTGTGTGTGTGAATATCCTCCTTTGTTAACAAATGGCTTAGGTGCTGGAACGCCGTTTCTCTTGTGTTTACATGTGTGCCATGCACTTTCTCTAGGACTTTCAACTGGGCCCTCTCCATGGGTGGCAAGGTTCCTGTGGCTGAGGGACTGGAGCACCCCGATCTTCCTGACGGCACAGGAGAATTTCTGGACGCCTGGCTGATGCTGGTGGAGAAGATGGTGAATCCCACCACAGTGCTGGAGTCTCCCCATTCCTTGCCTGCCAAGCTGCCAGGTGGGCAGAACTATTTGCAATTCAGTGCCCTGCGCTTCCTCGTAGTGACACAGAAGGTGAGCAACACAAATTTCTCTCCTTTTTCGGCTATGGCAAGAATTGGATGAAAGAAAGAGAAGTTGTAAAGAGTTCTGGTGTGATGAGCATAAAAAAGCTGACTGGCCTTGCATTTTTGGTGTTCTGAAAGGCAACATCTGGAAAAAGAAGGTGATTCCCTTTTTGTTGCCCAAACAAAAGCAGCAGTACTGTGCTTTAGCTTTTAAATAAAATGCTCTAGAGCAGTGGTTCTCAACCTGTGGGTCCCCAGATGTTCCTGGACTGCAATTCCCAGAAGCCTCCACCACTCACTGTGCTGGAAGGGATTTCTGGCAGTTGCAGTTCAGGAACATCTGGGAACCCACAGGCTGAGAGCCACTGCTCTACAGCAACAATGACCAAGCCAAGATGGATAAAGAGTCGAGATGGGCACGGACCAGAAAACTGGTGGTTCGTGATGGTTTGTGGCTGACCACGAACCATCAAGAACCTTTGGAAAAATGAAATGGTTTGTGGTTCATTTTTACAGTTTGTATTTTTGCTGCCACCACTGTTGGTGCATGTTCAGAGGCAGCAGCTGGCTTCCTGACAGGGAAGCTGAACCCATTATGGATGTCACCCATAGAGGCAGTGGCAGGAGCAGGTAGACGGAGGTGATGAGGACAATGGGAAGGGGCGGGTGGGCCTCCCCTTTGGCTGAAACAATGAAGCACCAAAAGGAAACAAATTTGGCATTTCATTTTGCTTTGATAAAACCAGATTCCTGGAAACGAGCAATGACCCAGCATGGTTCATTGGGGTTTGTGGATCATTTTGTGCCCATCTCTAACCATCAGAATTGCAGCCCTAAACATTTATAGGGCGCCACTTCTGGGAAGTCTACTTCACAGGATTCAAAATGTTATCTAAAAGCTAAATTATTAGCATGGATCTTTTAGCCTTGATAAACAGCATTTTGCAGTTTTCTTGCAGTTTTGGAATTTACTGTTTGGTGCGGGCGGCAGCGTTCTGGGAATTTGCAGTACTGCCTCCCCATTCCTGCTGATCACTCCCAGTGAACCAAGCAGAGCTAATCCTGCTATCCCTTGTGCGCTGCAGGCAGCCTTTACTTGCATCAAGAATCTGTGGAACCGCAAGCCACTGAAAGTGTACGGGGGACGCATGGCAGAGTCCATGCTGGCCATCCTGTGCCACATCCTGCGGGGGGAGCCAGTAATTCGTGAACGCCTTGGCAAAGAAAAAGAAGGAGCACGCAGTGAGGAAGAAGCAGGGCAGGAGGAGGGCGGTGCCCGAAGGGAACCCCAGGTGAACCAGCAGCAGCTCCAGCAGGTAAGAATCAACTTCTTGCTCCATTTCTGTCCAGAAACCTGCCCCCCCCCCAGTATTCCCAGTATTGAAACCTTTATCTCTCTTGTCCAGAGCAGTGATGATCTCTTAAACTGGGTCACTCAGGTCTGTGTGGTTCCCCCTGGATTTCTGATGTCTCTTTATGGCTATTCTCCACCTTTCCTTTTTCAGTTGATGGATATGGGCTTTACACGGGAACATGCCATGGAAGCTTTGCTGAACACGAGTACCATGGAGCAAGCCACGGAGTACCTGCTGACCCATCCTCCACCGCTTATGGGCGGTGTCGTGCGGGTGAGTCCACTTGCAGCTAAGATCGCTAGACTCCAGCTTTTGTTGTCTCAGCTCATTGCATTCAAACTTACCTCTAGGGGAATGTGTTCTGGACCAGCATTTTATTCTCGCACAGTGTGGGTGGATCTCTCTGACAGAAATAACAAGTTGCAAGCATTAGCTGATTTATTTGCCTGGTTTTGATTCTATTTGGCTTCTGACGAGTGTACCCAAAGAAAGTATCTCTATTCCCACTTGAATTCAGGTGGCTGTAGCTCTGTTAAGATCAAATGGTCTCGAGTTGAAGGCTGCTGTCACTAACCTCCAAGGGTTGTTTCTGTGCTATGTGGCAGGATCTGAGCATGTCCGAAGAAGACCAGATGATGAGAGCCATTGCCATGTCATTGGGGCAGGACATTCCTATGGACCAAAGGGCTGAATCCCCGGAGGTAAAATAACAGCAGCAACCAAAGCTCCCTATGGGCATTTGGACTGTGACCCCACCATGTCTTGGCTTGAGTGGTGGCTTATCCTTGTGGGAATAAGGGGCCGATGAGGCTTTGGTGTAGTAAAGGCCGTGTGCTTTCTTGGTCCTTAGGAGGCCGCCTGCCGAAAGGAGGAAGAAGAACGCAAAGCCCGAGAGAAGCAGGAAGAAGAGGAAGCCAAGTGCCTGGAGAAGTTCCAGGACGCAGAACCCTTGGAGCAAGAAGAGCTACACAGCTTCACGGACACTATGCTCCCCGGCTGCTTCCACCTACTCGATGAGCTGCCAGACACCGTGTACCGTGTCTGTGATCTCATCATGACGGCCATCAAGCGTAACGGGGCAGACTACAGAGACATGATCCTCAAGCAAGTGGTGAATCAGGTGAGGTACTCTGGCAAGCCTGCCCGGGGCTTCTTCTTCCTAGGCCTGGGCAGATCCATCCGTTCCTGTACTGACTTGGCCCGAAGGAAGATCGGTCGGTCTCAATCAGTAGAAACCCAGCTACTCTAGAACAGGGGTGGCAAACCTTCGGCACTCCAGATGTTTTGGACAAGAACTCCTAGAATTCCAAGCCTAGACTGCCAATGACAAGACTGTGGGAGTTGTGGTTCAAAACATCTGGAGGACAAAGGTTTGCCACCACTGCTCTAGAACTCGTAAGAGATGGTTGTGGCTCAGCCTTCCTGCTGCCCGAGTCTGGGACCAAAACTCACACATCGTTCCTGCCCTGCTGGCCATGTGGGCGAGGGCTGATGCATGTGGTGGAGGTCCCAAGTTGAGGAAGCCTCTGTAGATATGGCCCTCTGCTCATCAGGGACAAGCTGGTTAATGGTGGTATCCTGCCCATATCAAATTTGAGTTGAAGCTTAAATTTCATACTTGGTAAGGGAAATGATGGTTGCTGTGGTGCGTGTAAGTTTGTGTCAGGACTTTGAAGGAGCGATTTGCGCAGGAAACGTAATACTCTACAGAAAAAAACAAGTAGCAACTTAGTTATATTTGATATGTCTTTCACCTTGGGTGTGTAGTGGGACGCACATGAAAAGTACATGTCTAAAATGGTCAGTGAGTGAAAACAAGAATTCGGGGAGCATCAGTATGTAACAGGGAACAAATAGATTCATTTACCCTGGCAGCATGAGAGATGCTGTTTAAATGGGATGCTGTCGTTGTTTCATCAGTGAAGCAGGAGCCTAGCTTATCTGAAAGTTCACAGTGGTAGACATAGCTCTTCAAATGTGCTCCATAGCTCTCACTCTCTCTAGCTCTATGCTATAGAGCCGTGTTGGCGAACCTATGGCATGGGTGCCAAAGATGGCACTCGGAGCCCTTTCTGTGGCCACCTGACATCGCCCTTTCATAGCCACCTGTATTCAGGTTAAATTGCTGTATTGGCACTCTGGGGAAAAGTACAGTAGTAGGTTTTGAATTGCAGTTTGGGCACTTTGGTCTCTAAAAGGTTCACCATCACTACTATAGAGTGTAGGGCTCCCTCTTCGCTATGATGAGACATTCGGCATTGAGTGAACTTTTGCCCACCATCCAGAAAAGACACAAGTCGGATGACAACTGTAGCATCAGCGAACCCCACCTACTCTTGGAGTTCACCCCACCACCACCACCACCACCACCATAGTTCATACAGGACAGAGGTCCTGAATTCTGGCAGGGTTCTACTTTTGCAGTCCAGTTTGATTTATTTTAGCATTGGGCGCCTGAGGACCAGCACATTCGCAACATTGTCCAACTCAACACCAACCAATAAGGCTTCTTCAAAAGCTGTGTAATGGTCAGTGCCATCTTTGCAGCTTCTCAGCTCGTAGAGAAACGCCAAGAGAAGACCCAACCTGTCTAAGAACCCCAGCCGCCCCGTGTGAAGCTCAGCTGGCTTGTCTTGAACAGTTTTCTGGTGGCCTTGGGCACCAACATGCCTCACTGTTGCAGTTCCTGTTTATATTCGTCATGGATGAACGCTCCCTCGGCCGTGCCCTATGTTGATGATCTCATGCTTGCTGCTACCATTAGGAATGAACTGGAGGGTGAAGCTCTCAGACATGGAATGACCACCTCAGCCACTTTGGACGTTGCCTAAACATCAGGAAAACTGAGTGCCTAAAGACTGTTACCACCCATGGGATGCTCCAAATAAATGGACAGGACTTGAAAGAAGGTGGATACCTTCCGGTATCTTGGCTCCTGTTTCCAAGGCAGTGGTGGCACCAGTGGCAATGTGGGAGCAAGGGTGAAGGTGTCCTGGTTAAAATGGAGAGAGCTCAGCCGTATGCTTTGCGGCAAGCAAACATGGATCCATATTTGTAAGACCATCATCCACCCCATTGCACTACATGACAGAGTGCTGGGCAGCAACAGTGGGCATAGAGAGCCATCTCTGTGCTATGGAAATGCATATACTTCATTGGGTATTGGGTTTCTCCCTACTTGGCCGTGTCACTTGGGATACTATCCAGTAGCAATGAGGCATGATATCAGTTACAGAGAAGACCAGAGAAAGCCAGCTTCACTGGAGTAGGGGTGTCTCCAGAGCAGCACCTTCCACCGTTGCCAAAACGGCTTACCACCTGCAGTTCTATGGCCAAAGGATGGCAAAGCGTGGTGCTCATCTACCACCCCATAGTGCTGAAAGCACTCTCTGGAGAGCTTACAATTTAATCACGCAGACTACACATTGCCACCCCAGCAAGCTGAGTGAAGACAGAAAAAGAAGGAGGAGGAGGAGATGATGATGATGATGGTGGTGGTGGTGGTGGTGGTGGTGGTGGATGCCCGAGGAAAGCCTAGCATTCTAAGTTTCTGAATAATATTAAGGTGAACATGGACAAACCATTGTATACATAGAATGAACGTGCAAACTCCTTTCCTGAACCAGAATACAACTTGCCTTTGCTCTCCCTAGATGTTTTGTAATGGGTCAGGTGTGCTGATCGAGAAAATAGGATTGACTGGCATCTGTTTGTTCACTGATGACGAACCCTTTATTTGGCAGGTATGGGAAGCTGCGGATGTCCTCATCAAAGCTGCACTGCCCCTCACCACAAGTGACACGAAGACGGTCTCAGAGTGGATCAGCCAGATGGCTACCTTGCCGCAGGCCTCCAACCTGGCCACACGCATCCTTCTGCTAACTTTACTCTTTGAGGTGAGATGGAGGAAGGGAAGAGTTCTCTCCCCCCCCACCCTCCGAATCTTCCCATAGCTAGCTGGAATGGTCCAGAGAGAAAGGGGTTGATGAAGCACTTGGACCGTTAGTTAACATGGTGGATGGCTGAGCATGTGCAAGGCATTTCTGTCTTGGACATCTTCTCTTGTTCAAGTCATTGTTTTAATCTTTCAGAGAACCTGGCATGCAGAGCATTTATGAGGAGAAGTTGGAATTAGAGTCTATAAGTTCACTCGTTCGTGGCATTTTTGTACTAACATAGGATGTAAATAGACATTTTGGGGTATTTTCCAGATATCCCCTTCCTCTGTATAAAGTCTGTCTGGCAAGCACTAGATCAAAGGATCCTCTCGTGGCAAAGCTTCTCTTGTGTCAGTAAGGGCAGCCTTTCTATCTTAGTTCAGATATATGGAGAAATTGTTGTTCTCCAGAAGAAGATTGTTAAGGGAAAACTCTTGATGATTGGCTAATAGTTAATGCTTAAATGCCTACCTTCCTCTTGATTGTGTTACTTCACAATGAGAGATGAGAATGAGAGGTGTCACCAGGAGTGTAGCCAAGTGGAGCACTAAGTTCATACAGTGAATGTCATGAGATCAGAATGAGAAGCCTATCACACTTTTTGGATCAGTGTTTCCCAATTTTGGGTGGTCCCTGGACTAAAACTCCCAGAAGTCTTCACCATCGGCTGTGCTGGCCAGGATTTCTGGGACTAGTAGACCAAGAACATTTGGGGACCCAAAGTTGGGAGCCACTGCTGTTGAGGTTGTACTACAGCCTCTCATCTCCCATCATTGGCCCTGCTGGCGGGGACTGAGGGAAGTTTGAATCCTGCTTTGCAGATCCCTCTCGCTTGAGTTACTGTCACTGCTTCTTTCTTTAGAGCAGGGGCCCTCAAGCTTTTTAAACAGGGGTCCGGTTCACTGTCCCTCAGACACTTTTGGGGGCCAGACTATCGTAAGTCATGAAGTAAGTCATAAAATCATTTCAAAACTCTCCCTTGACTCACCCAATGGACTTCTGTGTGGTACAGAATACAGTGGTACCTTGTATAAAGAAATTAATTCGTTCCAAATGAAATTATGTTAAGCAAATTTTCCTTTATACAAATTCCCATAGGAATGCATTGAAAATGGAGTAATCCCATTTTTATGTTGTACGGATTTGCCCCATAAGCAATTATTTTAAGCAAATGTTCTCGTATCTCCGGAAATTTTTATGTTGTACAGATTTTATGTTATACAAACTGTTTGTTATACAAGGGTCCACTGTATCTTCATAGGCAACATGGGGCGGCTCCAAGGGGGGGTAGGGGAGGGCCCATCCTGCTCACCCCCCCCCCCAAGATGTTATGGGCAACAGCAAGCTTTGTCCTCACCAAAAAGCACAATTGAAATGATAATTGGAAGCGAGCCACGGGGCACCAAAGGGTAGACGCTTTTTCACACCCGCCCTGCCGCACCCTTTTCGGAAAACCTGGGACTTGGACAGAGGAAAGTTTTTGCCTGAGCTGCCTGGGCAGCCGCTGCTGGCCCAGACACCCATCGCACACCCCCCCCGCTGAAGCCCCTCCCTCTAACGCAGAGACACACACACCCTCCCTCCCTTGTATGCGCATCGCCAGGGCTGCTGCCTGCTGACACGGAGATCCTGGAGGTTCCTCCTTGTTGTTGCTGCTGCTGGCAGGTCATGCAGGCTGTGCTTGCTGCCCCCCCCCCGGCTCTAGTTGGGTTTTCCCATTTGCTCGCGGGAGCCGCTGCCAATGTCATGCTGCATCCTCTCCTTCCTGTCCCAAGAGCCTGCAGATGGGATTGTGGGGGGGGGGAGAAGTAGGCAAGGGAGTTATAAAAGAGTTTTCGGCTCAAGTGGGGGTGGGGGGGTCTGCAATGGCCAGCAGAGGACCCCCTGCTACAGAGGCTCCGTAACCAAGACTGCCATCTTAGCATGCTCTTTATCTCAGGATAAATGCCACTGAAACCACTGAGATTTACTTCGGAGCAGATGTTGGTGGGGTTGTGCTGTCGGTCTGAGTACTGAGTGGTCCTGCACCCACTCACTCAAATTAGTAACCCTGTGGTTACACAGAGCAATAAACAGAACATTGGCTGCACTCTTCTGTGAGATGGTGGGGAAACATTTCAGTCCCAACTAAGAAATAAATGGTAGTGGGTCAAGAGGTTGATTTTTAAGATGAAGACTTTGAGGATATGTGCAGGAGGAAGAATAAGAAAAGTTGAAATAAAATGCCTTGAACTTTTTTCCCCTCACTTGTCCAGTAGTCATAATGTTTGGACTTGGGTCAGGAACTTGACCGTTTGACAGCTAACTAGCATCCCTCCCTTGCTTTTTCTCTCACTGCAGGAGCTGAAGTTGCCCTGCGCTCGCATTGTGGAGTCAAGCGGCATTCTCAATGTTTTGATAAAACTGCTGGAAGTGGTGCAGCCTTGCTTGCAAGCTGCCAAGGAACAGAAGGAAGTGCAGACGCCAAAGTAAGCCATCAGGCGGATGTAGAGTGGGGAAGGCGATCCTTAAGCTAGATCCTGCCTTTGCCTGTGCAAGCTGCATGAATATTTTGCTTTGGGATCCGCCTGTCTCGGGGGTTGCTTCTGAGGAGCTCCCAGATGTGTGACCCTTTGCAACAAATTTCATGAAAGCTAAGCAGCACAAGGTGCCGTTCCTGACCTGGAACAGCACCGATTTTTAATTCCTTGGGCCCTGGGAACAATTCACAGTGTATAACCCCCGTGTAGTTCAACCCACTTCTTTACTGCAGAACACAGATGCCCAGCCACCTTACTACTGTGCTCTTGACCAGGCTGTTACCCTAATTGTGGCTGCATAGTATCCTGCTCTGGGCCAAGTCCACCCGACACATTCTGTTTCCCCTCTGTTCTGAACTAGTTACCTTGCCTTCCGCAGATGGATCACTCCAGTCTTGCTGCTGATTGATTTCTATGAGAAGACTGCTATCTCCTCCAAGAGGAGGGCTCAAATGAACAAGGTACGGGCTCAGATGGTGGTGTTAGCAGTGCAAGCCTTATCTACCGAGGGCGTGGGGTGTGAGAAGGATCCCACCTTCTAAGAAAGGTGGGGGCTTATGTAAAGTAAATGCACACCAATACCAGCCCCACACCAAAAGAAAGTACTCTCAGGCTGCTGATCCAAATATATATGCCATAAAATACTATATAGATTGCGCCATTATCTACCAGATGCTGCATATAAAACATGCGGAACTGACCACTAATGCCACCTGGGATTCCGGGGAAAGTGCCTGGTGCAGCATTACACCCAAACCCTGCACCTCATCCTGCACAGGGAGATTCCCCCCCCCCCCCAAAAAAAAATAAACTGAGGGAGTTTCCCAACCTGCCAACACTTGGCGGTTCCACCCAGAGGACCTCTGTCTTGTATGTAATTTGGGGAGGGGTCTGTTATCTCGTTATAATATTGGGAGTGGTGAAAGGAAACAGCGAGTGCTCTCGAATCCAGCAGTTAATTTAACCTTTTGAGGGACGTGAGTTGCTTCACCAAGACCCCTCAGCTGGCTTATTTCTACCAGACACGGGTATGTTGAGCATCCATTCACTTCCTTTGGACCTCATCAGGGCTTACATAAAGTTAGCCATGGATGGTATTGCATTGCAGACCAGCAGCTGCTGAGAGTCT
>JAHTLZ010003468.1:2889857-2963276 GCA_023846285.1 Phrynocephalus versicolor | reverse complement strand
TTTGCATTCCCGCAGTGGCATCCTAAATTGTCCAGTCTCTCTTGACACTAAATTTAAAGAAACGATTTTAGTGGTCTGGCCCTGTGGAATGGTATCCAAGATGTTCAGAGGTCAAGTTGTCTTTAGAATGGTTACATCTTGAGAGGTTGCTGTTTTCGCAGTTCTTCTGTAGCTGTCTCTGGTTGTGTAGATTTTAGTGGATTAGATATGGAAAGTCATAAGAATCTGTTCCCGCTGCTCCCCCCGCCCTTCGTGTCGGTATCTGGTCTATTGCTCCCATCTTGTTCATTCACTTCTCATTCTTTCTGTCTCCAGGCTCAAGTCTTTGCTGCTGATAGTGCAGCTGCTGAGACACCCCAGTCTGGGACTCCCCAAGGAGATGGTAAGTGTCTTTATTAATTTCACACCGTACCAAGCCAAAGTGTGGTGGCGAATGCCTTTCATGGTATCCTTGGAAGAGAGCCCAAATTCAGAAATGCTGCTTTGATTGAAACCAGCCTTCAGATGTGATATCTGTTCTCCGGTCTCTTTGTCTGGGCCCAGGTTCCCATCATCTCAGCCATCCTGTTACATCTTTGGTGTAAAGTTAATTGGGGCCTTGGTGTTTCACCACCTGGACCACACTGTTGCTTTGGCAAGACCTGCCCCATCTACTGGACTGGTTCAGTCTTTTCAGATACAATGGTACCTCGACTTACGAATTTAATCCGTTCCAAATGCATCTCTTAAGTCGAACTACTCTTAAGTCGGGGTACCGATCTAAAAATTTTAAAAAAATAAGTTAAAAAATAAAAATATATATTTGTAAGTCAAGCAGACCATATCTAAAATTTGTAAGGGGTCAGTTAAAATGCCAACAATTTCCCGCTCTTAAGTCGAATTGCTCTTAAGTTGAGCTGCTCTTAAGCCGGGGTACCACTGTATTTAGTAGGGATGGGTAGAAAACGAAAAACGGAACGCCATTTCGTCGTTTCGTTACATAACAGGACGAAATGAAATGAGGAAGCAGCATTTCATTATAGACTAAGCAAAACAGTCGTTTTTCCATTGAAACGAACCATTTTGTTCCATCGTTTTCCCCCTGGTACCGACTGGGCCAGGTTTAAAGGGATCCAGCCATTGACAGCTCGGCAGGAGCCCTTTAAAAACGGCTCCCAGAGTCCCGGGCACCAAATCTGGCTCCTCTAGGACCCAGGGGAGCCATTTCATTTCGTATGAATTTTTTTAAAAAACATCATAAGACACAAAACGAAACGAAACGGGGGCGAGCATGAAACGGAACGAAACATTATTTTTCCGTTTCATGCCCATCCCTAATATTTAGTGCTTGAGCCGCAGCCCTCGTTTTGATTCTCCCATGCTTGCCCCGTAGCCTCAACTCCGGAAGAAGCAAGAGAAAACAAGAAGGAGAAAGAGGGAGATAAAGCCTCCGAGGAAAGCAAGCAAAAGGCCAAGGGAAGCAAGCCCCTCATGCCCACCTCCACCATCTTGCGGCTGCTGGCGGAGCTGGTGCGCTCGTACGTTGGCATTGCCACTTTAATTGCCAACTACAGCTACACTGTGGGCCAGTCGGAGCTCATCAAGGAGGTAGGGCACTCCGGAAAGGGCTCTCTCGAACAGGGCAAGGGAGCTACAGGGGCCGGAAGCAGGGAAGGCACAAAGGCAGGGCGGGCCCTCGCCGTTCAGCAGCGCCGGTGGGCAGTGAAGGGGAGGAAGAAGGCTGGGCATGCCGAATTCGCTTTTGCTAATGATCTGTTTTCCCCCCCCTGTGGCCTTCTAGGACTGTAGCGTGTTAGCCTTTGTCTTGGACCATCTCCTCCCTCATACGCAGAACGCTGAAGACAAGGACACGCCAGCCTTGGCTCGCCTCTTCCTGGCCAGTTTGGCTGCAGCGGGCAGTGGCACAGATGCCCAGGTGGCCCTGGTGAATGAAGTGAAGGCAGCCCTGGGTCGGGCACTGGCCATGGCGGAGAGTACTGAGAAGCATGCCAGGTAAGCAAAATGTAAAGGTGATACTTAGGAATGGATTTGTACTTAAGAGAAAGTATTGTACTACATCTCTTTTCAGATAGATAGATAGATAGATAGATAGATAGATAGATAGATAGATAGATAGATAGATGTTCATTGATTGATTGATATTTAGACGTAGGATTTAGAGACTTGGTGGCTTGCCTTAGGTTTTCAGCCCAAAACGAAAGCCCCCAGAATTGCTACGCCACAATTGCTACACAAAACGATACAGGACCAACTCTTCTCAAAAAGGGAGGTATTTGCTGAAGGAAAGGAGAGGAATATTTTATCACAGAAATTGAGACTGTTGAAGGATTTTCTGTTCATGCTGCAGTTCCTAGGGAACACAGAAATGTTTTGTTTGCTTCTGTAAACAATGCCACATTTTTTTATTTTTTATTTTTTGGCCTCCAGGCTGCAGGCAGTCATGTGCATCATCAGCACCATCATGGAATCGTGCCCTTCCACCTCCAGCTTCTACAGCAGCGCCACAGCCAAGACGCAACATAACGGCATGAACAACATCATCCGCCTTTTCCTCAAGAAGGGACTGGTCAATGATTTGGCCAGAGTGCCTCACAGCCTTGATCTGTCCAGGTAGCCGGCTTAACTCTCTTAAGGAAATGGACCGGGGTGGGGTGGGGGGTGACTGCTGCTATAGGTCACAAGTGGCATCAGAGTTGGTATATGGGACGAAGAGATGGTTTCCAGTCCTCGTTTCCTGTTAAGTGTTGTCCGCGGAACAAGTTTGTTCCCTCTTGTTAGAAAAGAATTAAGCTACCATATTGATTGAGGGAGCCACAGTCATAAAGCGTGCAGCTTATATCTGCCCCCATTGTACATAGAGGACTCTCTGGGGAGCTTACCATATAACTATGCAGGCTGTACATTGCCCACACTGCCACTCCAGAGAGTTAGGTCCTCAATGGACCAATCAAAGAAGGCTGAGTCAACTTTGAGGCAGCTCCCTGAGCCAATCAGGATCGAACGCCAGTCGTGAGCAGAGTCTCGACTGCAGCACTGTAGTTTAACCTTCTGTGCTGCGAGGCTCCTCCTTATGCCTTCATTTCTCACCTCTATCCCAGCCAAGGCTTATGCAGGAAGAACAATCTGCCCTTACTAAGAAGGGGCTCTTAACCGCAGTCTGAGGACTCATTTGTGTGTGTGTGTGTTGTCTCTCCCCCCTCCCCCCCAAAAAAAAGTCCTAACATGGCCAACACAGTGAATGCAGCCTTGAAACCTCTGGAGACGCTGTCGCGGATCGTCAACCAGCCCAGCAGCCTCTTTGGTAGCAAGAGCACCTCCAGCAAGAGCAAAGCCGAGCAAGACGCTCAGGGAGCAGCACGAGATGCCAGCAGCGGCCAGCAAGACGCGGGTAAGGAGGGCCCCTCCGTCGCTTCCGCGTTGGCCAGCCTGGGAGCTCAGCGCTGCCGTGCCTCTCCTCTCCAGGACTGCCCCAGCCGCGTGGCCTAAGGGGAGCCTCCTGGGTCCCACTCCTACCCCTGTTCTTTCTGGGAATGCTCTTACCCTCCCATTGCATGCCTCCGTTAGGCACGTCCTCCAACGAGCCCCGGCTAAGAGAAGAAGCCAAGCCTAGTGCTTGTCGCTCAGCCTCTGGCCCGCTTTGTGGTCTTTCAGGGGAGAGCGGGGAAGCCGAGGCCCCCGAGGAAGATCACGACGTTGCCCAAGCCGAAGTCGCAGACGGCGACATCATGGACGGGGAAGCCGAGAGTGACACGGTGGTGATTGCTGGGCAGCCCGAGGTGCTGAGCACTCAAGAGATGCAGGTATGCCTACAGGGGGTGGGGGGTGGGGGCTTTGAGGAGCCCTCGCTGCAAAGCACATAGGATGCACAGGCAGGCTCTTAAGGTGGGAGCAGAAGAAGTGACACAGCCATGGGCTCGAAGCTGCAGTGTGGGACGGTTCAGAGGAGGGAACAAGCTTGCGATGAACCAGGGCTTTGTTCTGAAATGACAGGAAGCATTCAGCTTCTTGGAGGGGGGGCGGGAACGTCCTGGATTTTCTTTACATCACTGGGAGGGGCAAGAACCAGAAGCGGTGAAAGCATTGGCACAACCCAGGGTTGTGCCTCAAGGACCTGGACCTCACTGTGGTGCCTGCTTCTGCCCTTCTAGGTGGAGAACGAGCTGGAGGACCTGATCGATGAGCTGCTGGAACAGGACGGAGGCTCGGGAAACAGTACCATCATAGGTGAGGGCCAGGCCCAAGCTGGGGCCTCCGGATTCTGCCTTTCAGGTTTTCTGCCTTCAGGGCCTGTTTTTCTTGTCCGTTATCTCCTAAAGAAACCATGTTCATTCCCAACAAGAACCTTCTCCCCCACCGGTAGCAGCGAATCGACCCTTGTTTCACATGCATACATACTGGCATCTCTTACTTTCCACACAGCGTGCTGTCCTCACGGCTCCTTGGTCTCCCTTAAGGGGAGGGATCCGTTCCTCAAATTCTTGCCTGGGTCGAGACTAAATGGCTCCTCTCAGTGGCTTGGTCACACCATTGCTAGCGTGCCTTTTGAAAGAGCATCGTGTTAGGACCATGAGCGGGTGTATGCAGACCCAACGGCTGCTATCGCTGCGTTTTTGGTTCGGTCCAAGATTCCTCTAAAGGAGGGGGCTGTTTTTGCTCACGATGACGGTATGCCCTCTTTGTGTCCCTTCAGTGGGCCGAAGTGGAGAGGATGAGTCTCAGGAGGATGTGCTGATGGATGAAGCACCGTCCAATTTGAGCCAGGCTTCCACACTACAGGCCAACAGGGAAGGTGAGGCGCTGCCTAAGATGTTACCTAGAGCCAGCGGAGGTGCCTGCATTACTCTGTAAGGGAGGGATAGAGCAGAGCAAGGGAGGTCTAGCTGTAGTGTCCTAGAAGCATGCAAAGAGGGTGATCTTTTTGTTTCGGGCATAGCTCTGCGTGTCTTTCTCTGCCTGGCAAGATGGATTTTTTGGAAGCCTTGCTTGCCAGGGAGACCGCTGGGAGCAGCGAACAAGCAGAGCCGCCCCGCCTGACTTGCGTTGTCCAAATCTACTCTAGATTCTATGAATATCCTAGATCCTGAGGATGAGGAGGAGCACACCCAGGAGGAAGACAGCAGTGGCAGCAACGAGGATGAAGACGACAGCCAAGATGAAGAGGAGGAAGAGGAGGAGGAAGATGAAGACGATCAGGTAAAGCCAGCGGAGGGGGGAAACGGTGCAGGAAGTGTGTCCCTTGCCTGGGTTTTGCCATCTCTGCGTGTATGGGGGAGCAGGGAGCGGGAGGGGGGGTTGGATTCTGATGAAAGTGAGAGTTTGTGTGAGGAGGAGGGCTGTTCTTGAGTCAGTTTCTGGCCGCCGTGGCTGGGTAGGGACAGCAGGAAGAGGTACCGTGAGTCCTACCTGGCCCGTGCTTAGTCGTGGCTTGGGTGCCACCTGTCCCTCCAGGATGACGAGGAAGGTGAGGAAGGAGAAGAGGAAGAAGACGACGACGACGGCTCGGAGATGGAGTTAGACGAAGACTACCCTGATATGAATGCCTCCCCACTGGTGCGTTTTGAGCGCTTTGACCGTGAAGATGACCTCATCATAGAATTTGACAACATGTTCTCCAGCGCCAGTAAGAACTCTGAAACCTGGAAGTTCTAGGACAGGGGTGGTGCCGTAAGGGCTCGTTCCGAGGGGAGTTGGGGACCCCGATGCATCTATATAGATCTATGAGGAAGTCACGGTGTTTCCGTCACATGTGGAATAGGGCTATTTCCCCCCCCCCAACCAACCACTGGAACTAAATCCTCCCTCCAGTGTTTGGTGATTACTTCAGTGAGCCTGGACTTTGTCGTTCAAGCCCGTAGTCTTAAGATAATTTGTTTTTTTAAATGGCGGCGTGTTCTCAGCCCCATCTTGGCCTACTAGCTTCTATTTCTCTTCCCAGCGGATATCCCCCCATCGCCTGGCAATATTCCAGCCACTCACCCGCTCATGGTGCGGCATGCGGACCACAGCTCCTTGACCTTGGGTAGCGGTTCCTCCACCACCCGGCTGGCACAAGGCATCGGGCGGAGCCAGAGGACCCTGCGACAGCTGACCGCAAACACCGGCCATACCATCCACGTGCACTACCCTGGCACCCGGCAGCCCAACCCGCCTCTCATCTTGCAGAGGTGAGCTCCTGGGAAGGGTGTGTGTGTGTGTGTGTGTGTGTAGAAGGTCCCTTTCTTTGGAGGGGGGTGGGTGGGTCCAGATCTCTAAACGACACCAGCCATGAATTTAGATATTCACGAACGCCTGCTTGGTTTAGCCTCTCTCAGGGCCATGACCTTCTTCAGGCAGTGCTTCTTGTTGTATTGGCGGGGATGGGTGTCTTGCAGTTCCCCATGGTGGTGTGTCTTCTTTCCCTAGGTTGCTGGGCCCGTCTGCAGCTGCAGACATCCTTCAGTTGAGCAGTAGCCTCCCCCTGCAGAGCCGAGGCCGAGCCCGCCTCCTGGTAGGCAACGACGACGTCCACATTATCGCCCGCTCCGATGATGAGTTGCTGGACGATTTCTTCCATGACCAGAGCACGGCCACCAGCCAGGCAGGCAAGTCCTCGTGAACCCATCGCGGTGGCAGGACGGGGCTGGCGTCTTTAGCCAATCATCCTCCACTTGGCTCTTTGGAGTCATATAAGCCTGGCACATCCACTGCTTCTCTCAGTGGTGTTTCCTCCGGCCTGGTTCTCTTTCCTGATCGAAATGGCTGGATTTGGTGGGAAGGGGGTGTTGGGGGCGGGAGGGCACTGTGCATTTAAACAGTGGAACACCAGAGAAAGAAAAACAGCCAGTGGGCCACTTGGTCAGAGCCATGTAGAAATTCAGCAAAAGGGACAAGAGGTTGCCGTGATGGTTGGAACAGCAATATCAGGAAATTTGTGTCATTTAACATCCAGTCATTTCTAGGAGGTGTATGGTCAGCATTTTCCTCTCCTCTTCACCAGCTGATGCAGTCAGCTCGGAACTTGCCTCTGTTGAGATCTTGATCTTTTCCCAGATGGCATAACAGCCAAGTTAATACCTCAGATGAAATCGTATTATATCATCTGAACATTTTTGTGTGTGTTTATATATAATATATAATTTGGAAGGAACTTCTTTTGGCAGGTAGTAGCTTTGGCTTTTTCTTTTACAAGTTAAATAAAGAGGAAAATAAAAATGAAGTACAATGGAGTTGAGGATCAAATTTTTAATCTACTTTCTTTGTTTTGCAAGTTCAGATGTTTAATACTGTATCTCAGGGTGAAAGTGGTAGTCATTTTTTCTTAGACACTTTTGTTTCTTACATGGGCAATGCTAAGCTACAGTCTTGCAGTAAATCTTTTATCACAAAGTATAACAATGTTTTCTAGTGCAAACCCCAATTTATGCTGTTATTTCAGAGTGAGCTAACATAGTTTGGGTTCCTATCCACACCATTATATTCAGCATCTTTCCATGTTTTATCTTCGTTCAGTTAGCAGTATCCTGATGCTCCACTTGACTGATTGATTTCCATTCATTTTCATGTTAATTCATTTGGGCTGTTCCTCTTGTGAGCCATCAGAACAAGGGACACCTTTGTTATCTCCTGATGATGTGCCTATTTGATTGAGTGACCAGATACTGCAAAATGCTCTCGTGTACTTTAATGCAAACTCTGTCAGTGGAGTTGGGTCACTTACTCGGCTGACATTTAGGTGTTGAGAAATTGAAATGCTTATGCAAACGATCCCCGTCGCATTCAGTCCTGTAAATTGCTGGAACTGGACCGAGGCAAATATCATGTCTTGGCGACACGTGGTGCGCATTTTTTGCTCTTGTGTGAGGTTGTCCTTAAAGGCCACTTTCTCCCTTCTTCTCCTCAGGAACCCTGTCCAGCATACCCACGGCCCTGACACGGTGGACAGAAGAATGCAAAGTGCTGGATGCAGAAAGCATGCATGACTGTGTTTCAGGTGAGCCAGTAAGGTGCCGGCCGGCTTGCCCACCTTCCAGCTTGGCAGGCCTTCCTCGGATGTCCTCTGCTTAAGCTAATTCCTTTTTTTTTTTCTTTGGCTAGTGGTCAAGGTTCCCATCATCAACCACCTGGAGGACCTGAGGGATGAGGAGCTGGAAGAGCGCAGAGAGAAAAGGCGCAAGCAGCTGGCTGAGGAGGAGGCCAAAGCAGCAGATAAGGCCAAAGATGCTGAGGACAAGGAGCAGAACGCCCAGGTTGGGGCGGCAGCGGCTGGGGGGTGGGGGGTCACTTCTTGGGTCTCTGCATCCAGGCACCTTTTTAAAACGAAGCTTTCATACAGGTCAAGGCTTGTTTGGTGCCGCGGCACTTAACTGAGTGGTGAGCAGGCAACTCACTGCAATATTTCCGCAAGTGTACATGGGTGGCAAGTTGTTCTGCTTTCATAAAGCGAGGGTAGGAAATGCTTTCCCCCACCCCACTCACCAGGGCCACGTTGATCATTTTGTCCAGTCAGCCACCTTAAAAATTGAGTGGAAGTGGAGAGAACACATCACCTCCCTCAAGATGTCTGTGAAGATTCTCAGTCGTCCAGGTGAGGTTATCTAGAAGTTGAGTCACAGCAGCTGGACTTGCTCTCTTGCAAGATTGAAACGTACCACTACCCATCTAAGCAGCTTCCTCAGTCTCGGGGAAGAGAAGTCCAGTTGGCATGACTCAACTTCCAGAACACCCCCCACCCCCACCCCTCGAGGGAACACACGGCAGGGGGTGTAAAAGGAAAGCGGAGTCCCATCTGTGGCCAGGAAGAGAGGGCCCTTTGCAACCTCTTCGGTAGACGAGGTTTGAGCGCCTTGCCTTTGGTGACCATCTCCTCTCCTTGACCCATAGACTCTGCAGTGGGGTTGGGGAACCCAAGACCCTGGTGTTGAATCCAGAGCTCGTGTTTCAGCCCCTTTTGCAACCTCCCCCCCCCCCAAATGATTATGCCCTCTTCTTTGTGATTCCATCATATGGTGGTTTCCCCAGCTTGGGGATTTTTTTAACCTTTCCTGAAAGGTTAAGAAGATTCTCTTAAGGCTTAATTGCTAGTGGTAAGGGCTGGAATACAGTATGTCAGGGGTGCCCAAACTTTTTGTAAGGGAGGGCCAGATTTGGTGGCTGAGAATATGTCAGGGGCCGGTTGCTTCCCAACCCTGCCACCCCACTGCAAGCCCCACCCACTTTCTTTAAAAAAACATGGGTTGAAGGAGGGGGAGGGAGGGGCAGGCCAGCCAGCCGCGGGCCACTCAGAATGGCCTGACGGGCCGGATTTGCGCACGTGCCCCCCCCCGGGACAGACTTTGGGCAGGCCTGCAGTACATGATCCCCCCCGTCCTTCTACTTTGTGCCCTGCCCAAACTGAGTTGAGCCCATCCGTCACAATGGAGAGAGGTGAAAAGCGGTGTGCCCCAGGGATCTGTCCTGGGACCGGTGCTTTTCAATCTGTTCATAAATGACCTGGAGACAGGGATAAGCAATGCGGAGGCCAAGTTTGCGGATGACACGAAACTTTTCTGTATAGTAAAAACCAGAGAAGATTGTGAAGAGCTCCAAAAGGATCTCTCCAAACTGGGGGAATGGGCTGCAGAATGGCAAATGTGTTTCAGTGTAGCCAAATGTAAAGTAATGCATATTGGGGCAAAAAAAATCCAAACTTTATCTATCAACTTATGGGCTCTGAGTTATCCGTGATGGATCAGGAAAGAGATCTTGGTGTGTAGGTGGACAGATCCATGAAGGTGTCTACCCAATGTGTGGCAGCGGTGAAGGCGGCCAATTCCATGCTAGGGATTATCAAAAAGGGGATTGAAAATAAAACAGCCAACATTATAATGCCATTATACAAAACAATAGTAAGGCCGCACCTGGAGTATTGTGTACAATTCTGGTCACCGCATCTCAAAAAAGACATAGTGGAACTGGAAAAGGTGCAGAAGAGAGCAAATACAATGATTACTGGGCTGGAGGACCTCCCTTATGAGGAAAAGCTGAAACATTTGGGGCTCTTTAGTCTGGAAAAAAGGCTCCTGAGGGGGGATATGATTGAGACGTACAAAATAATGCAGGGCATGAGTAAAGTGGATAGAGGGACGCTCTTCTCCCTCTCACAAAATACGAGAACTAGGGGACATACACTCAAATAGAGGGCTGGGAAAGTAAGAACAGACAAAAGATTTTGTTTTCACCCAGCATGGTGTTAGTCTGTGGAACTCCCTGCCACAGGATGTGGTGATGGCATCTGACCTGGATGCCTTCAAAAGGGGATTGGACAGATTCCTGGAGGAAAAGTCCATCACAGGTTACAAAATATGATGGAGATGTATCATCTTCAGGGTTATAACTGGGGTACTTCAAGGACTAGATGCAGGGGAGTGGTATCAGGAGACAGATATCTAGTCTCGTGGGCTCCCAGACGCATCTGGTGGGGCCACTGTGAGATACAGGAAGTTGGTCTAGATGGGCCCTTGGCCTGATCCAGCATTGCTCTTCTTATGTTCTTATGTCGCTGCAAGTAGCATAGTGCCCATTTTGTGGCTGCAATAATTTAGCTCAAACACTTGATATAGGTCTCACAGTAGTGAGCTGAAAACTACTTAGATGAGTGAATTTCAATGAAACAAAACAAGGGAGGGGGTTATTTTATAAAGAGGTTTCATGCAGGAGATGTAAGTTACGTTGTTACTGCTTTTCAAAGTAAATGTGATGATATAAAGTGGTTTGATACTCTTTCCAGCCAGATTGATACGTTTGTTCTTTGTTAGGCTGCCCTAAACGTTTGTATTCCATCTTCTTATTGGGAGAAAGAGGAGCAATATGTTCTTTATTGAGCATGTTCATTAGGTCAGAGGAATAGGAATACCCGTAAGAACAGTCTTGCTGAACAGGCCACAGCCCACCCAGTCCAGCATTCTGTCTCACACAGGGGCTCACCCTTTGCTTCAGGGTATTCCCAAGCAGAAGTCTTCACCTGCTTATGATTCCCTGCAAATGGCATGGAGAGATATCCTGCCTATGTCTCCAACCCGGAGGTTGTCCTTAGGCATCCATCATGATAGCCATTGAGACCCTTGTTCTCCATGATCTTGTCCAATCCTTTCTTAAAGCTGTCAAGGCTGACAGCTGTCACCACTTCTTCTGGCAGGGAGTTCCAGAGGCCAGTGATCCTCTGGGTGAAAAATTAGTTCTTAATATGACATATTAATTCTTAATATGACAGGCAGCAAGTATGAAAACAGAAGCTACCCTGCAGTATCATTTCCAGAAAAGAGTTATTTCTGGGAGTTTGCTTTATGGTGGCACCGACAAATGGGCTGCCCAAAGGGAACCAATGTGTTTGAACTGAAGTGCCTCATAAACCACTTTGATATAGAGATATAGAGATATATGTTAATGTTTGTTTGGTTGCAGGGGTCAGTACCACAATCAAACAGTTCTACTGAGCAGAACCTCCCAGGTAACTTTACTATTTGGTGGTTATTTAACTAGTGGTCTCCCCCCCCCCCCTTCCACCGTCTAGCTGAAACGGATGCTCTCCCTGAGCCACCTGGGATGAGGTAGTAGATTGTATAGTTTTAGGGTCATACCCGGTCTTGGAGATAACTATACAATCTACTGTCTTTCCTATGAGGACTCCGAATTCGTCGCGCCCGGCGTCCCTGCTTTGAAGACGGAGGAAAGAAGCCTCCGGGAGACTACGCTGAGGAATGTGGGCTCGGGAGGGGGGGGCGGGATCCGAACTCCTGAATTGGGATCTGATGAGGAGGATGCAAGAGTTCCTAGGCTCCATCCTTGAGTGGGTGGGTGGGTGGGGGCTGCCACAGGGGTGGTGGTGGTGGCGGCGGTGGCGGTGGTGGCGGGGCTAAGATGAAGCAGGCAGGATTGCTAGGTTCTTCTTGTGATTTGGGGAAGGCGAAGTCTTCCAGCCAAGATGTTCTCGGATCTAATGGAGGTAGGATTGGGGCGGGGGGGGGGGGAGGCTGTTGTGAAAAGTCCCCGGTTGTGGTTTGGAAACGGAAAGGGCCGGTCTTGCCCAGGTGCCTTGAGGCTTTGTGCTGTCGAGCTCCCGCTGGAGTGAGGTAGTAAGTTGTATTGTTGTGGGGTAGGGATTTGTGCCCCAAATCAGAGATAACTATACAACTTACTACTTTCCCTGGTTGGGGCAATGTGCCCAGGATTCTCCTCCTCCGCCTCCCCTTGGTGTCTCTCTCTCTTGGAGTTATCCTTGGGAATGGAGCTTTATTTGGGGGGGGGGGTGTTGCTGGAAGGGTGAAGCCCAGGCCCCTGTCTGAAACGCTTCTGCTGCTCAGAGGCATATGTTGTAAGCCAGCCTCCCTCCCCTCCCCTCCCTTTCTTGGCTCCCAGATGGTGCCGCCCACCCTGACGGCCACCCCACGGTCTCGACGGCCGCCGAAGACGCCTCTGCTGGCCCCAAGCAGACTCTGGTCACCCTGGAGAGCTCCCAGCAGCAGCAGCAGCAGCAGCAACTGCAACAACAACCACAAGCAGCGGGGGCAGGCGAGCTCCCTTCGGAGCTGGCGGGGCAGCCCAGCGCCCAGGCTTCTGGGCAGCTGCTGATGCCGGTGGAGCAGGAGGACTCGGGCCCTGGCAGGCCGAGCACAGACACGGAGGCCACGCAGATGGAGCTTTCACCCGCCCCCACCATCAGTAAGTGGCCTCGGGCTTCAGCCTGCCGCAGGCGTGGCTCCACA
This sequence comes from Phrynocephalus versicolor, assembly GCA_023846285.1. NCBI lineage: Eukaryota > Metazoa > Chordata > Lepidosauria > Squamata > Agamidae > Phrynocephalus > Phrynocephalus versicolor. The sequence goes on along the minus strand of JAHTLZ010003468.1, from coordinate 2,950,557 downwards.
TCTGGCTGGCTGTCACAAACTCAGTCTCTTTCTTGGCCTCTGCGTGGTCAGGAGACAACAGTCCCTTCTCCAAGACACGTATCTCTTACATGTTAACTTAAACACATGCAAGGTGTCCCTCAGAAGTCACCCTGCACTGTCCCACCGAAGCATCATCGCCACCTTCAAAATAACTCCCCATCTGTTCTAAAAGGGAGATTTTAAACTCAGGTTTTGAGTTTCAAGACAAGCCCAAGAATTACCTTGCTTGAAGCGAGGCTTCTTGCCACTCGGTTGTCCCTGTTAGGAAAGGGGTCCCCCGTCTACCAGGTAACCCCATTGTAACCAAAACAGAAAACTTACCTGTTGAACTACTAGATTAAGAAGCCAAGTAGTCTGATCTGTGAGCCCTGATAAATAGTATATTTTTGTTCTAGGGTTTTAGGTTCTCAGCCGAGGTTTCCAAGCTACTGGTTTTGGGCAGGGGTGGGAACAGGCTGGAAAATGAAATTATGAGGAAGTAATCTGGGCATGGACTTTGTTCGTGCTGCTGAACCTCGTATCCTCCCCTTCCTCTAAGTCCTTTCTGCACTGTCCCAATAGCCTCGCTCTCTCCAGAGAGGGCTGAAGACTCAGACGCCTTGACCGCAGTCAGCAGCCAGCTGGAGGGTTCCCCCATGGACACCAGCAGCCTGGCCTCGTGCAACCTTGAAGAAGGGGTTGGGGAGGCCAGCGGAGTGAGCAGCGTGGAGCAGGCGGGCGCCGGCTCAGTTGCAGCCACCGCTGATGCTGCCCAGGCGGGAGCCAATGCACAGACCCCGAGGGACGGTCAGCCCGATAGCAGCCAACCAGTGGATGACAGGTAAGCGCCCAGATACGGGACGCAAAAGAAGTGTGCCTCTTGTATACCATCCCCAGAACACTGGGTAGTTTGCAGCTTTGATTCGGGTACTCCGTTGGACTGACCTCAGAAGGATGGAAGGCTGAGCCGGCCTTGAGCCCACAACCGGAGCCCATTGGGGTGGTCGAAAGCCATCTCTGAACAGAGACTGGGATGGCAGCCCTGCCCATGAGCACCACGGGAGTCACCTGGCCCTTGAGCGCGAGTCCCTCCCCAGTTAAATGGTGCCCCGTGCTTCTCCCCAGCTCCCCGCCGGCTTCCTCCTCCGAGAGCTCCTCCACCAGGGACTCTGCGGTGGCCATTTCTGGGGCAGACTCCCGCGGCATCTTGGAAGAGCCACTTCCCTCCACCAGCAGCGAAGAGGAGGACCCTTTGGCAGGTAAATCCCGGCCGGCCTGGGTTAAAACAACAGCACCCAAGGGACAGTGGGTTTGGGTCTCCTGGAGAGGCAGCGGCTTTACTTAGTCCTTCTCGTCCCAGGGATAAACCTCCCAGAAGGGGTGGATCCGTCATTTCTGGCCGCTCTGCCCGATGACATTCGGCAGGAGGTGCTGCAGAACCAGCTGGGCATCCGACCTCCGGCGCGGGCGGCTCCCACCACCACCACCACCACGGCCGCGACGCCGGCTCCTCCCGTGGTGGGCAACCCTGGCGTAACGGAAGTCAGCCCAGAGTTCTTGGCTGCGCTGCCTCCAGCCATCCAAGAGGAGGTACGGTTGCCCTTCTAGCAATTAACGGTGGTAAAAGTAGGTGCTTGTAAAGCGAGCTTTTTCTAAAAAGTGGAAGCCTCTTGGATCATGACTTAGCCTCACAGTCGTGTCACACACACCTCTTCAGCTTTGCATACAAAAACAAGATTCGGTCGTTTGAGCAGAAAACTGGCCTGTTTATATAAAAACCAAACTATATCACCCAAATAGGAAATAATTACCGTATTTATCTGTGCATTTGTACTGACACACAGGCCTACTCTGGTACGGCTGTAGCTCTGCTCTAAGCAGAAGGCTTTACAACACTCCTGCTTAGAGATGGGCACGACTCAGCGAAGTTTTCGTTTTCGTTTTTCGTTTTCATTACGCAATGAAAACGAAACGAAAAATTTTGCCGTGTTTTTCGTTTTCGTTATGACAGAAACATCACAATGAAAGGAATGCTAACAAAAACGAAAATTTTTCGTTTTTGTTTTGTTTTTTTCGTTTCAAAACGAAAAATGCGCAAACCCCCCCCCCCGGAAAACGAACCGAAACGGACCCCCTTAATGAAAAACAAAAAACGAAAAAATATTTTTTTGAGTCGTGCCCATCTCTACTCCTGCTCCTTTCATCCACTGCTACACATCACTCTTTGTGTCCTGGTCATTTTAATTTTATTTTTTTTAAAGAAGTCCGTTCTTTCCTTCCTCTTCTCAGGTGCTTGCCCAGCAGCGTGCAGAACAGCAGCGGCGTGAGCTGGCTCAGAGCACCAGCTCCGACACACCAATGGACCCCGTGACGTTCATTCAGACGTTGCCATCGGACCTGCGTCGCAGCGTCCTGGAGGACATGGAGGACAGTGTCTTGGCAGTCATGCCGCCCGACATCGCCGCCGAGGCTCAGGCGCTCCGGCGAGAACAGGAGGCGCGGCAGCGGCAGCTGATGCACGAGCGTCTCTTTGGCCATTCCAGCACGTCCGCTTTGTCCGCTATTTTGCGCAGCCCAGGTAAAGTATGTGTGTGTGTGTGTCATTCATGGCCCTTGTGTGATGCCCTGGTTGCATGCCTCTAGCCTGTGGATCTGATGTGCCTCCCATTTCTCCCCTCTGCCCTCCCAGCCTTCACGAGCCGACTGAGCGGAAACCGAGGTGTCCAGTATACACGCTTAGCCGTGCAAAGAGGAGGCACCTTCCAGATGGGCGGGAGCAGTAGCCACAGCAGGTATCCAATTACGTGGATGGTCGGGATGAGAAATGTTCTTCTTTACCTCTGTGGATCACATGGGTGGGTTGTGCAGTGCGCATGCGCAGAGCCTCGGGACGTTCTAGAACTCAGATATTAATTATTATTTTAAGCCCAGAAACCAGGGCTAGAGTATTGTTTCCTTCAATTGCCCTTCCTAACATCCTAATTTTTATTTGGCTGTTGAAAATATGGCTGCATTTGCTTGTGAAAAGGAGAGTTGGGTGGTGGTGGTGGTGGAGTTGTAGTCCAGCTACAATTTAATAATAATAATAATAATAATAATAATAATAATAATAATAATAATAAAGCCACCCTGAGCACACACAATGAGAATGATAAGCCTTGTATGTTAAGCATAGGGATCTTGCGTTTCTACTACCAATTAATACCACCTTTGCAGTAAGTCTTTAACATGCTGAGTTATCCAAAAGTCTTGTTCGCAATTCTTCTGTGTGAGTCGGAGGCTTTTGTGTTCTTGATCTTCAGGATGGAGGCTACCCACCAGGAAGGGGCACCACAATAGACTCTGGGGGTCTTTCTCTTCCCTTGCTATTTTTTTTGTTTCCTAGTCTCTCGACTCAGTTCAGGGGCCAACTTGAAAACAATGAGATGGGGGCTGCTAGTCTGGAGGACAAGCAGGGCAAGTGGCTCCTGTTGCTGGTTCTCTCTGTCCACTTGGGGGGGCCTTTGCTGCCCCAGACTCAGGAGGGTTTTGTACTTCCCTCCTTGATGAATGGCTAGGAGAATTTGCAGGCAAGGAGAATTGTCGAGCTCCTCATCCCAGCCCTCACGTGACCAGATCGGATTGCAGATGCTTCCTTGCTTGGCAAGAGATGCCCCCTTGGAATCCCATAGATAATTCTAGCCCAGCTTTGGAGCCCGGCATAGGCTGGCCTTCGATCCTCTCTTTTTTTTTTCCTTTCTGTCTCCTAGGCCGTCGGGCAGCAACGTGGACAGCCTGCTGCGCCTCCGTGGGCGCCTGCTGCTGGACCACGAGGCCTTGTCTTGCCTGCTGGTCTTGCTCTTTGTGGACGAGCCGAAGCTGAACACCAGCCGGCTGCACCGGGTGCTGCGCAACCTCTGCTACCACGCCCAGACGCGCGGCTGGGTGATCCGGAGCCTCCTGTCCATCCTGCAGCGCAGCAGCGAGAGCGAGCTGTGCGTGGAGACGCCCAAGGGAGCCACGACCCCGGACGACAAAGGCAAAAGGGCCGCCAAGGCCTGCGCTCCTGACAGCCGGCCCCTCGACCTCCTGCACAAGATGGAATCCAAAAGCTCCGGGCAGCTCTCGTGGCTCTCGGTATCCATGGACGCCGCGCTCGGCTGCCGAACCAACATCTTCCAGATCCAGCGAGCAGGGGGACGCAAGCACACGGAGAAGCACGCGGCCGCCGGTTCCACGGTTCACATCCACCCTCAGGCTGCTCCTGTGGTCTGCCGTCATGTCCTGGACACCCTCATCCAGCTTGCCAAGGTGAAGGCCAGGTTACCTGGGGTGGCGGCGGCGTTCTTGGAATCAGTGGGCTCCGAGCCCTGTGGGGGGCCTGGATGAACTAGGCCTTGCTCAGCTTGCCCCTGGTGTTGAAAGCATTTTGGTAGCTAACCCAAGGGATTGAAAACAGGAGGAACCAACTTCTGAGTCCCAGGGGCACTGATGAATCCACAAAGAGTCCTCCGGAAGGCCCAGCCTCCTCAAGATCTGAGTTTTGCTTGAGTGTTGCTGGGCTCCCTTTCCGTCGTTGAGCCTTCAAAGCGTGAGACAAAATTCAAGGCAACTAAAATGGGCTTCCTCTGTCGTTGCTTCAGCGGCAACTTGCCATCGTTCAAGTCTTCAGGCAAAGATTGATCTTCCTTGGGTTGGTCATTCTTTTCTCGAAGACTCTACATTGGTAAGAGATGTGCTGCTCTCGAGAGGTTGCACTGTAGCTCCTGTGAATCCTCTCCGTTGTTCATTTTTAGCTGGAGCTAATGCTCTCCCACAGAAACATAAAGAAGACAGATTTCCCACCATAGTGTATCTCATCCTGGGAAGAGGGACCAAACTCTAGTGACCATTGATTCTTTTCTTTTTTTAAGGTTCATGTTCATGTTCCAATTCTAGTCCTCTCTTCTAGAAGAAGCAAAGTGTTCAACTTGCCACATAATCTGCTTTGCTTAGATTCCGTGCATCGGACTAAAAATGCAGGGTGTTTTGTCCTTCATTGGTGGTGCTTTTTAAAAAAATATGCTTTCTGCCTAACATAAAATAGGAAATCTGAACTTGAATAGAAGGAATTTTTGATTTCATGTATCTTACTGGGTAAGGGGGCATGGAGGCTCAGCGGGCTAGAGCACTGAAAATTATCGGCTGCAAGGTTGGCAGCTCGGGCGGTTCGAATCCCAGGTGCCACGCAGCAGAGCGAGCTCCCACTGTTAACCCCAGCTCCGGCCATGCTAGCCGTTCAAAAGCATGTAAATGCAAGTAGATAAATAGGTACTGCTGTAACAAAGTGGGAAGATAAAACAGTGTTTCCTTGCAGCCATGCCGGATGGACTACAGATAAAAAATAAAATACATAGCAGCAAATCATTAGTTGAATAGATTAATACCCAGGGAAAGCCTTTTCAAGTAGCCACATCTTTAGATGTTTCTTAATGACCAGGTGGGAAGATGCCAGACAAATCTCAGAGGGAGGTTGGTTCCAGACACGAGGGGCCACCACTGGGAAAGCCCAATTTCTCATCACAGATTTAGGGGCCTCCTTCAGCTACAGATTCTTGCAGGGCTGTGGAGTCGGAGTCGAGGAGTCGGAGTCGGAGGAAATTTTGGGTACCTGGAGTCGGAGTCGGCAAACAATGCACCAACTCCAACTCCAACTCCTACTCCTGCTAAATTTAGATTGAAATTTTTTAAAAAAGCAAGTTTAAATGTCCCAATTCACAAAAAGTTATAATTAATCACTTCTCTACTGTAAGAATAAAGACCAATGAATGCAGTGCCTCACGTAACCGCAAAATGAACATGTTAAGTGACCGTGAAGAAGCATGTTATTTATTTATTTATTTGTTTGTTTGTTGTATTTATACCCCGCTTACCTACTATGTACTCTAAGTGGCTTACAAAAGGCTGCAAAGCCAACGAAATTACAATGACAAGCAAATAAAACAAACCAATAAAACACCCTTAACACAGTTAAAACCAGATGGCACCTCAACTAAGCGATGAAAAAGAAGTGCAGGTTACGATGGCGGGGGGAAAGAACAGAAGAAAAAAAAAAACCAATTAAGCATGCTTTTCATGTGCTTCACTATATGGCACGCAACGCACAATTAGGAGCGGCAATACTTATAGTTTCCATAGTGTTGTGTTCTGCTGTTATGCAGCGCCCATTGGTAACCTAGCCTCTCACTGATAAGGGATTAAGTAAATATGTAAATATTTACTTTACGTAAATAAGTAAATAGTAAATAAATTCACATATTAATACAGAGGAGTCGGAGTCGGAAGTAAAAAAAACCCTTAGGAGTCAGAGTCGGAGTCGGAACATTTATCTTCTTGATTTCAAATCCTTCAGCTACAATAAATAGGTACTGATCTGGACCTGGAGGTTACACGCGTGACTCAGTTCCGTTATGGTCGTGGTGGATTATTTGGGGCAAGTCACGAAGCCAAGCCAACATTCTGTCCATGAAGGTCCCCACTAGACTGGAGGGCAAGCACAAACACAGGGAGAGAATATTGAGCTTGTGTGGTACCCCGTGCATTATGGTCTCTGGTGTCTGCTTTAATTGCCCCGTCAGAATTTGATTGTCTGGGGGAAATTGCGTTCCATGGTTTCCCTTGCCCGTTATATCTCAATTTGATCAAGCCTGCATAGTTCGTAGGGAGGAGCAGATATGTTTCATGCAAGATGCTTCTTATTCAGACAGGCATTCCTGTCCTGAACTCAGGCTGGCCGTTGCAAGGGGTTCTCTCCTTTTTGCCTTTCGTCCCTAAGGTGATAGGCTGTTTGAGACTGACGCTGAGCTGCTCGTTAGCTGTCGTTGGTCTTACGGTCTGTGTGTGTGTATTGCTAGAGGAATCTCCTCTCCCGGGAATGACGTCTTATCAGTCCCTCCACATTTGTTCAGTGTGTGTCTTATCCTAGAAAGCGTGGAATTGAGGAAGGGGTAAGAGTGCTGAATTGTGACGCAAGGGAGAGGCCTGTCAATAACCCTGAGGAAGTAAGGGACGAATTCACCCACCGATTCAGTGAAGGGCCCCAGAGAGTGACCTGAGCCTTCTTTTCTTCCTCCCTGTCCACCCCCCCCCCCACCCCATGGCCTTTCCAGGTGTTCCCCAGCCACTTCACTCAGCAGCGGACCAAAGAGACCAACTGCGACGGCGAACGGGAGCGTGGCACCAAGCAGTCAGGCAGCCCCTGCCCGGGCCAGAGCGGATCGAGTGGCATCTCCACTGACTTCTGGGACTTGCTCGTCAAACTGGACAACATGAACGTCAGCCGCAAGGGCAAAAACTCCATCAAGTCTGTGCCCGTGAGCACCGGCTCTGAAGGGGAAAGCTCCCCGTACAGCCTCGAAGCTTCTCCCCTGGGCCAGCTGATGAACATGCTGTCCCACCCGGTGATCCGGCGGAGCTCCTTGCTGACGGAAAAGCTGCTGCGCCTCCTCTCGCTCATCTCCATCGCTCTGCCGGAGAACAAGGTGGCCGCGGAAGGGGCAGCCAATCATGCTGCCGCTACTACGGCTGCTGCTACCGCTGCTGCCGCTGCTGCAACCACCACCCCGGCACCGGCACCGGCCCTGGCAGCGGCTGCCGCTGTTGCTGCTGCAACTGCCGCTGCAACTGCCGCATCTATCGCCACTTCTGGGGCTGCCACGGTCACGGCCACAGCCACGTCTGCTGTCCCCACCCCTGTGCCCAGTAAGTCCTTTGTGGATTACAGGGGAGAAGGAGGGAAGCCTAAAGTTTTTCATTCCCGTGCTGAACAGGAAACCCCAAAAGGACACGGAACTCTTGGCTCCGGCTACTCTGCCAGTCACAGAGTTTTAAGGCTCCTTCAGGATCGCAGCAGGATGCCTAGTCAGCATCTTACAGCCACAAGGGCTAGCTTGTGCTGTGCCCGTGCTCCATGGAATTGCTACCACCTGAGAGGTGTTGGCTCGATAGTGGGAGGTGGATCGGGGGAGGTTGTGGGGAATTTCTCAACCAGAAGGGTCTTTATAGTGAAAGTCATCAAAGTTGTTGGGTCAGAATTATGGGTGGGCGAGTGCACAGTAGAGGATTGGGCTTGCCATTTCTTGGCCATTCCTGTCCGATCAGATTTCACATCCTCTGTGTATGTGTGTGTGTGTTGTGTCATTACAGTCGTGACTGACTCTTCGTGACTCCACATCCATGGAGTTTTCTTGGCAGGAATACTGGAGTAGCTTGCCAGTTCCTACTCCAGGCACCTACAGCTCCTGGTTTTCCCTGGTGGTCTCCCATCCAAGTACTAACCAGGGCCGACCCTGCTTAGCTTCCGAAACCAGGCGAGATCGGATGTGCTTAGGGCATCTGTACTAGTTTGTGCCTTCTCTTCCTTACAGCCGTCGCGAAAAACAGCAAATCACCAGCCAAGGTGAGCGAAGGAGGAGGAGGAGGAGGTGGGACTGACAGCAAAATGGCAGCTTCGGGCCTAACAGAGAACCAGCTACAGCTCTCCGTGGAGGTGAGTTTCCCATGGAGTTCTGGGAAAGGCGGGCAGTGGTTAGGAAGAGGGAGGGATCAAATCTTCCACCTCTCAGAAACAGCCAGCGCACACTTTTCCCTTTTCCCATTCCAGGTGCTGACATCTCACTCTTGCTCTGAAGAAGGCCTGGAAGATGCCGCCAATGTTCTTTTGCAGCTCTCGCGAGGGGACCCAGCCACCCGAGACACCGTCCTCAAGCTCCTCCTGAATGGGGCTCGCCAGCTGGGCTACACTCTCTGCAAACAGATAGGTAACAGAGAGGATGAGGGAAGTGCCCTTTATAGGCGCTGGCTGGGATCCATGGCCAGGCGGGCCTGCTTCGCTCTGCGGGGAGTTCCAAGTTTGACGGCAGAGAAGGAGTGGCATTCCGTTGCAGCGGGAGGGGGGGTCTCCGACCCTTGGAGGTGGGGGTTCTCCAGATGTTCTTGGACTGAAATTCCCCAGAAGCCTTCGCCACCTGCGATTGCTGGCCAGGGTTCCTGGAAGCGGTAGTCCACGAAGAGCTGGGGACCCAAGGTTGGGAAGTACCGAGCTGAAGGAATCTTGAGAGACTTCTCAAGTGCTCGACTGAACCGAAGGAGTGGAGTAATCTTGAGGCGTGGGCTGGAGGGATGCGTGCTGTGAATGGTGGTGAAAGGGGCTCAGCTCCTCCTGAACAGGAAGACCTCCTCCTGGTTGTCAAGACGAAATGAGCTTCAGCTGCTCTTGAAACTCCTCTCTCAAATGCTCCCAAGTTAAAGACGGTGGGGAGGGATACCTGCTCCTGACGTGGGACCTCAGGCATTGTCGGGGGGGGCATTATTTGAAAGATAGGATCTGTGGCTTGGAGGTGGCCTCAGTTCCCCCTGCTCCCCCTTTGTCTCAGGGAGTGGAAGTGATGAGGTCGAAGCAAGCAAGTAGCCCATCTTAGACCCGGGCGTCAGCTTTCCCTGTCAGATGTCGAGATCACTACCGAGCTCTAGTAAAGCAAAAATGATACATCAGAATTGGAACTACTGCAGGGACGTGGGGCTGTCCCCGCAGAGCATTTGGAGGTTTTTTATTTCTCCCGAAAGCAGCTACTAATGCGCATACAGGAAAGAGCACAGCTGTGTGGGTGCATCATGGGCTGCCATGGTTGGTTATTGGTATGTTTCTGGATGCAGTTTTTTAGAGCACAGGTTGCTACCCAGTGAAATCCTAAGGGGCTTTCAGCCCAAGGTCACCGTCTCTCATGACATCCTTTCTGCTGCCCAGAATCTGATGGGAGACCCTGTTGCTTAGCGCCAGTCCATATCCGCTTGATTGAGAAGGCACATGAGAGGATCTCGTCTATGTCCGTGCCCTAGTTGTCGGAATTCCTCCCCCACAAGCCATTCAACTTTGCCCTTGATTTCTCTGTTTACATCCCCAGTGAAAACCATTTCTGTTGGGGTAGGCATTTTTGACGATGCTTTGCTTTCCATCCAGCTTTTGCATTCAGAGTGCCAGCCTTGCCTTTCTTAACGTATCATTAGCTATCCCGGATCCATTTCTTCATAGTGTAAAGGCCATAAGGTCGGTCTCCTCCCTCCTTCCCCTGTGCAGGTACACTCTTGGCAGAGCTGCGAGAGTACAACCTGGAGCAGCAGCGCCGAGCCCAGTGTGAGGTCTTGTCCCCAGACGGGCTCCCCGAGGAGCAGCCTCAGACCACCAAGTTGAAAGGCAAGATGCAGAGCAGGTGAGTCTCCTTCCAGCTCCTCTCTCATTCTCTCTCTCTTTCTCTCTCTCTTTCTCTCTCTCTCTCTCTCTCTCTCTCTCTCACACACACACACACACACACACACACACACACACACACCTTCCTTTTCTTCTCCCGAGTGCCCTCCGCTTCGTGCCATCTTCTTTTCTCCTTTCCTCTTTCGCAGATTTGACATTGCCGAGAACGTAGTGATTGTGGCCTCACAAAAGCGGCCCCTGGGCGGCCGGGAACTGCAGCTCCCCTCCATGTCCATGCTGACTTCGAAGACCTCCACGCAAAAGTTTTTCTTAAGGGTGCTGCAGGTCATCATTCAGCTGCGGGATGACACACGCCGTGCCAACAAGAAGGCCAAACAGACAGGCAGGCTAGGTAGGGAAGGGCAGGGCAGGGGAGAGAAAAGTCCCACGCAGCAAGGCCAGTTGGTTGCGCTGCCAGCATGTTGGAGTGGGGGGTGGCACAGCGGGGGGTGGGGGGGCTTCCCGACTCACAGGCTTACCCATACATGGGAGGCTGAGGCTCAAAGGAGGAGGGACACCGTCTGAGAGAGGCTTGGGGTGGGGTGGGGGTGGGGTGGGGCGAGCGCAAGCTTCATTCTCCTTTTCTCTCCCTGGTCCTCTTTCTGCAGGTACTTCCGGTCTGGGCTCAGTTAGCAGCATCCAGGCCGCTGTTCGGCAGCTGGAGGCTGAGGCTGACGCCATTATACAAATGGTACGTGAGGGTCAGAGGGCCCGGAGGCAGCAGCAAGCAACAACGGTTAGCATGATGCCTGTGGCGCTTGTAGGCCACTCATTTTGATTTTATTTCAATTACCCCCTTCCCCCCATTCTTTTTCATTCCCCCCCCCCATCATTTCCCCTCTCTCTCTCTCCACCTCCCCCTTTTTTTAAAATGCCTATCTGGCTTGTCATCAGAGCCTCTTTGTGTGGGGCGGGGAGTGGGTGGATTTTTCACTGCTTTGGGCTCCTAACCACTGCCTTCTTTGATGGGGTGCCCACGGTGCGCTGGTTGCAAAATTAGTTGTGTGACCGGTTGTACAACCGGCGTCGGCCAATGTGGCAAACCAGCTGAGCAGCTGACCTTCCCTGCACACAGTTTTTCTCTCTCTCAAAGGTCTGGACCGAATCCTTTCTTCGGAGGGGTGGTGGACTGACCGTATATGCATGGAGGTTTTGAAAAGGGCTGGTTTGTAGACACAAAGCCCTCTTCCTCTTGGCTTCTCTGTACTCCTTGGCTGCTTTCTTCCCCCCTCTTGAATTCCCTCCCACTGGATTCCCGGGGTCCTTACCTTCTGCAGAATCAGACGGCCGACGGGAAGAAGGAAGGACCTTGATGGAAGATTTGCACAGCAGCTTTTAACACCCTGAGACCTCAGAGCTTTTCTCTCTTATACGCACACCATTTTTGCTTAGTAGTTCTTATTCCTTTTGTAACTGTCCTAGCAGTCACTTCCTTGATTTCTTTCCCTGTTTTCTTGTTCCTTTCCATCCCGCCCGTCCCTTTTTCTTGTTTTGTTTGATTTCTTTGTTTGTGTTGGTTTTGTGGATGTGCTTCGCCACCATATGGCCTGGGCGCTTCCCTGCCAATTAGTAATCATCTTCCTTCCTCTCCCTTGGGTTTTGAAAGAACTTTGCAGGGTGGACAGAGTGAGGGAACGAGAAGAAGGTGTTTTCTTTCTGTGGCCTATGGTGTTTGTTTTTCCTGCTTGATCAAGCAGGATGAAAAAAGTGTGGTGTAAATTGGGAAATCATGCTGTGTTGAGAGTCTACTTGTTAGGCGAAAATTATGTAAAAACTAAAAGCAGCAGCCTTGGTCAACAGGTCACATGGTGGTAGGGCGGTGGGTTGACCACCTGTTCGTATCAAGCCAAGTATGCTGAGTGAAAGAAGAGAGGTTTGTTGACCAGATAAAATTTTGGAGGTTTGCAAAGTTTTGCTTTCTAGTGTCGTTCATCTTCAGACCTTTATAAAATTACATGTTTCATGATGGCAAGCTGCTCAAGTGAAAGAAAATACTGTCGCTCAAGAAAGGTCTTCCCTGGCCTCAGCTGTCTTGAGTTTTAGTGCTTCATACCTCTGCAACCTCTGTGCAGGTCTTAAAACCAGGAATGGACACAGTTCCCGCAGCCACTTCAGAAAGTTTTGGCTTGAGCCTCTCTTCTCTTAGTCTGCAATCCCAGCTGTGGTCTGCCTCCCTCTGCCCTTCCCTTTTCCCAGGCTGAAGCCCTTCAGGTGGGAGGGCCTTAGCTCTCTTCGAGCTCACCTTCAGGGGGGGGGGGTTCAGTCGCATTCCCAGTCAAATGCATTTGGCCCTTCTATGCCTCCTGATCACAAGGAGCCCTGGAGCAGGACCTAAGACACTGCTGCCCACGGACTTCATGGCTAGAAGCCCACTTTTATGAAGCCTCCGGTTCTGAAGGCTTGGACACATTACTTTCTATGGCCTGTTCACTCGGTTTACTTCTGGGTTGGAGGAGGAAATGGCAGCGTATCTTACACGGATCCACTTTGCGAGCAACGAGTGCCAGATACGGCCAGATAGTAGTATGCGTACAATCCTTGGTCTCTTCGCTCCAGAGATAATTTGCTGAGAGCCAGAGACCTAAGTCTTTGCACCCTCTGTCCGATTGAATTTTATTTTGGGTTTTCAGTCTGGCAATATGGTAAATGCTGTTCTCCAGAGAGAGGTGAGCTGCCCTTGCTGCTGGTGTATGAGTTCTCCCCTGCAGGAAGGTCCCTGATGACAACACCCCTCTCTGTCAACCCCTGTTTTTTTTTTTTTTGCTTCCTAAGATATTTCCCCCCACCCTGGTGCATGTCCTTCTCATCATTCGTGGCTGTCAGTGCTCTCTGCCTCGGCAGATTCACGCATGCCATGCTTTCCTGTTAGCTTTCTTTTCTTTCCTTCTTTTTAAGCCCTCCTGCTTTATTCCTTGCCGCTGTGCTGTTCAGTCTGCTCCCTCTCAGCAAATGTTAGCTTGTGTGTAGCAGCATGCTTAACCTCCGTGGGTCCTTGCAGAAGAGGCGGATGGGGGTGCAGGGCTGCCCCGTGCAATTCTGTCGGGTCCACTTTTCAACCCTTCCTTCCTGGTGGGGAGGGGGAGGCGATCGGGCTGGTCTCCCCGGCATTTGCTCCTAAGCTGGTCCTGGGATGCTGGCGCTCTTGCTGAAATGTGTCTCTTTTCCCCTTCAGTCGGACTCGAACCAGGCGGAGGGCTCTGTGCGGAGAGACGAATCGCCGATGGATGTGGACCAGCCATCGCCCACCGCACAAGACACCCAGTCAGTTGGTTAGTGTCGGCTCTTTGAGGTCAGAGGGCGGCTGCCTCCGAAAGGAGAGGGGTTCGTTCCGTCGGCAGAGGGCCCGCCTTCTGAATGCTGAAGCCCAGGTTGCCTCTCGTGAAGCTGGGCCTCCTTGGGGTGGGGTGTGTTTTGGAATGGGTTGAGGTGGGCTGAAGCATTCTTTTCTCCTCCTCCTCCTCTGTAGTGTCCGAAGGGTCCCAACAGAGCGAAAAGGAGAAAGAAGAGCGCCCTCCAGATCTGCCTTTGCTGAGTGAGCAGCTCAGCCTGGACGAACTGTGGGACATGCTTGGCGAGTGTTTGAAGGAGCTGGAAGAGTCCCACGACCAGCATGCGGTGCTCGGTAAAGTTCTGGGCTGCTGGGGAGCTCCAAGCGGTCTCCCTTCTCCCGGCCTTGTGGGACTCACCTCCCTCTTCTCCCCCCCTCTCCCCAACAGTGCTGCAGCCTGCCGTGGAGGCCTTCTTTCTGGTGCATGCGACCGAGCGGGAAAGCAAGCCGCCTGTGCGAGACACCCGGGAGAGCCAGCTGGCTCACATCAAGGACGAGCCCCCGCCCCTTTCGCCTGCACCCCTGACGCCCGCCACCCCTTCTTCCCTGGACCCCTTCTTCTCCCGAGAGCCCTCCTCCATGCACATCTCCTCGAGCCTTCCTCCGGACACACAGAAGTTCCTTCGCTTTGCAGGTCAGTTCCCAAGCAGACGGTACCACCATGTATAAGACCTTCACCAGGGTAGAGGAGAGCGGGTCTCTGCTCTCCATCCCAAAAGAGCCTCCAGACGCTCCGTTGGGGAGGAGAACCTGTAATGCGGAGGACACTGTTGATGGCCTGGTGGTGGGGCTTGGCATGGACCGCCTTAGCTGTGGGCTGGGAGAGAAGGAACTCTGCTGCAACCCCCCAAGGAAGAGAGGATGCCAGGCAGCTCCGCTACAGCCGCGAAATCCCTTTGCGTTTCTGTCTTGCAGAGACACACCGCACTGTGCTCAACCAGATCCTGCGCCAGTCCACGACCCACTTGGCCGATGGTCCCTTTGCTGTCCTCGTGGATTACATACGTGTGTTGGACTTTGATGTCAAGCGGAAGTAAGTTTCAGGCCGTGGCGTTAATGGTTTTCTCACTCCCTTCCGTTTGCTCTTGTAAAGGGAAAGCGGACGACGATGCCAGAGGTTTGAAACATAACCTTACCAAAGAGCGTAAAGGACCCAGCTTAGAAAACCATGCCGTCCCTAATTAGCACAGTGGGCTTGATACGTTGGGTGGGAAGTCTAATGTATAAACATATTTGTAAACAATTTCATGAATTATTTCTTTATTTTCATTTTTATGGCCACCTTTCTCCCAGTCAGGAGAATCAAAGCAGCTCACAAACTGGCTAAAAACATGATTAATTATTACTTTGAAAAACAACGAAATGTATAATAATATAAAAACAGTTAACCAAAATAGTTCAAACACGTTCAAGACACACGTGAAATAATAATGACATCTAAGGGCCCAAGATAAAAGGTTCTTCACTGCCCAGTTAATTGTTAAAGCCCTGTCTCAAAAGGGTGGTGTTCACCTGTCTCTGAAAGTACAGGAGGGAAGGGTCCAGCCTGGCCTCGAGGGAGGGCACTCTGCAACCCTGGGAGCAGCCGTGGAGAAGGCCTTCTCTTGGATTTCCACAACTAGCCTCTCATCTTCTCTGTTCTAAACCCCTAGATTAAGAATAGCTTATCAAGGTGATGAAATGCTAACCCGGTCAAAGGAGGGGCTTTGTGGCATTCAGCATGCAATTGTTTTCCTTTCTTAGAGGGAGAGGTGGTGGATATTGTCTGCCTTATCTCCCTGCCAGTTTCAGTGGAGGGAAGCAAACGTGTAAAAAAAAAACCTTTCAGGGTGCCCACGGCGCTCTCATCCCTCTTCTGTAAGAGAGAGGGAAGGGCATCTTTGGGGCGACATGCTTCAGGAAGGAGCACAGCCAGTGGGAGTCAGTGGGGGACTCTCTGGCGTGGAAGCCCATCTCCATGTTTCCTTTGGCTTGATTGGGTCATGTTGCATCTCTTTCAGCCATCAGCACAATGAAACATGCTAAGGCACCGGGGGGGGCGGGGGGGGGGGGCTTTCTGCCTTCCTCTATGCACAAAGAACTTAACCTCATTGATGTCCTGGCTAATCCAGAATGGCTGAGCAGCACAAAAGCTCACGGGCTTGTTAGGGAAGAGGCATGGTCTACCCAAATAGCTCTCCCGTGTTTAGAGCTTTTACACCTGAGAACAGTGTCTCTTGGCCCCTTCTCCAGGGAGTCCTGTGGCCATGCCTTGCATCCAATGTGGTTGCGACACGCTTTCTGTTCCTTCGCAGGTATTTCCGTCAAGAGTTGGAAAGACTGGACGAGGGACTGAGGAAAGAAGACATGGCAGTCCACGTGCGGCGGGACCACGTCTTTGAAGACTCTTACCGGGAACTGCATCGCAAATCGCCCGAGGAAATGAAAAACCGATTGTAAGCCGTTTGTTCGTTCCCAGTTGTTAAAATTTCTTATTCTAGTGGTGTTTTACGGAAGGCCAGAGGCTTTCCACATGTGCCAGCTTATCAGTATAGTTGATTGCGTAGAAAGGTACATTGGTTTTGTTTTGGTGTCTCCCCCCCCCCACACACACACTTTTTCACAGTCAGAGAACATTATCAGGCGTTAGGTCTCTGTTAGCTTTAATTTCCAAGCCCATTCCTTTGACTGGCCTCTTATACAGTGGTACCTTGTATAAAGGAATTAATTTGTATCAAATGAAATTCTGTTAAGTAAGTATTCCTTTATACAAATTTCCCATAGGAATGCATTGAAAACAGAGTAATCCCTAATTGCAACCGTTTTTATGTTGTACGGATTTGCCCCATAGGCGATTCTGTTAAGCAAATTTCCCCTATCTCCGGAATGTTTTATGTTGTACAGATTTTATGTTATACATGCTGTTTGTTATACGAGGTTCCACTGTAATTCGTATGCCCTCTTCTTTTACCAGGTACATTGTGTTTGAAGGGGAAGAGGGCCAGGACGCTGGGGGCCTGCTGCGAGAGTGGTACATGATCATCTCGCGGGAGATGTTTAACCCCATGTATGCACTTTTCCGCACATCGCCTGGCGACCGGGTCACCTACACCATCAACCCTTCCTCGCACTGTAACCCCAACCACCTGAGCTACTTCAAGTTTGTCGGGCGCATTGTGGCCAAGGCTGTATATGACAACCGGTTGCTAGAATGCTACTTCACTCGCTCCTTCTACAAGCATATCCTTGGCAAATCGGTCAGGTAAAGTCACTGGCGTTTGTGTTTTGGTTCCGAAATGGCTGCCTCAGCCGTCTTCCCCAAGTCTGGGGAAGCGGCTCCTCCCCCGATCCAACCCAACCGTGTCCTTCAATCTGACAGGTACACGGACATGGAGAGCGAGGACTACCATTTCTACCAGGGCCTGGTGTATCTCCTGGAGAATGACGTCTCCACACTGGGCTACGACCTCACCTTCAGCACGGAGGTAGGTCAACCTCTCTTCCTCTTTGGCTTGAAGGACTTGAGAGCCAACTCTGAAGCTAGAGAACATCAGAGGCGCAGGAGGAAGAGGTGGAGGGCTGTGCCGCAGAAGACTCATGCCAAACATGTGTCCTGTCATCCTTTAAAAGAGACCAGTAGGGTTTCTCTGACAGTAAATAGAATGTTTTCCTGTTAGTCTCAGTTTCATTTTATTCTTAAAAATGAGGATGCTGCTTGTAAATACTGTGGCGGCAGGGGATTCGATGGCGTTCTGTTTATCTTTTGGGGTGGGAGTTTTGTGACATAAGAAGCCATTTGGAGTTGGCATCCCCAAACGGTACCTGTCTCTTATCCAGAATGATGGTGCCAGAATATCTCCGGTGGTGCCCAAAATGATGGTTGCTAATCTTGTTTTATGAGGCAAAGGGTCTTGACTCCCCCCCCCCCCGGTAACCATCTGGTAATTCAGAGTAACAAGTGTCGAGTGGTGAACTGAGGGAGAAACTTGAAAGTGGAAAATGGATTGAAGAAGGCTCCCATTCGCTTTCAGGCGTTGTGTTACTTCATCCAGGAAGAGTTTATTTCGGTATCTGCTTTCTAGTTGCTTGGTGTTCTTCCATCTTTCCCACCCAAATAGGTTCAGGAGTTTGGTGTGTGTGAGGTACGTGACCTGAAGCCCAACGGAGCCAACATCCTCGTGACCGAGGAGAACAAGAAAGAATATGTGCACCTGGTGTGTCAGATGAGAATGACAGGTACGCTGCCTCTGGACTACGCCCTTCCACAGGAGAGAGCTGGGGATCTCGTCCCACCTCGGCTTCCCTTTGTGACACTGCTGGGTCCCAGCTTGGCATCTGTGAGAGGAACGGCCCTGCTCTTGGCAAATTCTCCCACAGTCTCGGCCAACTTGTACGCAAGGAGCAAGCACCCCAGAGCGGCTGACACTTCACCGGATCAGTTGGCACGATCCAAACAAATAAGCCAAGGTCTATATTGCAGGGGAGAGCCTTAAGGAAAAATAATACGTTGGTAATCTTACCTTGAGGTCATGTAAGGGCAGACATGTTTTTTCCACTCAGTATTTGAGGCCAACCTGCCCAGTCAGCTGTAAGAAACAGTAAGTGTATCAAGTCAAAGATTATACAGTGGACCCTTGTATAACAAACAGCTTGCATAACATAAAATCTGTACAACATAAAAAATTCAGGAGATAGGAGAAATTTGCTTAACATAATTGCCTATGGGGAAAATCCGCACAACATAAAAATGGGATTACTCCATTTTCAATGCATTCCTATGGGAATTTGTATAAAGGAAAATTTGCTTAACATAATTTCATTTGGAACGAATTAATTCCTTTATACAAGGTACCACTGTACATATCAGAATCTAATATCATATCAGTTAACTAATAAACTTCCCCTTTCCCTTTCCCCTTAAAACTAATAAAACTTAATTTAAAATAAAGGAACAGTAAATGTGACATAGATGCAGACATTAAGCAAACGGGGAACATAGGATTACCACGGAAGGCCCCGTTCTCCCCTTTGCTGGGGGGTGGGGTCGTTCAGCGCTCTTTTCCACTTCCTCGTGCCTGGTAGCAAGAAGCTCTGTTCTTTCCGGCAGGAGCGATCCGCAAGCAGCTGGCTGCCTTCCTGGAGGGCTTCTATGAGATCATCCCCAAGCGCCTCATCTCCATCTTCACAGAGCAGGAGCTGGAGCTGCTGATCTCGGGCCTGCCAACCATCGACATCGATGACCTGAAATCCAATACAGAGTACCACAAATACCAGGCCAACTCAATTCAGGTGAGCTGCTTCTCTTCCATCAGATGATGTTTCTTCTCCAGAGTAGCCACCCCCCTCCATTCTAAAAAAAAAAAATGTAAAAGAGAACCTTTTCTTGATTCAATGTTAAGTGTGTGGTGTGTGTGTGTTTAATGTATTCAAATTACTCAACGTGCATTCTTAGCTCGGGACGGGATGGCTCCTTTCACAGACAATGTCCCTTCTTGTG
Source organism: Phrynocephalus versicolor (assembly GCA_023846285.1). Lineage (NCBI taxonomy): Eukaryota > Metazoa > Chordata > Lepidosauria > Squamata > Agamidae > Phrynocephalus > Phrynocephalus versicolor. The sequence continues at coordinate 2,931,489 of JAHTLZ010003468.1, read as the reverse complement.
GTGCCGTTGGTAGGATGGGAGAGAAGATGACACCTGCATCTTCTGGAGAGAGAGAGAGAGAGACACACACAGAGAGACACACAGACACACACACACAGCCACCCTACTTGGGCCACATGGAAAGATTCCCCAGTCTGTTTTGACACCGCTGCCCGTTTCTTTCACTCTTCTCTTCAGATCCAATGGTTCTGGCGAGCGCTGCGCTCCTTTGATCAGGCGGACAGAGCAAAGTTTCTGCAGTTTGTCACAGGCACATCCAAGGTGCCTTTGCAAGGCTTTGCTGCCTTGGAGGGCATGAACGGTATCCAGAAATTCCAGATCCACAGAGATGACCGCTCAACGGATAGGCTGCCTTCTGCTCACACGTGGTAAGGGGGCAAAAGCTGTTGTTGTTTTTAAAAATATGCTATCCATCAATGTTGGTTCCTCTAAAACATGCTCTCAGATGCCCTCAAGATTAGTTAATGTTTAATTTTAATAGAGCAACATTCCGCAGTATATTCCATACTTCGTGGAATGCCAGTCTTTGTAAGAGAGGCACAAGGCTCTGCAAGATGTGGAATTCATTGGCTGTCCTTGAGGGTTTTGTGCCACTATACTTAGCTGTATCTGTAGGGGTGTGATTCTTCTACAAGGGCTTCTCCCTCACACACCCTTAGAACTTCAGTATCTAGTGGCACCTTACCAGGAGACGTTGTTGGGTATGTGTGGAGTGGGTGTCAGAGAAACGAAACAAAAGTTGCTCCAGTGGAAGAAAGTACCACTAAATTTTAGTGATGAAGACAGACAGATGTATGGATATCTTAAAAGTCCCTGTTCTAGATTGTGGGGTGCCCTGGGGTGTCACTGGGGTGGAGGCAGACGTGCATCTCAGAGGGGTTGAGCCGTGTGGTTCATCCTAAATCCTGGATCTGGGCGGGACTGTAAATCTCTGAAATCCTTCTGGCTCTGCCAGCAGAACTGGAACACCTACAGTTTTCTAAACTTCCCAGAAGGCTTGAGGGCCCCCAGAAAAGGGGGCTGTTGCAGAGAGACACGTGCTATTGCCAAAGACAGGATCCGTTGCAGCCTAGCTGGATAATCTGTCTTCCCTTCCCTGCCCCACCCCTTCCTGTATTTGTGGCTTTCTTTTTCTAGTTTCAACCAGCTGGACCTCCCTGCCTATGAGAGCTATGAAAAATTGCGTCACATGCTGCTACTGGCCATCCAGGAGTGCTCAGAGGGCTTTGGCCTGGCGTAAGGGCGGCTCCAGCTGCCATATTTTTCTACTGTCAGACTTGGGGAGCAACGGGCGGGAGTGGAACCGAGCGATGCTCCTCCTCCTTTTCCAACCACCTGTGTGTGTGCGTGCGTGCCCTGCAGCCCCCTTACTGAAGAGAGCCAGAGATCCCCCCCAGCCAATCAGCCGTCTTTGGAGGCGGGGCCAGGGTGCAACCCAGAGAGAGAGGAAAAAAAGACAAATTATATATATAAATATATATATATTTTTTGGTTTAGTTTGCATTTCTTAATTTGTGCTTGGAATGTGTTGACGAGGCGGCGGGAGGGAGCGTTTGGATTCTTTTGTTGGTCTCTTTCCTTGGCACTCATTTGCTGCTGGAAGGGAACCTGAGGTTTAAAAAAATTCCAAAAAAAAAGGTAAAAAAAATTAAAAAATAAAAGCGCACTCTTGATAAGAATGCTCTGTGCCTGTATTCATTTGTATATAGGTTTGGGAATGTGGGAGGGAGGGGGTGGCGGTTGGTGTGTGTGTGGGATCCTCTAGAGGTAAACTTTCTGAGGAATTCAGGGATGGGGTGCAAATGAGGGATCCAAAATGTTTCTTACTTTTTTCCAAGCTTATTCACTGTCTTGGGTATGTAGCAATGCTTAAGTGCAATGCTTTCCAGGAGTAGGACATGGGTTCAAGCTGGGACATTATTGAGGTATCTACATTCAGCTGGTGGGTGGGTGGGTGCGTGCACCCATGCGCTGTCTGTATGCTGTGACATCACTGGATTAACATGCCGTTTGGCATCCGGAAGAATCCAGCGTCATTTTAACTGTCATCCTAGCACACAGGATTTGGACAGAACCGCTTGCGGCTGTGTCTGGAAAGTTCAGACAGCAAGAGGCCTGCCACACTACTCCATCTGATAGAATTAGGGGACGGACCTTGGTGCCCACCCACGTTCCCCTCTACTCGACTATCCATTTCAAGTTTCAATATTGTTTCTGCCATACCACTTGGGAGGCGTTTTACAGAGATTTTTAAACACGCCTCCCCCACTGTTAATTTTTGCTGCCTTTTGCAGGGGTGTGTCCACCAGGTGGAGAAATAAATCATGTGTTCACTAAACGGCAGTGCGTGTACGTGTGTGTGCTTTGAAATAGAACATACCATTTCAAAACCACTCCCTGGGGAGGTTTCCTATATTCATTTGGGACTGCTGATTTCTGTGGCAGAATTATGACACGCACAGGTTGAAAACAGGGTTTTTTCCTAGTGGCCATCCAACCGTGCTCAGTAGGCTTTGGCCTGGAGGAAGGGTACCTCCCAACGGTACCTCCTAACTACCTCAGACTTGGGTAATAAGGCAAGAAGGACCTTCTGTTTGATTCTGTAGGACAGAGCAGGAAAGTTTTCATTGTTTTATCTGAGATAAACCATCCTGGTGCATTGGTCTTCAGACAAAAAGATCAGTGCCAAGAATTTAAAGGAAGAGGGCTCCGAGAGCATGTGTGGTCCAGGAACTGATTATTAATACAAGAACCAAGTTCTCGGGTCCTGTCTCAGAAAACTCGCATCTTGGTTCCAACCCATACATTATTTGGGGTATAATCTAAGGCAGACAAACTTGAGAGCCTTTCCTTTAATGTCCTCTGTTAACAATAAACAACAGCACCATTCTTCCTTGTATATGTCTGCAGCCAAGAAATGTTTGCCCTTTTTGCCTCAGAGCAACTTGATTCCAGCTTTTGGGAGCCCCCTGCCTATGCCTCCAGCTTCTCTTCCCTTCTCCCTCTTCCCTTGCTATTCCTGACAACGTATTTGTTCAGCTCTTACACAGAAAGACCCTGCCCTGGTCTCCTCTAGCAACATCTCTTCAGGCAGAGATCCTTTCCTATGCTGAGTACATTGAGCTCAAACATCCACAGATCATTTTTGGAATCTCCTCTATCCCACACATGGACTCTAACCAACATCCCGGTTCGAAAACCCCTATCATATCGTTGATGTGAGTTTTTCGGGCTGTTTGGCTGTGTTCTGGAAGTTGGTCTTCCAGAACACGGCCAAACAGCCCGAAAAACTCACAACAGTTATCAGATCCCAGCCGTGAAAGCCTTCAAGAATACCTCTATCAAATGCTTGCACAAAGGATTTTGAAATCTCATTGTCTTCCTGTTGCCCCTGTTTCCTTTGGCTTCCTGTTTTCTCAGTCTCTGCCCTCCTTCCTAACGTCTGCCTCCTCTGTCCCTCTCTGGTAGCGCTCCACTGATCTGAGCAATCTTCACTCTTATTTAAGAATCTAGGTGTCTTGCTCAATCGGGACAACATGGGGCCATTTTACTATGGCTTGAGAGAATCTTAGCCATCTGCTGGCCTGAAGTGGCCCGTTGGAACTTGTACTTCAATCCACTCCCCTTCCAAATCTAAGCCAGAGGCTGTCCTGTGACTAACATTGCAGCAGTTCCACTAATCGTTGTTTAAGATGACTTTGCCACTATACAATTTCTGTGTATTACTATATAGCTTGGGGTGGAGATTTATATAATTGCAGTGCACATCCATCTGCGGGGGCCACAGCCAACAAGACTAGGATGATCATACATCCCCCCCAACCCATAAATACAGATGGGTGTGTGGGAGAGGTATCTTCACCCCACCCCACCCCACCCCCATCATTTAAGTTCCATTGACAGAAGATGGACTAGGCCAGTGTTGGCGAACCTATGACATGGGTGCCACCGTTGGCACTCGGAGCCCTTTCTGTAGGCACTTAACTTCGCCCTTTCACAGCCACCTGTATGCAGGTTAAATTTCTGTATTGGCACTTTGCGAAAAATTAGTGGGTTTTGAATGGCAGTTTCGGCACTCGGCCTCTAAAAGATTTGCCATCACTGGACTAGGCAGTGTAAATAACATCCTGTTGTATACAGCGAAATAAACGAGAATGCCACCAGAGGTACTTCTGGTATTCAGTACTGAGATGACCCAAATGGATGAACATTTGGAAAAAGGTTATTACTCTAATTTGGCAATGCCTCTGTATAGTGAGGAAATATAAGCAGAGCATACCTAGTCTTCTCCTTCGATTCCTCCATTTCATTTTCTTGCAAACCCTGCTTGGTGGGTTATAGCCAATCTTGTTGAAAGCTATTCTGTGAGTTTTGTGAGCAACAAAGAATCTGAATCTAGGTCAGCCTCTCAAATTAACCATTACAGTACATCACATAACATTTTAGTCTTGGATCAAAGATCAAGAGCACTCAAGTTTGCTCCAACTCACTTCAGAGAGGCAAAAATGACTTTTTTTGTGGGGGGGGTGTTAAGGAGAGGCTGGCAGAACCATGCAGTCACAGTACACTACTTTTGTTTGCTTGCTTTGCTTTTTTTTTTTTTTGGAATGCATGCATAATATTTTCATGAAGTTTAAAAAATGCCAAACATATATGGAATATTTCAAGTGATTAACATTTCTTTCTCAGCAATCCACTCCCCAGCAATAACAGTGTATTACCCAGATATTGCAGCTAAAGGCATTGGGATGTGTACGGCTAGCCTAAGGTCATTCTCTTAAGATTCCTGCCAAGGAGAGACTGCAAGTGGGACACTCAGGCCTTCTTGCTTGATCAGTAGCATAAGAGCTTTAGTAGTGGAAGTAGATATAACAATTGTGATTCCCCCCCCCACACACACACACACAGTCATAATGTTTTGCATGTTTGATGTATAGGACAGTATTGGGAGATTCAGGTAGACACTTCGATCTACCTGGCTTTTCAAAAATGTTCATAAGTGCTCCAAGTTTTTATAGTCTTTGTCTTATATTTCAGTTTGCTAGTAAAATAATCATAACTATGTCCTGTTGAGTCAATTCTGACTTGTGGCTAGCCTTTCCAAGATTTCTTAGCCATCAAGTTCTCAGAAGTGACGTGCCATCTGTCTCTTTCTAGGGGTGTGCTGGGACCATGAAACTTCCCCAAGGCCACACAGGTTGGCTGTTCTCCCTGAAGCCACCGTGGGGAATCCAACTGCAAACCTCCGCCTAACTCATTGAACAGCCAACAGTCAACTGTTGGGAGCCTAGTCATGTTCCAACTACAAATCGCAGCATCCTCTAGGCCAGCTTTGGAGTACAACTTTCAGCTTAGCTGTGCCAGCTGAGAAATGCAAGGATTTGAATTCCAGCCTGTAACATCAAGTGCTGCTCAAAAGTCCCCTGCATTTAAATATGACCAATGTTTTCTCACAGTTGTCTGTACTGGCAACCTCAGTTCATTCCTGTCTTATCTGTCGGCTTCTGCTCTTCATTACATTTCTGATGTCTGAGGAAGGATACATCTGCTCCAGAGCTGGAATGTTGTTACAATGTTACACGCCATCAATACAGCTCCAGCTTGTGGCGATGTTCTGAATCTGAACGAGCAATCTCCCAAATGTTCTGTTCTCCATAGACCTGCTCAGCTCTTGTAAACTCGAGGCTGTGGCCTTCTTTATCGTGTCATTCGATATCAGGTTTGGTCTTTCTCTTTTCCTGCCACCTTCCACCTTTCCTAGTAGTATTGTCTTCTCCAGAGAGTCTTTCCTTCTCATAATGGGCTCAAAGGAGGGCAGCCTCAGTTGCCTCATTTTTGCCTCCTGGGTTTGATTTGATACAGCACCCACTTCTTTGTACTTCTGACAGTCCACAAAACTCCTCCAACACCATAGTCCATACAAATGATTCCCCCCACCCCACGCCCGTGGCTTTGTTTCCTGTCTCGCTTTCACCACCACACATGGTGATCAGGAATACAAACAAGATTCTGGATGGTCTTAGTCTTGGTCTCCAGTGAATGTCCTTGTACTTAATGGTCTTTCCTAATTTCTTCATTGTTGTCCCTCTGAGTCTCAGTCTCCTCCTGGTTTCTTGGCTGCGGTCTCCATTTGGATTGATGACTGAGCCAAGTTCTTACAGAATAACAATTCCACTTTCTTCGTGGTCAGCATTCAAGTGTTATGGTTCTTCTGTTGTTATGATTTTTGTCATCTTAATGTTCAGCGGCAGTCCTGCTTTGGAACTTTCTTCTCTCACTAAAAGTTTTTTTTTTTAAGTCAGTCCTGGTTTCAGTCAGTCCTGGCAGAGCCGGCATGGGTACGTTTTGAATAAATCATGTTGAATAAATAGTAAAGGAGATAACTTCACTGGCACGGGAAGATTGCTGTTCATTAAATCCCCTGCCAATCAGTGTCATCTAATTTGAGCAGAAACAAACAGCTCACGTTCTACTACAATCTTTGCTTGAGTATTTATTTTTATATGATATTTTAATAACCACTGCAGAAATGACCGTATGATCTCTTTACAGAGGAAGAAAGTCAGAGTTACAAATAAGACAGGCTTTCTGGTTCTCCAGAACTCAGTCATTTTGGTTTCATACCAGGTTTACAAGTCCATTATTAATCACACCTAGTAAATTGAGGAAGACAGGATCCTCACTGAAATTCAGTCTCATGGGAGATTCTTGGCAGGTGCTGTGATAGTTCACTGACAGATACAAAGAAAAAGCCGTGTGATCCATTCGTAGCCATAAAGCCCATGGTAGGGTTTGTGTGTTTGTGTGTTGTGTCGTTACAGTTGTGACAGACTCTTCATGCTTCCATGTCCATGGAGTTTTCTTGGCAGGAATACTGGAGTGGTTTGCCAGTTTCTACTCCACGCGCCTACAGCACCTGCTATTCTCTGGTGGTCTCCCATCCAAGTACTAACCAGGGGCGACCCTGCTTAGCTTCCAAAATCAGGTGAGATTAGACGTGTTTAGGGCATCTAGGCAGCATGGTGGGGTTTAAAGATCACTAAAAAGTTACAAATAAGTTTGCTGGTGAAAAGACGACGTTTGGCCACCCGGAAAGTTGGCAACTGGACAACTTTATTAGACAGCTACATCATTCATTCTGGGATGAATGGGAAGCGGGGGGGGGATGTTCCTGAAAGTCAACGTGTTAATATTATTTATTACCCCACCCTTCTTCCTAGAAGCTCAAGGCATCTAAAAGACAACACACTTCATTGACAGCCAAATTTGTTGAAAAAAGGAATTGCTGCTCACGGCTTCGTGCATCAAGTTAAGCTGCCCTCAAACTGCACTCGTGCATGGCCAGATTACCCATCTCCATTGCGATCATTCACCATGGATCTAATCTTCAAAGGCAGTGTGCCAGTAAGATATACTAATATATATGTAGACTCTTTAAAAGGGGGTCTTATATGTCCCTGTTACCTATGGTGATGGTCCCCTATCTTAGCGGTGCAGGCTTGCTAGTTCAGAAGCTTTACCTTTACCTGTCTTCTGGGTCAAGACTGCAGGGGTGTCCTTGACCACAGGATCCAACATGGGTTGCTTCCGTGCAAAACCAAGCTGGAATTTCCTATTCCCTGTGAAGTTCACAGGATGCCCCTGAACAAATCATTCTTTTTTCGTTCTGATCTACCACGCCGGGTTCCTGTGAAGTTAAAATTAGAGAATCCTACGTAGGTTATCCTGAGCTCCTTCCAGGAAGGGTGGGATTGAAATACGATAATAGATGTCTAAGTATGGGGCACATCCTGCTGGGCGTGCGTAAACGATCGTCAGGGAACTTGTGGGGAGGTTAATGCCCCGTGACGAGGCACGACGTTCATTGTTGTTTTTCTGAGCGGAGCTTTAATGGAAAGGAATTGGCCATTGTACACAGGATGGGGTGTGGATATTCTTAGTCATTTGTGACAGCTACAGTAAGAAATGGGATTCCCAGTGTGGTATACTGGGTAGAGGGACAGACTAGGTCTCTGGAGAACAGGGTTCGAATCTCTACCTGGCTATGGAAAAATCACCCGGGAGGTGGGGTTGGAACTGATAAAACCATTCCTTAAATATCTCTTACCTTGAAAGCCCAATCAGAGTCACTGTAGGTTGGTTCCAACTTGGCAGCAGAGAACACACACAGGAAGGCAGCACTTTTAGGAGCATAAACCTGCCTTAGTGGGATGCCAGGCGTTTAAGCAATGCGTAGTAGTTCCATGGCTGATGCTTCGCTGTCTTCAAATCCCTTGACACACACCAAATAGTACAGGCAGGATCTGAGCCATGTACTGGCTCCCCTTTGCTCCAATAAAATGAGATGGGTGGGCTGAACCAGGTACACTAAGTTTTGTTCCTTTGTTCCTCTCCCTTAAAACTATCTTGTGCCTTTAAGGCTCGGGGGCCGAGTGCAGAGCTTGTGTGTATCGCCATGTTCACAGGCATCCCCTTTGCTGTGTGCTAGGCTCTCTGCTCCTAATATTGTATATTTTTTAATAATGAGTGCATGGACAAATGCTCTACAAAGCAAAACAGTTGCCTCTAGCACCATGTATATTTCCAGGAATTCTTCAAGGTCCTACAGGGGCCCCCGGGGCCACGCTTTTGGAAGTGACCATCCCAAGTAGCTACAGCTCAGGAGCTCAGGAAGGAAAGTCGCCTGGAGAAAATGAAGAAGGAATGGAGCCATCTGATGGGGTAGCAGGCAAAAGGGAGCACCAGTTGGCATTTGGGAATGGAACATCTCGGAGGGTCAGAAATGATGTCAGGAAGTGATGTGAGATGTCTTGCCTCTGCTGTCCTTGTGTATGTTATACTCATATTTTAATTGTGGTGCATTAGAAGGTAGGAGGGATTTTTAATGGGAAGGGTAGCTATGTAGGTAGATGGGTGTGGGGTGGCATTGCCTGGATACACTCCTCTGAACTGTTCACCTGCTTCAAAGGGTTATTCTGTTATTTCAGGGTACACCAGGTTTTTAGGGCTCTCACCCCACCTCTGTTGCTCTGTTTCTTTTCCCCTAATCATCCAGCAAATGGGTACTCTTTTAAATGACCATATCCACAGAAGTAGACATTTCATCATTATGCCCTCAACACTGAGAACTCCAATGGGGCCTTCAAAAAGTAGAGAGCTTCATATTAACGCGATGAAGTCGACAAAACACATCAAAACACCTAAATTGCTTTTGAAAATCCCAGGAGTGGCAATTTGACTTACATTCAGGATGGATAAGAATTAATGATAATTTAAAATCAAATTGATTTAAACCACAATTTAAATAAATAATTTTTTAAAAATTAATTATTTAAATGATCTGATTTTTAAAAAAAAATTATAACCAAATCCACCATGCCTACATTGGATTTATTTTTGCATCTGTGTGTAGAAAGTTAGTGTAATCCTAACTATTTCAGCAAAAATTGTATTTCTGTACTTGGGAACTAGGTCATCAAAACCCATTTGCACTGCAAGACTTAAATAGCTAAAAGAAATGAACTGTTAGTTTTCACAGAGGACAGAGGCTGCATCAGTATTTTCTCCTTTGCACAGCTCGGAAGGGGTAAAATGAACTAATTCTATAGTCACTTGTTCCAAAAACTGTGAGGTAAACTAAGACTGCTACAGTTCTCACTTCTTAGCATCTATATACAGTGGTACCTCTTAAGACAAATGCCTCATAAGATGTTCGTAGGAAGAAAAAATTACGGGAATAGGCATGCTTCAAATGACAAAAAATTCTGTATGGGATGCTTTGCAAGAGGAAAAACCGTTCCACATGTAGGGGGGGGGCTGACTATTTTTGTCTTTATTCTAGCCTCTGGAACAGATTAATCCATTCCCAATGCATTCCTATGGGAAACCATGTTTTGTAACACAAAATTTTTGTAAAACAAATTGACCAATAGAATGAATTAAATTTATTTTAAGAGGTACCACAGAATACTGAATACTGTAACTGTGTGTGTGCGTGTGTGAGAGAGAGAGAGAGAGAGAGAGAGAGACTGTTATAGTATACTTTGTACAGAGTATTCAGAAGCACAGAGAGCAAAACTACAGTATTTCCCTGACCCTCAATTTCCTATTTCTAACAAGGCACAAAGATTAAATGGGGAGGCGATGGGTTTTAGGAGCTGCAGAGTTCAATTTCTGTTCGAAGCAGAACCGCCGTCTCCTGCTTGATCCCCCTTTTAAAGCTCCCGAAAGACTAGTCGCTACCAAATAATCCGTTCAAAAATGTCACCGCCTGCATTCAGCTTCCCCTTCTCCATCAAAGTGGAGCATCCTGGAGAGGGTGGAGACAGATTTAGCTAGAAGAAAAAAAACCCGTGAGTCTTAAGAAGCTGAGGAATGCCATTCTTTTGTGGCTGGAATGCACAATATATTGGCATTTGAATGACAGGTTCCCCCCCACACGTCCCCTCTAATTCTTGCACTTAAGCGTTAAATCCCTAGTTGCCATTCAAGAATGAAAACAACAATAGCCATGCAACTTCTGGGAGCCATTTCGAAAGCTGGTGGGTCTTGCTTCGCACTGCGTCCAGGAAAACATCTCAGGTGCACCCCTTTTTAAAATTGCTTTTCCCCCCAGGTTTCTACCGGGCTGAATTAAGAGGAGAGGGTACTGCTTTCTGCGAGAGACTAGGCTATTTCTCCACCACTTGGGTCTCAATAACGCTGCCTTTTTGCCGATTTCACCCGATCCTGCTGCTTTAAAACAAGAGCAAGCCGATGCCTGCAACCTCCCCCAGGGAAAGAAAGCCCCGCCATCCCAGCAACCCCGGTAGCCGCTGCCCCTTTGACTCGGGACCAGGTGGGCCCGCACGAACCGCTTCCGAAGGGGGTTGACGCCACCGCCAAAGGGAGCGGGGTTCCTGGGGGGACCAATAGGGAAGTAGCAGGGCGGAGCTTCATTCAGTGAGCGCCATATTGGGAGTGGCAATTTGGAACGCCGTCACAAGGAAGTATCCCTGCCCTTCTCTCTAGAAAGGAGCTTGAATCTTGTCGGCGCCATTTTGAGTAAGGGAAGCATGGGCTTCTGGGGGATTCAGTATGAGGCGGGGGGGCTGGCTGGCTTCCCTCTGTTTACTTCTTATTACAAGTTATACTCACTAGTTACAGTGTGTGTACACACACGAAATAGTTTAAGTCAAAGAGGTGCAAATCACCTCTTTGGTTGAAAGAGGTTTGGGACAGTATTTGTGTTTAGTTGACTGAGGACAATCAAGCACTATATTCCAATTCACTTCATAGTTCTGGTATATCTGAAGGTGTTCCACTCATGCCCACAGCTGATGCTTTTAAAACACTGCTGTTCAATCCAAACCCTTCAGTATATCCTGGCTAATAACTGTAAGATATGCAACTCGGTGTAAAAGAACTTCACAAAAATGGTACTATGGTCACTTGTGTAGTTCCTTGTCTTTCTGGAGGTGTTAAGACATCAAGTAAACTTTTGTAATGTCAACGGTTCAAGGTTTTCAAAAATGCAGAGTTTACTTTTCTCAGTTTCACAGCATGACAGGCTTGTGCTAGAATGACTTAGGCTGGGAAAAGTTGCTGCGGTACTTCAAATATTTTGTTGATGGGAGTACATCAGGATTCTCAATGCATCCGAAGGAGTGGTACGATGTGTGATACTTAAGGCAAATAAAACACAGAGGTAAATTGGTTATGTCTTTTTCTCTATATGAGATTTATTAATTGCCTTTTCTAAAATGCTGCTCAGAGTTATGTAAACTACACTCAAAAGCAAGTAGAACAAAAAACAAGACAGAAATCATTTCAGCCCCTGAAAATTAACATACTGTATTTACTTCTGTTTCCATGGATTACAACCCACGTCCTCAGTCACACTGAGTATAAATTAAGCCATAGGTTTGTATACATCAGAAGAGTGGGATGTGGGCCTTGTTGGATGGGGAAAGAAAGATGGCAATTACATTGGAAATTAAGTTCAAAATGAAAATGGTTTATTAAAACCAGTACTGATTATGCAAAGCATTGATTAACAGGTGGAGCAATCAGCTTGAACGCTGTTGCCTTTAAGTATAGATGGAACTGTTTTCAGGAAGTTGTGCTGAGGTTAGAGTTATATGAGAGAGAAGAATATTTTGGTTACAGCAATTTCACAAAAACTATTTTTCTCTGCCATAATTCCTGAAAGCAAAGCTCTATTCATGCTTCAAAGAGAAGCAACAGAACTGCAACTAGTTAGAGGTTTTTGGACATTAAAAGGTTTTCCTTGTCATTCTGTGGTTCTCCAGAACATAAAAAAATTATAGGGATCCCTGGTACCTATAGGAACTGGGGTCAAATAGGATCCACCCTGCTCTGAATATTGAAGTAGGGTCAAATAGGATCCACCCTGGTCTGAATATTGCTACTGCAAATGACCCATACTGAATGGATGTTGGGAAGGGCTGCATAGGTGTGACTTTCACACACACACACCATTGTACATCTAAATGAGCCTGTTCAGGCCATTGTCCACCTAATGAGCCTAGTCAGACCAGGGGTGTGTGAAACCAGGGTGAACTATAAATTGGAAGCCTTGCACCAACTTTCCCCAGACTGACAAAGCTACTTGGATGAGTAGCAAAACATTTTGATCTCAAAAGAAAATAAATCCTGTTGCCATGACTCAACTTCTGGATACCCTCCAGTAATATTCCTAAAACCATAGGAGGAGTGCCTTCCATTAGTCCGAAATCCCTGGTAGTCACCAGTCCAAATACTAACCAGGCCTGAACTTAGTTCTCAAATCAAATGACATCTGATGTGTGCAGAGTCATATGATGGAATTTAGGCAGTTAATCCTGCTTTATAACATTGAGAGTAGTGTTGACAGAATATTACCATGAACAGAGAAAAAGACCAAGGATGATAGATTAATTTGATAACCTCATAAATAGACTGCCAGGAAATTGCTCTGGTTGTGCAAACAGGTTGCCAGATGATCATCCTTACTATAATTTTAGAAGTATTTTATTTCACAACATAGCAATGTTATAGACAGACAGTAATTAGAAGGAAATGCATAATACTCAGTCCTAATTTTATGTTGCTGTAATGGTGATAGTTCCACTACAATGCTTTATACATTTATTTTATTTATATAGCTGTATCCAGTTAGAAACAAGTTAGATTGATTTGCTAGAAATAGAAGCAAATTTAAAACAAAACTGCACACAAGAATTACATCATAATGTTGGGAATACAGTGGTACCTCTGATAACAAATTTAATTGGTTCCCAGAGGCAATTTGTTATCCAGAAAAAAATTGTTATCCGAAATGCAATTTCCCATTGCAATTAATGAAAAGCCCATTAATCCATTCCAGAGGTCTGAAAAAAGGCAAAAAAGGGGGGGGGATTTCCCTAGACCTCTTTACAACATGCACTTTAAAGGCTTACAGAGCTGGAACAGCCCCAACACACCCTCTGCAATGCAATGCAATCATGGACAAAAGAAACCAGCAAGACTACACCAGCCTTTTCCCTCCAAAAATGCAATGAAAAGCAGTTCAAAGATCAATAAAACCAAGCTCCAAAAAAAAAACACGAAAAACCCACCCAGTCGCTCCTGCCAAATGCACAGAAAGAAGCCACATGGATTCTTTGCAAACCCAAACTCAGCTCACTCTGTCTTAAAATGGAAAGCAATGAGAAGAAAAAAGCCATGAGGATTCTTTGCAAATCACAACTCAGCACTCCTGAGCAAGAAAACCTCAGCTCCCTACCTTTCCAAGTTCAAAAGGTCCAAATCCCTCAGCAACAAACATCCTGAGTGGCTCCAAAACACCATGGGAAAATGCTCTAACTCCTCCCACCCCTCCACAGACAACAGGGAGTGCAATGCATCCTGGGTACACTTTTTTGGCAAGGCATTATGAAACATTCGTTATCCGAGGCAGCCCTATACCTGGGAATTTCCATTTGTTATCCAAAAAAATCATTTTCAGAGGCATTAGTTATCTGAGGTATTCCTGTACTAGAAAATGTGGCAAAAACCCAGAATTATTACATGAGCAGATGTTACACTTTAGGAAGAACCATTCCTTCACTGGCATGAGCAAGAAATTAAGGTGTTACAGGACAGAGTCATGTATGGGTATCCGGCTGGCTGCCCTGTGCCCCTGAATCAGCCTGTTGCCCTTAGGTGTGGCAGAAGATGATATCCCCTGGCTAGTGCTGAAATAAGAATCAACGACCAATCTGGCTGTTTCTCCTGATGGAAGCAGGCACCATTGGGTGCTTCAACGGAGCCATTGAAACACTGTGAGCTGGGCCTGATGCTAGGATATCAGGGCACTAGGACACTGAGGTCACAGATGAGTCTCTTGTGAGCTCAAAGGTTCTATCCCAGACTTCTTAAGCAATGACTTTTCCCCTGCTCCAGTGGGGCCTGTGGATTAGCCCGTGTCATCTCATCTCGTCTATGATGCCCCTTTATGACTCTTTGGCCTCCCTCTGCCACAGGGAGGAAGGATGGAGCTTCTCCTTGGCCTCTATGCTATCTTCCAACTCTTTCTCTCCTCCTCCAGCTGTAAGCAACAATGGCCAGAGCCAGGATACTTGAATTCAGTTTTCCCAACTCTGGGAAGTAGGGAGGGGTTAGGGAGAGACATGTGCAACCCAGAGGCTCAAAGTTCTTTGGGGTGAAGTGTCTGCGGAGATTCTCAGTCATCCAGTTGAGGTTATCTGGGAGCTGCGCCATGGCAATTGGACTTCTTTTCTTGTGGGACTGAAACATTTTGCTACTCCTACTCATGCATTTGTTATTATTTATCATTACTTATATATCGCAGCATCTGGCGTAAAAGCCACTCAGTCTGAAGAAGCCACTTGGATGAGTAGTGAAACTTTTTGATCCCACAAGAAGTCCACTTGCTGTCACTCAACTCCCAGATTGGGATAAAGTGGTTTAAATTATAAAACACAAAATTAAATCTATAACAATAAATGATGGTGAAGTCAAAACCTGTATGAGGTGAAGCTGGTTTCTATGACCAACACCTTTCTTTGACTAACCTATATGTTACTGAGGAAGGATGTTGTGTGTGTTTCCATTCATTGGCCTGGCCTGGAAAACTGGTGAACCAGTTATGCTTTTGGCCGGCTCTATATGCAGTACTCAGACTCCCCAGATTTGGAGCACCTGTTGTCTTTTACCTCAGGTAGGATGCTTAGGATGGATGGTCCAACAATGCTCTACTGTTCCCTTGTAGTCTGTGGCTTTCGTCACCCACGGCCCAAGCTGGATCAAGGCACCCCAGAAGAGAACGCAAATGTGGAAGCACCGTGGTTAGTGAACATATATGGCAATGGCCACAGGTGCCAAGGAGTGGTCCTAAGCGGCTGGTGGGTCCTGACTGCAGCCAACTGCTTCCTGTTTATGTGAGTAATTCGAGAGCCTGTAACTCAGATCCTGGTAGAATTATTAGCTCTGGTCCTGGAATTGTTGCAGAGTATAGTGGCTCATCCAAAAGTGAGTGGCTCTAAGTACAGCAGTTCAGGATAAGAGAACCAATACCCTTGCAGGTTAAAAATTATCTGCCACGTTTGCCTTACAGGACACCGAGCCATGTCGAGTTGACCGGGGCTCATGGGCGGCTTAACACTGGGTCGGTGAGCCAGTTCGTGCCACACAAAGGCTTCAGTTCCTGGGATACAGCACCTAACAATGACCTGGGACTCATTATGCTTAGTCAGCCCCTTGATTTAAGAAAGAAAGATATGTGGCCAGCTTGCCTCCCTGAAGAAGAAAACGCTGACGGCACCCAGGAAGATTGTAGAATTTTTGAACAAGCCCAGACGGGTGAGTTTGAGAGGCTGTACCTTCAAGAGTCAGGGAGTTACATTTATTGAGAATAGCGGCTCTGGGATACAAAATATTGTGACATGATTCACTATTGCGATGAGTGGGTGTGTCTGTGACATCTGAAGAACAAGCAAATTGTCTGGTGCCTGGCGTACCATTCAGCAGCACCCAAAGAGTTGTGTTTTTGTTTTTTTTGTTTTTTCAAATTTAAGGCTATGGAAGTACGTGTAAACCAAAAGTTCCAAAGATTTGTTTTCGTTCTTTAAGCATTGTTTTTCTATGCACACATGAAACACACACAATCCTGGTGAAGATCTCAGACATTAAAGGAGATTTATGTACAGTGGACCCTTGTATAACAAATGGTTTGTATAACATAAAATCAGTACAGCATAAAAAATTCCAGAGATAGGGAGGGGAAATTTGCTTAACAGAATCGCCTATGGGGCAAATCCGTACAACATAAAAATGGGATTACTCTGTTTTCAATGCATTCCTATGGGAAAGTTGTATAAAGGAAAATTTGCTTAACATAATTTCATTTGGAACGAATTAATTCCTTTATACGAGGTACCACTGTGTTTATTTATTTTTTAAATGGCCTGCCTTTCTCCTTAGTTGGACCCAAGAAAGGTTACATGATTAAAAAAAATTAAAAGCTATAACCAGTATGTATACATAGAATCATATAATAGTGAAGTTCGAAAGGACCTATAAGGCCATCAAGTCTAACCAGTGCTCCATCCAGTGCTGGAGCGCTCACCACTTCTTGAGGTCATTGGTTTCACTGCTGTACTGCTCTAATAGTTAGGAAGTTTTTCCTGATACTCAGCCAGAAGCTGTGTTCTCTTAACTGGAGCCCCTTGTTGCGTGTCCTGAACTCTGACATGAATGAGAACAGATCTTGCCCCTCCTCTATATGACAGCCCTTCGACTATTTGAAGAATGCTACTGTATCGCCCCTCCATCTTCTCTTCCCTAGGCCAAGCAAGGCCAAATTCTTTCAGTCTTTCCTCACAGGTCTTGGTTGCCAGCCCTATGATCATCCTTGTGGCCCTCCTCTGAACTTCTTCCAGTTTGTCAGCATTCCTTCTTGAAATACAGTGTCCAGAACTGGACACAGTACTCAAGTTGAGGCCTAACTAGTGCCAAACAGATATATATTAGCAAAGAATTAAACATGTCTTCTGTTAAAAATGGCAATTAAAATCAGTAATGAAAACCCTGCTAGAGAAACGGACCTCCTCTCCTCCACAGAACCCGAAGAATCTATACTGAAGGAAATTGAAGTGGATGCTTTGAAGACATCAAAATGTGTCAAACGCTGGGGCGGCACCACAAAAAAAATGAACTTGTGCGTTGCAAGAAGGAAGTCTGACCGAAGAGACTGCAGGGTAATGTGTATTCCTGGATCCAGGACCAGAGGGGTATGAAAGGGGGAAGCACCCCTTCTCTGCTTTGGAGAAAATACTGTCCCTTAATAGCATCCCTGGCTCTCAGGGCCGTTAACTCTCTGAAACGCTGACAAAAATATCTCACTTATAATTGTTCTATTATCAAGATCTTGGATGCTGGTGTTTAAAGCAGCAAATGAGATCTTTTTGTCTCCTTTCTGCACTGCTCCTGTTTTTCCAATCTTAGTAACTCCGCAGCATAAGCAGTTCACTAGCTGAGTGACCCAGGGCTTGAAATGCACTGGCTGATGGACTCATCATATATAGTGCCACGGGAGCCAAGCTACAATGGGCAAAGCATAGTAGGTGCCACTACAGTGGCAATTCGGTCCGGAGAACATCTGAAATACAAAACTGTTCCCTCAGCCAAGACACACCGAGAACAATTTCTGAGCTTTCCTTAGTTTAGTTGTCTTCCATCTTTGATTCTCATACTCACTTTCTTTGTATGTTGCAGGTGCCCGTAGGCAGTCCCGTCATCTGCCAGAACCCAGACAAGGGGCAGTGGGAAGTAGTGGGCATGGTGAGCCAGAGTGTGCGTAACTGCGCCGCTCCAATCTTGGCTTCCAAAGTGGTAACACATCTGAAGTGGTTGAAGAAACAAGGAGCGATAGAGGAGCCTCTCAACCCACCACATGAAGACAAGGAGGAATCAACTACTACCGAAGAAGTAGAAATATCTCCAACAGCTGGACAAGGTGTAACATTCCCAACAGGATTGATCTATGAGCCGAGAGCACAGGCATCCTTAGCAGCCTTACACGTGCCAGTATCTCTCCCAGATATAGAAGTAACACCCGCACATCCCAGAAAAGCAAAAAAGCCTGCCTCGACTGCCAATAATGTAGTTCTGATAGCATCCCCAACCATCCAGTGGTCAACGGTTGCTTCCACAAGAAGAAAAAGACGAAGGCCAAAAACAACAACTTCAGAACCATCCACGTCTACACAAGAATCAACTGTACCATCGACAACAACTGTACAATCCACAGCAGCACAGCAGACGTCTTCCGCAGCACCACAGCCATCATCCGTTGCTTCTTCAACAACCAGCCAAACACCTGCCACATCTACAAAAACACAACAGACCTCTACTACAACACAGCAGCTGGCCACCACACAACAGCCATCAACGGTCTCTTCCACAGCTATACAAACAACCGTAAAGCCAACAACAAGACCCCAAACTTCTCCAACATTCAGACCGCCGCATATAATAATCATACCCGCTACTACCCCAAAACCTTTGCCACCACCAGACTCCATCATATTGCAGGTCTCACCTGAAACAGATGTTAATCGAGGTGCACCTGTTCATTACGTTGTTGCGGATCCTCGGTTCCCTAAGAACAAACGTGAAGAAAGTTCATCTCCTGACCCTTCTCTGCCATTGCTTGACCCATCCAGTATGGAGATGCTCTTTGTTCCTAACTTTGGACTCCCTGTGCAGGTGAAACTCCACCAGTGTGAGATGGGCTTGGCCTGGAACAGCAACTCTCATACATATCGTCTTAACAAGATGGCAGTTCTGGTAGACCGCAAAATTGGTGAGTAATCGTGGCTGGCGACTTTTCAGATTTCAGATTTCCTTCCCCAAACACGAGGCCTTGGACTCATCACTGATTCGCCCTTCCTCCCGTAGACTCTACTTGGTAATCTCATACCTGACCAAGAATCTAAAGTATGAATGCAGGTTAAATCCCATCTGTTCATATGTGGGTCTTTCTTCGCAGGATGTGGGCTGAGGCCCGGCTTTGTGCCGAAATGTCCCAGCTGCTCCGAGGCGGAGATGGGGGAGTTTCCTTGGATTGTTTCCCTGAGACTGTCCATCCAACATTTCTGTGCTGGCTCCATTGTCAACCCCTGGTGGATTTTAACCACAGCCAACTGTGCCAACCTGATGTGAGTGTGCTCTTCCACCATTCTTATCCAGCTCAGTACTTGGGACACCGAGGATGATGCCCCAAACCTGTAAGGAATGAGCTTCCTCATTTCAAACGTTGGTAGTTTCTGGGTCCTGTGTAGTTGGCGATACTTGATTGAAACGTGTATTGTATGAGGGAGTCTTCTTTAGGCACCCTGGGCCTTATGAGCTGTAGAATCCTAAAGGAAATCATTAAAAAAACACACACAGAGAGAGAGAGACAAATATTGTGGAACCTTTAAGTGCAAGGAATTCATTGCAGTGTGAAGTTCATCTGGCTTCAAGCAGGAATGGGCAGTATCTGTGTGCCCTGGGGCTGTTTGCCTCCTTCTGGGATCCATCATGGGCTGCATTACTCTTTCTCAATGTAACCTAATTCCTCCCCAGTTTCCAGGCAAGTAAAGTACATCGGTGGGGATGTGTGCCTTGCTTCGACGGTGAATCACACTTCTGAAGTTCTGAACAGAATTCTCAGTTTTGCACATTTTAAAACAGGAGGACTCATTGGTCACCTAATGCCCACTACGGCCTTGGGGCAACATTAGACGAAGCTGCAGGAAACGGCAGATGTCCCACTTGGCATATAGGAACATTAGATGGTGGTTATTTAAAAAAAATTTTTTTTTGGTTGCCCCTTTCTAAAAAAAAAAAAAAAGCAAGCAAGCCAGAAAGCGAGCGAGCAAGAAAGTAAAGTCAGTGCATCTTACAATTGAAATTCACAAAAACAATGCATTATGCAAAATAACATTCTCCCAATAACAAATTAGAGTTAAAATCAATTGACCTAAAGACTACATTGAATCAGGCAATTCCACACGGAGAACATGGCTACAACTACACTCACAGAAAGGACTGAATGTGCTGCACTGTAATTTTGTGTTATTTCATGTGACATAAGACCTGGGATGTGTGTATTTTTAAAAGTGTACCAAGGGTTCGTGTGTGCACAGCCCTGGGATATGTGTGTTTTTAAAGTGCACCTTTTTAACTACCCAGGGCTTCTGTCCAGACTGGTCAGTGCTGGGGAGGGGAGGCTCCCAGTTATTGGTAGTGCTTGGATTGGGTCTTGCCATGTGGAGTTGTTGGAGCTACACCCGGAGGTGAGACCAGCATCACTGGGTAACTGGTCCTGCCAACCACTTTGGCACTGGCCCACTTGGTAAGGTTGATTTTGCTGTGGCCAGTGGTGGTGGGCAGCTGCGGCAGCTCCTGTCTCTTCACATGATGCCAAGTGGGTGAGGCTGCCTGGACCCCAGTGCTGGCAGTACCAGGGGGAGACCTCCCAGCACTAGCCAGCCTGCAAGCGTCACAGTTATGAATGTGAAGATTCACATTAAATCAGGATGCATGAAAAGGCCTCTTTTCAGATAACCTGCAGTAAAAAAAATGTACTATAGGTTAGCTAAAGCATATCATTCCTCCTCAGCACACACAAAGGTGTTGGCAGATACTTGGAATGACAAGTATTGAGGCCGCTTCATCGTAGCAGTCCTAACAATTCCTGTCCCTCCCAGCAGCCAGTAATGGTACATCATCATAAGTTGTGAGTTTTCATATCTAATTTGGCTCTGATTAAGCAAAGGCAGGTTTTGATTCTGGGAGGTAATATTTTTGGATATCAAGGGGGGGGAGGGAGTGTGTTACATTCTATCCTAACAGCTGGTATGTAAGAAATAAACCAATATAAGAACATAAATAAATAAATGTATTAGGGAACGAATTTTAATCTAGAAATAAAGCGTGTATGGTGGTTGCCAGAGGTTTGGGAAACAATATCCTAGAACTTTGGTATTGTAGCAACAGGAAACAAAACTCTCTGTAGAAATGTAGTTGAATATCACTCAGGTATCGAGCACCGAAGGCTTCTGTGTAATAATTTTCTTGTTTGCTGAACATGTATAATGGGGTGAAGAAGCACAGTTTAGTTGATCTCATTTTATGTTAGGTGTTTTCAGAGCTTGGAAAAAGTAACTTCCAGAAACAAATTAATTATCCTTATGGTTGTCACTGTTGATGTTACAGTTAATGCTTTTAAATGAATAATAATGTAAGCCTTGTTTCTTATAAGAAACTGAAATAGTTACTTTAAAAGAACCTGAATGCTGTAAGTTACTGAACTATGTCATAAAATAAATTAATTTCCTCCTATCCATCTTGTCATCACCGTGTCTCCACAAGACAGCACAAGACATGCTAGCACTTGAATTGTATGTATCTTTCTCCATTAGATGACACATCCCTGTAACTATGGAAGTACTGTAACTAAAAGTTATTAAAAGTTACTAAAAGTTACAGTGACACCATAGAAGACATTGATGTCCCTCAATACGTTATGGGATATCTTTGATATGGAGAAAAGGAATTACTTACACATAGCTCATGTTTTGTAACTAGTTACAGTATTCTAAAACTGTGGCTGTTTCTAGGGGCCTGTTTGAATCAATGAACAAATGTTAGAATACCGGTATGTGTTCAAAGCTATTCTCCATAATATGGGATAACTGTCACTATTGCCACTTTGCTTACCCATTTGATTTTGCTGTGTTACTATTTCAGAAAGAATTCACAGGCTTTGGCCCTGGTCCAGGCGGGGCTGGTAGATGTCTCTGAGGCAAGGTACTCGGTCCAGATCCGGCAAGCTCTGACACACCCTGGGTCCCTGGAGCAACAGGATCTTCACAACCTGGGGCTTTTGGAACTGGAGGAACCCCTGGACTTTGGACCTCTTGTAGCACCCATCTGTCTCTTAGACAAGGCAGATATCATGGATCATTTCAGAGACTGCTGGCTGCCAGGCTGGACTATGCTGGAGGGTGAGTGGTGGTGGCAAGGATCTTCTTTCTGGGTTGAGTAGAACACTTTCTCCCAGCTGATGGCAGACTGTGATCAGAACTATACAGGCTGGAAATAGGGAGGGATGTCCTTAGGACATGGGGCTAGAATAAATGTGTTTGTTGGGTCTTCCAGGACCTGGGAATATAAAATAAAGTAGCACAGAGCTAAGATGAAAGAAGTTTGAATCCCAGGCTATCTCTGGTGGACCCCTCATGCTTTGTGTGAAGGACAGAAAAAGAGCACCTACTTTCCAGATTCTGTGCACTGCGCTATCATTACTGCTGGATGGCTCACTGTGCTTCCTTGACAGGGGCTGGAATCAAAGACCGTAGTGTCCCTTCCACCTCTCCAGCTCTTAGACTGTTACAGTATTTTTATATTAAATCACATCAAGGGCAAACCCATGTGATGTGAAGTTATGTTGATGTAGCCTGGGTCCTGCATCAAAAATAATTAATTTAGACTGAAGTGAATGCTCCTGATTCACTTCTGTTCAGGTTCTGAGGCTCCCTAGAATTTCCTTTTTGCCCTGGAGACGTTTTGAGGACCTTGAAGACAGGAAATAGTCAAACGTAGACCATGGATTTCTGTCACTGGAATCAGAACGGCTGATGGCAACTTGGTGATTATATATTTGGGTATTAAAAGCTTCCCTTGCTCCAGGGCTTCCCAAAGGAGCAAAACGGAGCCATGGGGAGCCTTGGAACCTAAAAGAGGTGTGGAATCCACTCCCCACAAGGTCAGGTTTTTGGCACCCTTCCTCTTGTCCTTCCATCATCAAGCAATAACTTTCCTTTTCAGGCAGGCTTATAAGTGACAAGTTTTTTTCGGGGGGGGGGGAATGCCCCATTTATGAAATGTAGATGTTTTTAAACATGATCAATATTTCATTTTGCATCATATCTTCATCTTTTATTATGACTCAGTTGTAGTGGTTGTGAGTATAAGTAAATAAATATCAATTAATTCTAATGAACTATTTCTGGCACAGGGTTGAGTTTATGACAGCATAATTTTATGCCAACACGGGCTTTGCCCATTATGATATACTTTTGGATCCCCCGTTACCCCTGCAGCCAAAGACTCCATTTATTATTTGAAATTGGTTTCCTTGACAACCAGGTCCGTCCCCTTGGACATTCCCCCTCCTCCCAGTATTCCTTGTCTCCATCCTGTCCTCCTTCTCCTTCCTCTTGACTGCTTCTTCTTGTGCCCTGGCCAACCTTATTTTTGATGCCACCCCTTCTTAGATCATTCCTGGTGATCCTCCATGAGTGCATCGGTGTAGTTGAGCAACCTAAATGTCAAGTCCAAAAGATGTTAACCACATCAATGCTCTCCCTCTACCCCAGGGGGTCCTACTGTGCTGCTGAGGCATCATTTAGACATCCTGAACATCAGCAAGTGCAGCCAGTTTGAAGACCAACTTCCCGATGCCACTTTTTGCATCAGTGCCCAGGTGGGCCAGGGAGGAGTCTGCAAGGTGAGGGAAAACTTGGAAGTGGGTTAGAATTACAAATATTACCAATCTCTATCCTTGCTTCAATGCTGCTGTAAGCTTTGTCTGAACTTAAGTTAAGGGGAGGATAATAACTTTAGTCAAACCTGTCTGGTGCACATAATCTGATCAGTTGTACAACACCAGCTGTATCACACATGTGTACATATTAATAACCAGGAGCATTCAGTGTGGAGGAAATGCCATGTTATGGAATGTATATATGTACAGTTGTTACAGATTGGCTTAGACTAAATGATTTGTAAAAGTTAAACCAAAAGATTCCCCTCTCCCCTCTCTTCTTTTCTCTACTCTCCAGGGTGATGTGGGCTCTCCGCTGATCTGTCCTGACCCCAAGGGTGGTGCTTGGCTTCAGCTAGGGGTGCTAAGCAGCTTTGACGAAGCTTGTTCCCACCCCTATGTGTTCAGCAGCCTGCCCTACTACTTGCCCTGGCTGGAGAGGATCACCAAGTTGGCAGGGCATCGTTACAGCCTCTCTGTCCCTTGGGAACGGCTGGGCCCTGCAAATAATCTTAGGCTGCTAAGGCAACCAGAGAGTGAGTAGCAGTTTAATGTCTGGTATCAATCTGGTTTCACACCATCACCCTGTTCCTCCAGGTGACTGGAAATGGTTGAGGACCTCAATACCTGGTGGAACGTCTCTCCTACAAAATGGCTGCCAACCTGTTCCTCACACTGATTATTAAAAATAGCAGCAGCTGCAGTGCAGATGAAAAACTGACTCAGAAAGTGTATAAATATATGTTAGAGCATAAAATCCAGGATGAAATAGTGAAGTATTGTATGGTGTTATGGGCACAAAACATAGGACATGATATTGAACTAACATACTAGATACAACTCTGGGAGAGTAATGTAAAATTTACAAAAGCAGTAAACTTAAAAGAAAATATATACAGTATGTTTTATAGATGGTACGTGACACCACAAAAATTAGCCGAAATGTATGGAAATGTTCTGGATGGATGCTGGAAATGTAAAAGTAAAGATGTGGTGGACGTGTGATATAGCAAAGAGATATTGGAATACGGTACATGAGATACTGAAAAAAATGTTAGTTTATAGTGTTCCATTTAAACATGAAATATTTTTAGTGTACTAAATATTATGCCAGAAATTAAGGAGGTTAAGACAAAGTGTTTGTTATTGCATACCATTGCGATAGCAAGAATGGCATTTGCTAAATACTGATAATTGACTGAAACATCAACTAGATAAGAACTCCTGGAAAAATTCTTTGAAGCAGCAGAGATGGACATAATATCAGAACTGATGAAGGATACCCAGAGAGCTACAGAAGGCAAAAGACAGCTGGAAACCACTCTACAATTTTTATCAAAGAGAAATGTGTAACTAGCGTTTATACACGACCCCTAAACTCCAGGGCAAATGGCTCCCAGCTCCGGAGCTTAAAAATGTTTCCCCACCAGCTCCGGAGTTTACAGGAAATTAAGTGCGACCACGCCCACTTTAGCGCATCCCAGCGCACCTTTCAAGTACCTGCTTTCTGGAGGCGGAAATTCCTTGATGCGGTGTAACGATAGTGAGTGCGGGGCTCTCCTCGCTTCTGTTTGTTGTTTTTTTGGCTCCCGCCCCTTTAAGAGCTACTTAAGAGACTGGAATGTTGCCGTGGCAAGAGCGAGAGGCAGAACGGAGGTGAGCCTCGTTCTTTCTTCCTTTTTTTTCTCCCTCCCCTCACGCAGACAGGAGCAAGGAAGTGCGGAGGGGTGGGGACACAGGAAGAGCGACAAACCCCTAAGATCTCTGGTCCGAATTTAAGTGGCCAGCGGATCTTAGGGGTCGTGTAAAAGCGCCAGAAGCACAATCTTATCAGATCTTGGAAACTAAGCAGGGTTGGGCCTGGATAGTACTGTACTTGGATGGGTGACTGCCTGCGAATACCAGGTGCTTTATGCTGGGCAACAGGCCCTGCAACAGGCTGGCCAAACTTCCCAAAAAAGTTGCATAAAAAAACAATGGATCTGTCTAGCAGACCGCACCACCAAGCGGGACAAGCGCTAAAGAAAAAGAAGAGAAATGTGTAACTAAATACAGTTGTCCCCCGCCCTTTTGCGGTTCATATACAGTGGACCCTTGTACAGTATAACAAAGAGCTTGTATAACATAAAATTTGTACAACATAAAAAATTCCAGAGATAGGGGAAATTTGCTTAACAGAACTGCCTATGGGGAAAATCCATACAACATAAAAATGGTATTACTCCATTTTCAATGCATTCCTATGGGAATTTGTATAAAGGAAAATTTGCTTAACATAATTTCATTTGGAACGAATTGATTCCTTTATACAAGGTACCACTGTACTGCAGTACCAGTATTGGGCAAGTCCATGGCCACGTGGCCATTAACTGGTATTGTGTTATTCGTAGTTTACACGGATTGGTTGTTAACGGTCAGAGACTGTGTATCCAAATAAATAAATAAATAAATAAGGTGCAGTGCCTCCTCATGAGGTGGCATTTCAAATACCTCTTCCACAGTCTTGGTACCTATCCATACCATGACCAGCTGCTTCCTCGTCCCTTTCTCATGTGGGGATCTGAGCTGTGAGGGCTTAATATTTTGTGCCAACTGGGGAATTTGTTACTTTAAATGTATGTCTCCTAGTGCCAAATGGAGCTGGGTAAAGGAGTGGGGGTGGTGTATGACCCCATGTTCCTTTGCTAGAAGAATGGGAGTGTGACTTAAGAAGCAGCTTTTTACAACTGCCCTTCCTGCCTCTTACAAAACTCCTGCCCTGGCTGCAACACCATCTACTGTAGCCATGGATTTTAAGAACAACTAAAAGTTACATCCTGGTAAAGCACATCTCTTACCATGTCTGAACTTCGGGGACCTGCTTTGAAGGAGAGTTATTAAAACTCGAAAGGTTGCAGTGTTCCTTGTTGTTTTTAATTTTAATAGTGTCCTATAAAGGCATTGCCTAACCTATTTTTTACTTTAAAAGATGTGTATTCCAAACTCGGGTCTTGTTTCTTTCCCTTCCTCGCTTGTGCACTCTTTCCCCGTCTCCTAGCACTGATTGCACAGATATCCGCCCAGTTGTCCTTGCCCTGGCAAGTGCTGGTCGCCACGTGTGAGAATCAGAGCTGCGGGGGGTCGATCCTGAACCGTTACTGGGTCCTGACGACAGCGCAGTGTGTTCGTGAGGCGTAAGTGACGCTCCTGCTCCGTCCGGGCCTGATTCAGAGTCGGTGCCACCTAGAGGTGGGAGAAGGAAGCCCGAGGCCTCCCTTTTGGGTCGCTGCCGCATCAGCTCGCGTGGCCCAACAAGGCAATGGTATTCTCTTATGGAAAATCCTTTTTGAGTTGCGCCTTCTGTCTTGCAGAGATATTGCCCTTTTATGGAGCTCTCGTTTATCCCCTTTAAAATCACATTTGCACAGAAAGAAGAAGAAGGAGTAGGGAGAGTCATCTCATTACAGGGCGAAAGCCAAAGAAGGCTCCCATTCTAATCTGCCCACACAAGGCGCAGGGGACATTCTTCCAACACACCAACAGGAAAGGACTTTTTCTGCTTGTTTATTTAAAAGATTTTTACCCCGCTTTTCTCATTTAAGACCTAAGGCGGCTGACAGCCGTTAAGAGGCTTATGACAATCGCAACAATTCAGCTTTAATTTGAAAAAAAATTAAAATATTTAAAAAGAATTAAACAAATAATATATGAATATTTAAAAAGAATTAAAACAAGTAAAGATGAAACACAGTCAATGCCATCAATACCAAAAGCACATTTAAAAGCAACAGAGCACAACAACCCATTGAAAAAGCCCTTCTCAGGCAGCCAGTTGCTAAGGAAAGACCTGCTCCACAAGAAAGGTCTTTGCCTACTCGCAGAAGGGGAGCAAAGATGGGGCCAGACTATGAGGTGGTCTGGCTTAACCTGTACGCAGCAGCTGTATTGAGATCAGAGGCCACCGTACCTAATTTGGCCAGGAGTAAATTTCCAATTTATTCTAGTTTGTGGCTCTTTTGAACAAATCCATCGCTTGAAATAGTGAAGGAGTTGTTATCTTGGATATAAGCTGTGGAACCATATCTCAGCTTGCTGCTCCCTACCACAGCCACCGCCCACCATATTGTGAGGGTTCTATAGAGCAAAACAGTAGTGTCTGCTCCTTGTGCCTTGTCATTCTGCCTTTCACACCACCACCACCACCAACAACAACAACAGTAACAGCTAAGCCATTCTGTCTTTTTCTTTAAAATGTATGCAGAGACCCAGGAAGCACAGCTGTCTTTGTGGGGTTGACACACCCCAAGGGCCGTGTCAAGGGCATCCCCGTGGCTGGGATTTATCCATATGAGAACGCCTCTTCCCAGTACAGTCTCTCTGGTGACTACAGTGTGGCTCTGCTGCTCCTCAAGAAACCCATTGCCTTTGGCAAGCACGTCACTCGCATGACCTTCACCCCAAAGGAGTCCTGGGATAGCTGCAAAGTTATGGGTCTGCAAATGCTACAACCTGGTATGTAGTGTGTCTGTGTGTGTGTGTGTGTGTGTGTGTGTGTGAGAGAGAGAGAGAGAGAGAGAGAGAGAGGATTATGTGCAGGGAGGAAGGGCACACTATTGGACTGGATTTTGCTGCCATGTAAGCCACTACATGCAGCAGCGTTATGTCTTTTTAGTTACTTCGAAAATCCTTTTGTAAACAGTTACAACACTTTGCGACTTTTTGTGCTGGCAGGCAACCGATCATGTGTTCACAGAGCTCTTTCCACCACCACCCTCCCCCAAATGATGCGTAGACAAGAACGTTTGCAGGTGCTCACAAACCACCCTACTTTGAACAAAACTGGCTGATGGGTGGAGGACAAAAATCAGACAAGTTCTGTGGAAGAGGGCTGTCTCATCCCTTCTCCCTCCCATCATCTCTGCACACTAATTCTCTGCCAGCTTGATCATTATTGTTAGGGTCCCCTGCAAACAAACCTGTGTGAGTACTCTGACAAAAATGCAGACAAAAGACATCATCCATAATCACACACACACACACACACACACACACACAGAGAGAGAGAGAGAGAGAGAGAGAGAGTTTCTGAGACTGTTTTTGCTGAAGGGCTAATTCTTATCGCAGTTTATGGCACCAGTATATATGTCAAAGATCACCCAGTGATTACCAATCCTCAGGTCCCCAGAAGCATTTCGCTGACTGACATGTTTCCCTCACAGAACCTTCTCCCATTCCCTGTTTCAGCATCGCCCACTGAAATAAACAGAACCTGGAGAAATTATTTTTTTAGCTGAGAGATCCCATATTTCTCTCAGTAGTTAGGCTCCTTATGGGGTTGTGGGAACTGTCATCTGGAACAGTCCCCCTTTCCCAGTTGTTGAAATGGGCGGGAAAATGGAATCTATTTTGTCAAGTCTTGTGGCAACTGGATCACTTTCACACATCTCCTTTCTATATCTTTTGAGCAGAGATGCTGAAATGTTGGCTTGAGAGCAAGATAAAAGTGGGATTTTAAAGCACGTGCAATGTTTAATCTACTGTGTGTCAGTCGCTGTCGTGAGGGGGACAAGGGGTTATCATCCTTAAGTGAAAGTCTGGAATAAAATAGTTTTATACTCTGCACGCTATGTCTAGAGTTAACGGGGATGGGAGAGAGGGTGGGTCCTCCTAATCAGATGAGGTTTACCTAAGGTAGTATCCAAGAGGATGGTTCCTTGGGAGTAGGAAAAAAGGAATGGGACATAAGAGTTCAAATGAGGTTGGAATGGAATTTCCTGATTTCCCCATCTCTTGCCAGGAGACGTTCAGTCCGGCCCCAGTGCGTACCAAGTCAAGGTGCTTATCCCTTCAGACTGTGCCAAAGAACATCCTGGGGTCAGCCCAAGCGTGTATTGTGTTGTGAGGAATAACTCGAGCTACCTGCCTGCTGGAGCTGTGAGTACCTTTCCAAAGAGCCTCTGGTCACTCACACATCTGTGCGGTTTTGGAAGAGGCCGGGGCCTGTAATCTTGTCTGATTCTTTTATTCTCTCTCTCTCTCCCCCCACCCCCACCCCAGGTAAGTGAGGGCGCAGCCTTGCTGTGTCACCTGGAGTCCAAAAAAAGCTCAGCGTGGAACCAGGTCGGTTTGGTGAGTGAGCCATTTCCAGGATCCCAGGTGGTAGTTCTGTCCTCCAGCATCGCTTCCTATGTGGATTGGATAGAAAAAACCTCCCGACAAGCCAAGCGCCTCTTAACCCTGCCTGGCACCAGTTCTGCCTGCAAAGCAAGGAGTTGGTTATTCCTTCTGCTTTTGTCTTGGTTTGGCGCAGCCGAGCTGGGTTGAGCAAAGGAGCAAAGAAGATGGTGACACCGACTGGAAATCTCCTCCACTGAATGCTGCCCTGCACGATATCATTTTCAAAATTGCTCTTGTGGCTATTGGGTTATGGACGGGCTCAGCTGCCGCAGGGGCCTCGGGGGCCTCTTTCCATGCTGCAGGGGGCCAGGTGGTTAACTCCTGCACATATCATGAGCCTTTTTCCACGGGTAGATGCTAGATGAAAGACAATCATGGCTGTCTCCAGAATGCAGCCTAGGTTACATTCAGGGGCTGCTCTAGATGTGGCTGACCGTTGCCAAGCCCAAAGGCTATTGTGTTGATAATCACAAGGCAGCCTTGTGTTGATAATCCCAATTATGACAAACAAGACAAGAGACATTTGAGAGGACCAAAGGCATCATCCTGAGGAATTTAAGAGAGCAGGGGGAAGATAAGAAAACCATGTGGAGAAAAAGTTCTGGATAATTCCTACTGAACTTCCCAGAGACTTTGCAAAGAGCTACTGGTTTTATGGTATGGTGTGGGCCCCCTAATCTTACTCCCAAGCATGAGATTTGCATCGAATGAGTGTCAGAAACAACAGATTGGAAGGATATGTGATTTAAACAATTTGACTATCGTCGTATAATTAAAGCTATGAATAGATAAATTTTAAAGGCTCTGAATCCTCCCAAATATGACGGTTAGTACTGAGCTAATCCAGGATGGAGAAATCAGACACTGGCCGGGCTTTTCCTGGCCCAAAAAATCTTCTTCTAAAAAGCATTCCCTCTTTACCTGCAGTTTTTATTTTGCCTTGCTTGCAGGAGCCTCCTACGAGAGCCGGTAGTTGCTGAGCAGATGTGTCAGGAACAAGAAAAAAACAGGGGAATAAGGGGGTTGCTTCGCATTGTCCACATCAGCCCTTTGCAGTTCAGGTTGCACCAAGTAGCAGTCAGTTTTTACTGATCATTACTCCACCACTGTGAACACCTGGTTTTTCTCTTTCCCAGAGGCGCTAGGGCTAGATGGTGTGGTGGCAGGATACCTAGAGGCAAGGGGGTCACAGGAAGCAAGGATTTTCCTTCTAGGTTGGTTTGCAAAAAAGCAGACATAATAGCGGGAGGCAGGCAAATTCTGTAGACTGACAAGTTGGAGGGGAGAGGAGGGCAATACCTGACATTCCACATCCCGGGCCCCCAGGGCTGGAATCCACTCCTTGTGGTTTACCTCCTCTGCTTTCTGAACTGTAGTGCAATTTCAAGTGCCCTTCTCCAGCCTTCGGTTGCTTCCAGCTTTCCGTCCCATGTTTCAAGCTGATCTCTAACTTTTTTTTTGGTGGTGGAAGCATTCATTAGGTTTGCTTAGCTACCACCACGTGGTCGTAGAACCCAGAAGTTCCGATTCTGAAGCCTGGTCAGTGTAAAATGTCCAGAGATGTTTGTTAAATAATTCAAGTCAGGGGACCAGTGAAAAACAGGATGCTTCCAAATGAGTGTTTACTCTGCAGCCACACTATTCATGGAAAACTATAGGAAATCCACACCATGCTGTCTTTGGTTTGGAATCTTCTGTTTCTCCCCCCCCCCCCTTCCAAATTGCTTGTTTCTCCCTACTCCTTACTGGGGAATATCCATCCAAGGGAGGAAAACAGAATAGCTACGCAATGCCATTAAATGGTAAGCAATAAGCTTTCTCTATCAGGAAGTCTCCGAAATCCCTTTTAAAAATTCTGACAGAGACCTTCCAGGTTTGTGACCTTTCGCCCCATTTTGGCAGTACAAAGAAGACCTTAAGAATCGGCGTGTATGGCCCAAGTAAAGGTCAGTCAGAACTCTGTCAAAGCACAGCATGGGAAATGTCCTTCTGGTTTGGCCAATGTCAATATCAAGCTCTATTCTGCAAAACCTACCTGCAACAGTGCAATGTGAAGGTTCCAAAATGGAGCCATCAGCAACCACAACATGCTCCCAAGTCAATTCTGGTTTATGATTACCCTTTTGGAGGGTATGAGCCAGGTGGCTCAGCAGACTAAGGCTCTGAAAACTGTCGGCTGCAAAGTTGGCAGCTTGGGGCATTTATACACGACCCCTAAACTCCAGGGCAAATGGCTCCCAGTTCCGGAGCTTAAAAATATTTCCCCACCAGCTCCGGAGTTTAGAGGAAATTAAGTGCGACCCCGCCCACCTAAGCACAACCCAGCACACTTTTCTTGTATCTGCTCTTGTGAGGTGAAAATTCCTTGATGCGGATGTGCCGGGCTCTCCTCGCTTCTTTTTGTTGTTGTTTTTTGCCTCCCGCCCCTGAGAAGGAATCAGGAAGTGACGGGGTTCCCTGGCAGCTTCCACCGGCACCGGGAGGTAAGCCTTTATTCTTTTGTCCCTTGTTTTCCTCCCTCCCCTCACGCAGACAGGAGCAAGGAAGTGCGGAGTGGTGGGGACGGAGGAACAGCAACGAACCCCCAAGATCTCTGGTCTGAATTTAAGGGGCCAGCGGATCTTAGGGGTCGTGTGAAAAGGCCCTTGGTGGTTCAAATCCATGCAGGCTGTTAACCCCAGCTCCTGCCAACCTAGCAGTTTGAAAGCATGTACATGCAGGTAGATAAATAGGTACCGCTGTAAAAAGTGGGTAGGTAAAATAGTGTTTCCTTGCAGCCATGCCAGCCACATGGCCATGGACTTGCACAACACTGGCTCTTCGGCTTCAATACAGAGATGAGCACTGCCCCTAGAACTGGACACAAGTAGCACGCATGTGCAGGGGAACCTCTACTTTTACCTTCGGGGCATAGAGTACTCAGCCCTGATTTACCCTTTCCTCCTTCTCAGGGTGTTGTGGGACCGAGTAGCTTGCCGACTTGGCTCTTCTCCCAAGAGTAACAGTAGGGATTGAACTCCTGGTCTGTAGCCAAATAGCCTATCTGTCTGTCCATCTATCTGTCCATTCAGCCAGCCAGACGAGACAGACAGACTCCCTCCTTCCCAGTAATTGTGATTTGTGAGAGATTTTTTTTCTGGTCTAAAGAATTTGATGATCCAGGAATGATGTTCTTCCAGGGTAGGGGGTTTCCCCCATTCTTTGGCTGTCTCTCTCCCCCCCCCAAACCAGGTCCCATCTGCCTCCATCCTGTTTGCGCTCCACAGAGTGTTGCTAGGCACCTCTGTCCCCCTGGAACGCCTTCTCCCAGCACCTGCTGGCGGTGGAAATAATCACAGGCCCTTCTCTTAACTGGGCTCATTTTGCTCTCATCTCTCTTGACATATCCCCCCTCCCTTTGGTAATGTTTTTCACCACCCCCAGCAACTTTCCAAGAGTTTAGGGGGGATCTGGAGCCGTGGGAATGATGCCTGCTGTGTGTGGCATGCACGGCGGGGCGGGGGGGAGGGGGAGGCAGAAAACTGCTAATTCCTGGGCGGCACTTGCTAACAATAAGGCTGTAGGCTGAAAAGAAGCTTTTGCACTAGTCTGGGAGATTTGGGCATGAGGGTGGGGGGAGGGTAGCCCTTCAAATAATCACACACACCCCATTACTTTTTTATTTTTTATTGGATGCATTATACATGGGAATTCCCATCATTTGGTGCTTTTCCCGTGTGCCCCACTAACTGGGAGGTGTGACTGGGATCTTAAGAGTGTGATGGCAAAGTCAGTAATATAAACTTCTTCAAGCAGAAAGTTTGGAAGAGGTAGGGTGGGAGGTGGCCATTCAGCACCTCAGGGCACACAGGATAAGATACTCTTCTAAGTCCAAAATGCAGAATAGCCCAGACCATATTTCCCTTCCGTGCTATTCAAAATGATACAGAAAGGGTGTTGGTTTCCTGTGCCAGCGAACAGAGGTTTTCTGGAGGTCAGTTTGTCCTGAGCCTTCCTGGGGAGAAGATGCTACAGAGAACATAGGAAGTTGCCTTGTGCACTATCAGCTAAGTTCAGGGGTAGATAAACTGTGATGGGGTACATCTCATCCGAAAAAAATGAGGACCTAAAAAGGCATCCGAGTGGCAGCCATGATAAACAGTGGCAGACTTAAGCAACAAACGTTTATCTGAAACTGTTTATGCCACATACTGTTCAAGGCGGTGTCACCCTTGCGAGGAAACGGGTTCTGGTCCCTTGAATCAGGCCATCCGACTTCAGTGGCTCAGAGCTAAGGGATGGGGGGGTGACGTCACCTTCCCTGCACTCAAGACCCATTTTGTCCAAACAATCACCTTCTGTCTTGCAGGTTATGTACTGCCCCATAGTACAGTACTAAAGCACTCTCTACGCAGCTTGCAGCCTCCTTATGCAGTCAACACTTTGACCCTATTGAGCTGGGTACTCCTTTTACCAACCTCAGAAGGAAGGAAGGATCAATCCACCTTGAACTGGTTGCCTGAATCTGTTGGGCTCAAACTCAGGCTGTGAGCAGAGCCTTGCCTGCAGTACTGCAGCTTCACCACTGGGCTCTGTGACTGTGGAGGACGGTAGTGTTTTGTCCATATTTATGTTCTACTTCCTACATCCTTTCCACTGGCTTGGCTGAATATCTGTATGTGCCTCTGTCTTTAGAGTGTTTTATTTGACCCGGCAGGCTTCCAAGGAAAATAAGCCATCAACACCGACAGTACTACAGGAGGCCCTGGAGGCACAAACAGCTTCCTAGAGCTGTTATGGCGCAGCAACAGAGACATAATTGTAAAGCAACCAAAACTTTTTTTTTTTTGGCTCTTGAGCCAAGTCCTAGGGGGTCCTTGTTCCAGACCCCTGGCAGGTCTCGGAAGGACACCTGTCGAAGCCTCCAGAGGGTCCTTGCTGGGCATAATGGGGTGGGTAAGACGTGTGTCGTTGGGCTCCTGTTGCATGTTGTGACGTGCATAAAGTGTAACTCTAAGCTCAAGAAATTAACTTGCAGGTTCAAGGGCCATAAAGAAAATACAGCCTTCTCTATGCTCGTGGCAAGGAAAGCAGGGATCTCCTCCACCTCCCCTGGCAGACGTTGCCTGGCATGGAAGGTGTGCGTGGAAGATGGGCTGGTGTGTCCTAAGCAACCTGAGTTGCATCCCTTAGAACAGCCGCTGCTCTCAGGCGAGGTGGAAGATATGCCTTTACACCCCCGGCCTCAAAATAAGTCGCATTCAGTGGGCTGTCCAGTCAGGTTCTTTGTGTGGCGAGACAAGGCCCTCTGATCTCCACCACAGGCAGCAAAATGTCTTGAGCAGATCCATGTTCTGCCGTCTCCGAGGGAGGCCAAGGAGAGAAATGCCTTCAGGCTCCCAAGCACTTGAAATGTTTTTTAGGTTCTGGACTTCATGGCTTTGCAAAGGGGGGAGGCCTCTGGAGGTCAGTGGTAAGGGGCATGTGACTATCTCCTGTCGGCCCAGAACACACACACACACACACACACACACATATGGGGGTGTGTGAAAGGAGTCCTGGGCTGAAAGTGAAAGGAAGGAGGACCACAAGTTTTGCACCACTTATTTTTATTTTATTTTAGAGTATTTTTACCCCACCTTTCTTCTTGGAAAAGGACCCAAGGCATCTTACAGTAAGGAGGGATAATATACAGTCCCATACAATTAAGACATGTTCAAGTATTTGAGAACAAGGAATTGAGGGACATCTTATCCTACAGATAGGAATGTGTATCAGTTCCTTAGCAGAGCTCTTGTGTGAACTCTTGAAGGCTGAGCCCCGGACAGGTCCTCAGATAGGAGGGACCTGGCCTCCAGCTCAGGCAGCGGGCGCCCCTGGGAGCCTGGCTCCAGCACTTGACCCTTTCAGAGCAACTTGACTGCCATCGGTATGAAACCGGAGCGGGTGCCCGGGTGGGAAGGAGCTGGATCTGAGCGGAGGAGGGAGAGAGCGAGAAGAGCGTGGCAGGAAGACAAATTGCCAGCCTCTCTCTTGTCATCTCACCTCTCCTCCTTCCAGCCGGATCTGCTGGGAGTGGGGGGGGAGGGGGGCTTCGCCGGCAGCTCCCAACATCCCGTCTTGGCAGGCGCTCTTTCCTTGGCCAGGGGGATTCTCCCTTTTCTGGGGAGGGGGGCCCTCCCGTGCCTTCCAAAAATGCTGGGGAGAGTCCAAAGGTGCGGCAAGCAGAAGGGGAACGACTCCAGAGGAAGCCAAACCCGCCGCTGATACACCTTCCCGGCTGGCCTGGGTCCAGAAGCAGCTTGAGGGCATCTGGCGGCTCCTCTTGCCCTTCTTCTCTCTCTCCCCCCGCCGCCTGTTCGCTTCTAGGAAAGCCGATATTAAAAGTTAGGGGGCCGCTCACTTATTATTATTGTTGAGGCTGAGAAAAGCAACTTTCCCCCCCCCGACCCCTGGCCGATCCATCTTCCATCCATCAGAAAGAGACACGAGAGGCGGCTTCCTTCCCAAGCCATCATCCTCGCATCGGCCGGCAGGATCCAGGCTTCTTTTTCCCCCGTAGTTCACGGGATCCTTTCCCTCCCCCCCCGCCACTCCCCACCCCCCCCCTTAGGAAGCAGGCGGTGAGACGACCTGGGAAGGCTTTTTAAAGGACGACTTCCTGCTCCTGGCGGCGGCGGCAGCGACGGGGTTAAGCTCTCCCAGCGCGTCCGTTGGGGGGGGGGGGAGAGAAGGCAGGCGATCTGGTGATCGGGGGCAGCGAGAGGAAGAAAAGGCGCCGATTCGGCGTCGCGCTTGTTCTCTCGTGGGAAACTTTCCGTCCGCTCCCCGTTATTATTATTATTTTTTGTTTGCCCTCCTCCCCGCCACCCCAGCAGGGTCCCGACGACTCCCCCTGGCCGTGAAGAAGGGGGGTGGGTGGGTTGGGTGGGCAGCTGGCGATGCGTCCCTCCGCCCTGGCCTCCCCTCTCGTCCTTCTGCAGAAGAGGCACCCCTAAGAAGCTTTTTCCCCTCTGGGGCATCATCATGCCTTGTTGGCCCTTTGGGAGAGCCCGGCTGTGATCCGGACGCGCCGGGAATCCAGGCGAGGGGTAAGTAAAAAACCTCGGATCCCGGCTCTTATTAGGGGGACCACCCCTGATCGCCTTAAGGGACACACACATACCTGTGATCTCGGCCCTGCTCTTACAACCAAGATCTCCTACAAACTCTGACAACTTTTTCTCCCTCCTCGAGTCACTCCTAGCCTCGGGTTTGCTTCCACCTCCATCGCCGCCCCCACCCCCACAACCCCTTTAAAACTGTCTGTGGTGCCCGTTTGAGCCGACCCGGCTTCCCATTTCAACCGATTCCGATGCGCGATTCCCTCGAAATATACTCGTTTAATTCTCTCCCCCCCCCCCCCGCGGGGCCCGGCGGGGGGGGAGGCACTTGGTTGTCAGGTTAACCACGTCAAGGCGGCGGTGGGAAGGGCTGCCGGTCCCTCCGTCGCCGCCAAATCGCCTCCGACTTCGGGCGACCCTTGGCGGAGGTGCAAGGCACGGCCAATGTCCACCCAATGTGCCTGGTTTTGCCGCCGCTGCCGCCGCCGCCGCCGCCTCGACGAGTTTCCTCTACAGCAGGAATGTCCAAACTTCGGCCCTCCAGATGTTCTGGACCACAACTCCCAGCAATTCCAAGCCTAGATCGCCAGTGACAAAGGACTGTGGGAGTTGTGGTCCAAAACATCTGGAGGGCCAAAGTTTGGACACCCCTGCTCTAAAGGCGCCTGGGAGATTCGAACCGAGAGCTCGCTCGCGCCCAAGTCCTGCCATGATTCCTGTGCCCACGGCAGCCCCGTTGTTGCGACCGGCCGGCCGCTCCTACGTCTTCTAGGACCAGAGAAGCCACGCCGAGCCTTGTGGTCTCTTCTCAAGAGATGCTGAGCGCAAGTCCCCGGCGGCCGAAGCTGTCCGGTGGGTGGCATGAAAACGGGGCATGTTGGCCTACGGACGTATTAAAGATTTCGTATTCGTATTCGTATGAAAACGGGGCGCCAAACAAAACTGGTCCGCCTTTAAGGTGCCCAAGCACCCGACCCACCCCATTGGACCCACTCCACCCGCTGCTGGCTCCCTTGCATTGGTTTTTTTTTTCCTCCTGGGGGGGGGTAAAGGGAGCGAAGGAGGGCCGCCCGGGCCGCCGCTTCCGACGGGGAGGCTGCCTGGGGTGGAGTGAGGGGGAACCACGGCGTGAAGCCCGCGCAGGAGAACAACAAGTGCGGTTGGCGTGGTGGGGTGGGTGGTGCAAACTTTTTGCAACGTGGAGAAGAGAAGGCTCTCACCTGTGCTGCGGGGGGGGGGCAGGGGGGAGGCTACCAGAAAACTGAGTTTTTATGGCACTATCCGGATCATGCGGAATGGAGGAGACGCTGTGACAAGAGCCTGTGAAAAACGGGCTCAAGATATGTGTGTGTGTGTGTGTGTGGAGTTGTGTGGCAAAGAATAGTCGACGCGCCGTGGGCACCTGAGGCCATTCGGGACTCCATGTCCCAGCATGCAGTGCCTCCGGAGCTGCTCCAGGTTCAGGTATGTTAGCGACAGGTTGCAACACGTTGCCTGTGCTGTAGAAAGGACGGGGCAGAGCGCTGACACACACACGCGCGCGCGCGCGCACACACACACAAATAACGAGAGGGAGGGGTTGAAAGCCCCAGGGCTGGCAGGCAGATCAAAGCCCCCAAGCCCTGCTGGTACCAGTCTGGAACTATGCTGGTACATTGGGGAGGCAGGAGGGCCTCTCCCCCCCCCCCAAGACACACACACACACACACTTGACACGGAACTGCTGTTGGCATTGTCCCCTGGCACCTGTTCTGTGGCATGGGGAAGATTATAGCCCGGCTGGGGCGCGGGGAGGGATTTCTCCCGTTCCTGCCCCGCTTGTGCTGAGAGTGATGGCGCCAGGAGGCCACCAGGCAAAAACCCCCAAGCCTACGTCCAGAATGGCAGCACAAGGCTCGGTGCCCTCGTCTTCAGCATGGAAAGGGGCCGTCCCAAGATGAAAGCACCCCCCCAGCAAGTAAGTCGGTGGCCAGAGCTCCAGCAGGGGGCGCGCTTTCCAAGGGAGTGGCGCCACACACACACACACACACACACACACCCCTTCTGACCACCAGGGCAGGCGGGAGTCTGGCAAGGTAGGGGTTTTTTTTTGGGGGGGGGCTAGAGTGGGATGGGAGAGGGGGGCGGGGTGGGGGTTGGATAGGAGAGAAGAGCGACATCCAACTGGGGGCTTCCATCCTTTGCACCCCAGCTTCAAAGTGCCGCTGGCCTGTATAGGAAGGGGTGCCCAGGGGGAGTGTTGCTGTGCATCTCTCTCTCTCTCTCTCTCTCTCTCTCTCTGTGTGTGTGTGTGTGTGTGTGTGTGTGTGTGTGTGTGTAATAGGGTGGGGTGGGTGAAAGAAAGAGGTCCTAGCAGCAGAAGCTGGCAGAGTGAGACCAAAGGCTTTGAAGTGCCCATCAGCCGCTGCCGCCACTCGGGTTACAGCTCTTTGGATCGGTGCCCAGGAAGGATGGACGACGACGAGGAAGGGGCGCTTTGATCTTGGTGACTCCAAAAGCAGCGCCTTCTGTTAGGCCTTTTTTTCCTCCCCCACCCACCAGCCCTTCCCTGCAGTTGCCCAGTGGCCACCCATGCGTGTGTAGAGCTGCCCTTTCTTGCCATTGAAGGAGCCAGGTTTACACGCAACATCCTCTCTTTCGACAGGTGCCTGGAGGGCTACCACCACCACCACCACCATAGTCACCAACCATGGTGCCCGGGCTTACCTCGTTCCTCCTGGGCCTGCTGTTCCGCTGCTGTCTGGCCCACAACAGCCACGTCGGGGCACCCCGTGTCTACCTAACCTACAAAGGTAAGGGAACTTCAGGGAGGGGTCAGAAAGGACGGCTGGCATGGGACACGTGTGCCCTGCCTCCCGGTGGGCATTGCCTGCGGGCCAGAGGGTGTCACCAGATGGCACCGGGTCATGGCCGAGTTGGGAAAACCTTACTTTTTGAGCTACGTCTTTCAGTATCCCCCCCCCCATTGGCACAGAACCAGAGCTGGGAGAAGGGTCTCTTTCGATAGCAAAGAGACCTGTTTAGATTACAAATGCATGTTTTATTTTTAGTTAATGTTTTGGGTCGTACACTTTCCCAGCCCTGGCAGCTGACTGGCTATGGTGTCTAGCTAGAGTGGCAGGCCAACACCGGCAGCAACACAATACGAAGCCAAGCAAATATGAGAAAAATGTCATAACCAGTCCCTTTGCTTGATGAAAGAAAGCTCAGTAATTATACAAGTTTTAACGTGGCTGATGAGACGTGCTTTAGACGGAATGTGGAGGTCAACTGTTCTAAAAGCAAAGAAAACTATTTTGTTTTGGACTTTTAAAAGAATCATGAGTACAGACGCATTAAGCTGATTTCATGTAAACATAAGCGATCTCCCCTCTTTATGAATATCCTTTTAAAATAATTGCATGTGGATTTTTAAGTACCGTATTTACTGTACAGTATATTGCAAGCAATCCACAATTCAAAGTGCAGCCTGGTTGTTTACAGTTATAGTTTTATCAACCGAGATTTCTAACTGATCAGTCTGGTTAGTCGACAACATTGCAGCCTTTCTAATACAGTACTCTCTCTCTCTCTGTGTGTGTGTGTGTGTGTGTGTGTGTGTGTTGTGTCGTTACAGTCGTGACCGACTCTTCGTGACTCCATGTCCATGGAGTTTTCTTGGCAGGAATACTGGAGTGGTTTAGTACCCCATAATCTCGGAAGTGGCGTTGGTTGGGATTAGAGAGAGTTTATTCTTGACACATCATATTAGTGCTTTGGGTCATTGTGATTATTTCCAGGGCAACCTTGTTCATTTCTGTTAAATTGTGACTGTTGAAGGAGAAACCAGGTGGATAGCTTTGAGAATAACAGGTTGGTGTTGTGGTCCCACAAAACCATAAAGTGTGAAGGGATCCCAAGTGCACCCCCCTTGCCAGTTCAGGGATCTACAGCTTCAGCAGGGTTGGTCTCTGTGCATTTATTTGGTTGTTTCCTTTTTTTCCCGTAGTGCAGTGCTTCCGAACTTTGGGTCCCCAGATAATTCTTGGACTCGATCTTCCAGAACTTTTGGCCAGCAAAGCTAGCGACGAAGGCTGCTGGGAGTTTTATTCCAAGAACATCTGTGTTAACCAAACCACGAGCTTAGTGCACATTTTTTTTTGTACGTTATGGGGAAAACACTTGCATCCCACATGGCAAAGAAGTGTAGCCTGAAACATAAATGTACGAACAAGGAAGAGGAAAGGTGGAGAGTATGTTTGCTGGCCAAGCTGTGGTTAGATCATGAGAATAAGCCGCAGTGGCATGAAAAACGGTGGCCAGTTGGCCACTTCACTCTGGCGTGTGGCATCTTTGCTCCGGGGGCAGGCAAGAGCTTTAGCAGAGGCCGTCTGCTGCAGAAATGCAGGATAGCACAGGAGCAGTAAAGTCTAGGTGCTAAGACAGAGCGTTGTTTTTATTAGCTCCAAAAAAAATAAGGGGTGGCGCTAAGGAAGTCTCTACCTCACGACCTAATTTTCTTCAGTGGCAAACGGAGGTTGTGAGGATGCAGTGGGATAGCAGCGGGTTATGTCCTACTAACATGAGATCTTTGGAGCAAAGCTGGAATATGTATTTGATATCTCTCTCTCTGTAAGGGAATAGGAGCTGATATTTCTCTGTCCGTAAGGGGAAGAGCTCACTGGTTTAGATAGCTTGTTGCTGAGCCAAAGGTTGGGGGGTTCATTTCCCCATAGTCCCTCCTTGAGAGGGGCTGGACTGATGATTTACAGGTTCCCTCTCAGGTCTGCAGTAGTAGTAGTAGTAGTAGTAGTAGTAGTAGTAGTAGTAGTAGTAG
>JAHTLZ010003468.1:2825994-2873016 GCA_023846285.1 Phrynocephalus versicolor | reverse complement strand
TACTACTACTACTACTACTACTACTACTACTACTACTACTACTACTAATAATAATAATAATAATAATAATAATAATAATAATAATAATAATAATAATAATAATAATCCCCTTCCCACCTCAACTCCCGGAGGTTGAATGTAATTTCACTTGTAATTTACTCCTTCATGATTCAATGGTAATTCACTCCTTTTCTTTCTGGTAAGGAAAACATTCTAATAACACTAGCAGGCTACAGTTGTAACTTAATGAGAACCCTCATCATGCCTTTTGCAGTGTCAGTGTACCTTTGCAAGTTACAGTGGTCCCTCTACTTACGAGCAGCTCTACTTAAGAGCAATTCAACTTAAGAGTGGAAAACCGTTGGAGTTTTAACTGCTGCCTTATAAATTTTAGATGCGGTCTGCTACACTTGTAAATTTGTTAATGTTTTTTTTTGTTTTTAAAATTTTTTAAAGATACGGCTGCTCTACTTACGAGTTGTTCGACTTATGAGCATGCCTTCAGAACGGCTTAAACTCGTAAGTAGAGGCCCCACTGTATCTACATTTAGGAAGGGCAACCACACGGATGCAGAAGGAGGAATAGAACGAACTTCAGATGCCATCCCTTCGTACGTTGTTGCAGAGGAGGAGGTGAAGGGGCAAGCGTTAATTTGATAGTGCAAACCTGGGAACCTGTAGCATTCAGATATGTTCTTAATGTCACTCTTCAGTTATTTCTGAGAAGTGAGGAAATAATTACTTTTAACAAAAGGACCACACTGATAACTAATTCACTTGCTGGGCCCACAGAGCTGCAGGTGTAAGAAAGTTTAACTTTTTAAAAAGTAACCCTCGAGTCTAAGAAGTGGAGTCTCTCTCTTTCTCTCTCCCCTACTCTAGCTCTACAGCTTGCCTTTCTCTTTTTAGTGCCCGGGAGGGACTTTCACCCCAGGGCTTCGTTCCACGCGGGAGTTCCCGGATGAGCTGGTGTCCTTCGTCCGTGCCCACCCATTGATGTACAATGCTGTGTATCCGCTGCAACGCCGCCCCCTGCTGGTGAGGACCAATGTACCCTACAGCTTCACCACACTGGCTGTTGACCTGGTGGATGCCGTGGATGGGCGCTATGAGGTCCTCTTTCTTGGCACGGGTATGCCCAGGACACGTGGGTATGACTTTGTAGCTCCGGGAAGGAGCTAGCTATGCCACTAGGGGGCGCTAGGGTGTGTTCTGGAAAGGGCAGTACTGCCTCAGCTTTTAGTATGAAGAAACAAAAACCTATGTCAGATCCCAGCCCTTGACAACAAGCTGAGTGTCACCGACATCGATCACTAGAAAGTTCTGGAACGTGCCCTCAGAATCGTATGATGTAATTTTCCACTGATGACCTAAAATCCTCCGACTTTTACAGAGGCCAAAATCCTGTTGATATCTATGGAGGGATTATGGATCTTGCTGTAGTCAGTTGGTGAGATACCTGGTGTGTGACCTGTCATATGATTGACAAGTGCCCAGCACCTTGTCAGTTATCTGTATCAGTCCCCCCACTGATGCCAAAAGATTCTAGGTTATTAATACATTTCTTGTCACAAAACAAATTGCTATGTGCTGTCTTGTTGCCTTTGGCTTGTGGTGACCCTGTGAATGAGTGACCACCAAAATGTCCTGCCCTTAACGGCACTGCTCAGCTCT
This sequence comes from Phrynocephalus versicolor, assembly GCA_023846285.1. Classification (NCBI taxonomy): domain Eukaryota; kingdom Metazoa; phylum Chordata; class Lepidosauria; order Squamata; family Agamidae; genus Phrynocephalus; species Phrynocephalus versicolor. The sequence continues at coordinate 2,871,342 of JAHTLZ010003468.1, read as the reverse complement.
TGTAAACTCAAAGTTGTGGCTTCTTTTGTACAGTCAATCCCTCTTGTTTTTGGTCTTCCTCTTTTCCTGTTGCCTTCAGCAACTGAGACATATAGGCCGAATTTGATGTTCATAATGCAGAGTTTGAACATTTACTTCTTTAAACCATATATCCCAGTACTCTCATGATTGAGATAGTCGGGTGGAGGGAAGTAACTTTTTTGAAGCTCTGGAAGCAAAGGAAAAAGAAAGAGGAAAGGTCCCAGTGGGACACTGGATGACTGGTTAAAACAATTGCAACTCAAAATATGACAGCCTTGAAGAACGGGGAGTTATTTGCCTGCCTCTAACAAGAGAGAAATACCTGTGCCAGGTGAGCTTTTCTGGATGAGAATTCCAAAAATGGAGATCCATCTTTTTTAAATGCAACAAATTCCTTCACTTTCATTGCTGCCACTCTATCATTGCCATCTCTCATAGATGCCCAAAGTGGTTGCCATCAATGACAGGGACGGATTTGAGGAATTTGGTATAGGAGCAGGTTCCTGTAGCAATGAGTGTTCAGGTCTAAGCTGTCTAAGGAGGCCTTCCTTTCTAATGGGAAGAACTAGCTCCAGAGATAATACAGTCTAATAAAGTTGGGGCATGGAGGCTCTGCAGGCTAGAGTGCTGAAAACTGTCAGCTGCAAAGCTGACAGCTCAGCGGTTTGAGTCCTGGGTGTCACGCAGTGGGGTGAGCTCCCGCTGTTAACCTCAGCTCCTGCCAACCTGGCAGTTTGAAAGCATGTCAATGCAAATTGATAAATAGGTACTGCTGTATGAAGCGGGAAGGTAAAACAGTATTCCGTGCGCAAAAATGCGTTCAACAATGCTGGCCACAATGGCCACAGACTTGCACAACGTTGGCTCTTTGGCTTGGAAACGGAGATGAGTGCTGCCCCTAGAGTCGGACACGACTAGCACACATGTGTGGCGGGAAACCTTTACCTTTAATAAAAACAGTGGTTCTCTTAACTAAAAATTAGTGGCTGGGATTGTAAATTTTAAATAATTAAAAATGAAGGTGTGAGTGTGTTTGGGGAACTGGACAGATGAAGGCATAGTAAAATTAAGGTGGGAGGTGGAATTCTCTCTAGAGGACATTGGAGAACTTTGCAGGCCCACCAGAAGAAAATACTGATTTTTTTGGTTTCATTTTGGGGGTGCAAGGTGCCTGCGTTTGGCTTTGCAGGGAGAGGTGTGGCACGTAGCCCACAGGCCTCACGCTGCCCACCCCCCTGCCCTGGGCACTATTGTCACAACGAGAAGGGTGAGGGTGGTAAATTGTCACGCCTGGAAGGTGCTAAGACCATGTTTGTTTGTTTTTTTGGTGCCTTGTTGTCAAATAAAGAAATGACTGAGAAGGCTGGCGGGGGGGTAGTGCTTTGAAATGAGGCCAGTCTGAGTGGTCAGTGCATTTTGTAAACGGATGGGCGCAGGTTCTAGTTGACATCCGGTTCTTCTTCCTCCAGATCAAGGCACTGTGCAGAAGGTTATTGTGCTGCCCAAGGACCCCGGGGTCTTCGAAGAACTCACCCTGGAGGAAGTGGAAGCGTTCAGGGTGAGTGAGCTGGGCAACCAGACTCCCTCCACCCCACTATGTATGTGTGTGTGTGTGTGTGTGTGTGTGTGTGATTGCTGTGCCAGCCCTTTAATCACTGCTCTTCTCAAGCTTGGTTTCCCTTGTTTTGGCCCTCTAGGTCCCAGCGCCAGTGAAGACGCTCTGGATATCCTCCAAACGGGTAGGTAACCGGCACAGAATAGAGAATCTCTTTTTTTGGGGGGGGGGACTACAACTCCCAGAATTCACCAGAGACCGTGGGCCTATGTACATGCGGACAGCATAGAGCACCAGAGACTGTGGGCCTATGTACATGCGGACAGAAGGTTCTGGGAACTGGTAGTCCAGAAAAATAAATTCTGCAAACACTGGTGAGATGAAAGGCTTGTGGTCATAGCATGAGGGGAAAATGGGGTCCCACTGCCTTTGTGGGGTGTGTGGGTGTTGGGGAACCAGGTGACTTGCGTTCAGCTTGTTGGAGGCTACAGGGGGTTAAGGGAGACGAGGGGAGTAACAAGGAAGCACTGCCATTCCCTCCGGTCATTCTGCCCTCTTCCATTGCGTAGCAACAGCTGTACGTCTCCTCAGATGTGGGGGTTTCCCAGTTGAGTCTGCACCGGTGCCGTGAATATGGGGAAGCCTGCGCTGACTGCTGCCTAGCCCGGGACCCCTACTGCGCTTGGGATGGACAGCGTTGTACCCGCTACAGCCACACAGCCAAAAGGTAAGTGGTACGCTGTTTCCCTGGAAACAGCTTGGCTGAGAGGCCAGGAAGGCTAGAGCAGTGGTGGTGAACCTTCAGCACTCCTGACGGTTTGGACCACAACTCCCAGAATTCCAAGCCCATATTGCCAGTGACAAAGGACTGTGGGAGTTGTGGTCCAAAACATCTAGAGGACTGAAGGCTCACCACCACTGCACTAGAGGGTCATTCACGGGTTTGGAAAACCTGACCTTCAAATCCTCATTTGGCAGCGAAACTCCCCAAGGGACTTTGGGCCAGTCTCTTGTCCTCTCAGCCTGACCCACCTCACGGGATTGCTGTTGTGAGGATAAACGGAAAGGAATACGTCCATGTACTCTGTCTTGAGCTCATGGGAGGAAAGATGGGATAGAAATTGAATTAAAAAGCAAACAAACTTCCCCCAGTGCACTCCTGTCTGGTCACCCACCCACGAGAAGAGCTGTATCGCAGAGTCATTCCTCCACTCACGGCTTAGAGGTGGCTGTTATGGGCCATCAAATCACTTCTATAGTAGCCCTAGTATGGTGGTGGTTGTATGTACGACATCGTACATACATGGTTTTCTAGTGCCACCTCTCCCCTATTCTTAATTGTCATTGCCCTAGTCAGGATTTGAACCCAGGTCTTCTGTGTCCTAGTCCAACATTCTGTCCACTATTGCATGCTGGCTCTCAAACTGTTTATCCAGAGGGGAATTTCTCTTTGCCCTGTTCTTGCAGACCTTGACCCTTGAGAAGATTGAAAACAACTTCAGGATGATGCGGTTAAGGTGCCCTTCAGGGGGCATGGTCGTTAGGGGTGCTCAGATGATGCAGCTGGCCATGGAGGCATGATCTTTAGAGGCGTAGTCAGTTCAAGACAACTGCACTTCAAAGTTGTGTGATAGAGGCCTTAGTTCAGTTGCTTCAATAAACCCAAAATTGTTTTTGTGGGATCTCCGACTTCCAGAATGGTGACCAGGAGCTACAGTCCAACACCACCCCTTTTGACAGCTGAGGTAGCATTGCCATCCAACCCACCATTTTCTCCTGAGGTAGCATTGCTCTAGGGAGCTTCCAGCTTAGATGTCAAGACAAAGAGAGCGAGAGAGCCCATGGCCACATGCGCTGTCTCTCTCTGTGTGGAAAGCAACCCCTGATGAGATCAAAAGCAACACAGTTCAAACGTCTTCATAAAATAATTATAATACATTAATAAACTGCCTTGGGAAACTATTATGAAGAGACGGTTCTGCAGCTGCTAATGAAATGTATTCCTTCACGTGGAGGAGCCATTGCTGATGTTGGAGGTACAATGCAACCTGGCTGTGGAGTGGAGGAGGCAGCCATCTTGGCCTTTCCTTCAGAGAGCTTTTTAATCCTATTTCATAGATAAATAATAACCTAAGTCCTGCTTGTTATGAGGGTTGTGGTTGTTAAAAAACAACAACAACAACAACAACCAAATGTCTCTCAAAGCAAGCCTGGGAAAGAATGGCAGGAAGGGAAATGGAGCCGTTTTTATCTTTCCACTTCTCCCTCAGGAGGAGCCGACGCCAGGACATCAAACATGGTGACCCCTTGAGGCAGTGCCGGGGGTTCAATGCTAAAGGTAAGCCCTTCCAGCACCATCCCAAGAACAGGGCCCGGCGTCTCCTCGTTTCTGAATGTGGTGTTTGTCCTTCTCTTGAACAATGAAAAGAACTGTTGGCAAATCTTTCCAGAAGAGCAGCCTGGAACAGGAAGTTTTCCCCCTCGTCCGTCCGTCCCTGAGGGCTGGGAAGGCAGAGGCTGGGGTATTGCCACAAGAGGAAAGGTTATTCTGGCTCCTCAGACCAGGGGCCTCGCCTGGTTTGAGGGGAATAAACAGAGCCATTTGTGTAGAAAGGTAGCTGTCATAAAGGTTGCGAGAAAACCTCATGAGGCTTGGCCGCTACGCCGGTCAGTCTCATCAAAGCCAACTCTGTTGCGGAAAGGAAGAGCACACAGGAAGCGCTGAGTCTGATCAGACCAAAGACCTATTGAGGCTGTTCCTGCTGTGGCTAGCCAGATGCATCTGGGAAAGCCCACAAGCAAGACATGAGCTCCATTGCACCCTCCTGTTTGCTTTCCCCCGGCAACTGGTATACAGAGACATGCTGTCTCAGGAACTAGAGGGAAAATATGCACATGCACGTGTGCGTACACACACACACACACACACACACACACACAGAGTATGTCTGTCGGTCAGTTGGTCTGGAGTTGACTGACCAGCAGCCACAGATCACCCCGTTTTTCACAATTTACTCTGATCCCTCGTTAAAGCTGTCCCAAGTTGGCAGCCAGCAGTGTTTTGTCGTAGGCCATTACTTCACATCCCATTCGTCCCTCCTTGCTGTCCCACTTGGGACTGGTAAAAAAAAAACCTTACCTCATGGCCATAGCGTGACAGCAAAACCTTGTCTCGACCACACCCCCTGATCTGGGAACAGAGCGTGACAAGCCATACCTGCCCCTGGGCTGGGGAATTCTCTTGTCACACTTTGTTTCCGGTTCCTCTTCCGAAGAGACGTGAAGTAACGGCTTCTCATGCAACAACCAGTGTCCACCTAGTGGTCAGCGGCTGAAGCGGCATTCAACATTAGTTTCCCCATGGCAGGCGTGCCCAAACTTCGGTCTTCCAGATGTTTTGGACCACAACTCCCACAGTACTTTGTCGTTGGCAGACTAAGCTTAGAATTCTGGGAGTTGTGGTCCAAAACATCAGGAGGGCTGAAGTTTGGACATGCCTGCCCTATTGGAAACACCATGCAGTGCAAATGTTTATTAAAGAAAGTGCTGAAAATTCTGTAGCATTGACGTGTAAATTCCGGAAGACCAGTAAATCTAAATATCGAAAAAGTTTTATTTACGATATTTAAAACAGCGAACAACGCTGTCACGGTACAAATGGAATCGTGGAACAAGGTAGGACGTGAAGTAATGGCCATAGTGAATCCCATAGCTTAGCTATGCCTCAAGGAGATTGTGTGCTCTGTGGTCCAAGTACATGAATTCCACAGTGAAGACCACCACCACCCCGGTCTCTCTGGTTGGAAAAGATCTTAGACAGTAGGTGGCGTACAGCCTTGCTCTGCCTTTGGAGAGTGTCTGCCAGTCAGAGCAGAAAGTAGTGGGTTAGATGGGGAAATAATTTGCCCTGCAGCGCCCCATGCCCCTATAGTTCAAATGTTCTGCTAAATGAGAGAAGAGGAGGCAGAGCTGTGCTTACATGTTCACATGGAGGAGCACAGTGAACAATGTTGTGGGGGTGGGGTCATTCTGGTGAGATTCTGGGAACTGCAGCTGCTTTAAAACATTTTCTCCAGCTCTGTAAAAGAGGGTGTTTTGGGAGAGCAGAGCTGGGTTTAAGAAAGGTGGTAAGGAACAGCTGGTGCAAACCATGTGATCCCAAGAACAGGAAACGTGTCATCAGCGAGACTGGAAGCCAACCATATGATTTGCATTAATTACAATGCACACCTGTGATGAGCTTGAATTCTCACACAAACTCCTACAGTATAAAATGATGGGTAATTCTTGCCACTCGGGCTGATGATGATGTTTGGTTTCCATTAAAAGGAAATGACTGCATTTGCATTTCCAGGAACAATCCACAGAAAGGAGAGTCTGTGCGTCACTGAATCTTGCGATAGTGTTGTTTGTTGACTCAAAAACTGCATATAAAAGTGCATATATATTAGGGAATGTTGCAAAATAATATGTGAATGTTGGAAAAAAGCTGTGTGAAAATATGCACAAGTAAAATGCCATGGGATCCAAGCCCCCTCCCCCATGCAATGCTGGAAAACAAAGATTATAGAGAACGCTAGGCATAGCATGCCCCCCTGGCTCCTTCTACATTGTTCTGTAATGACATAGTGGAAACAGACTTTGTGCATGGAAATTATACAGTAGGACCCCCGTATCCACTGTTTCATTATCCACTGATTCAGTTATCCACGGTTGTCAGGGGGGAAAATTAAATAATTCAGCAGCCGCAGAGCAAGCTACTGTCACAAACAGCAGCTGTAAAGCAAGCTACTGTCACAAAACAAGTTTTGGGGTTTTTGTGTTCTCTCTTATCCACGGTTTTCATTATCCACGGGAAGTCCTGGAACCAATCGCCTTCAGATACTGGGGTCCTACTGTATATACAGCATGTTTTATGGCTCCCTCTAGTGGCCAGTTCCAATAACTTCATTGCTAGAAATATATATTTCTGGGAATTTTTTTCTTGTAATTGTTTTAACTATTTTCAGACTGTGGATACACGCATCTGCAGATTCTGATCCCATGCATGTAACACAAAAACATGTTAGGGAAGGCAGTATACAAAAATACATATATTAAGGAAAGATGCATTAAAATTTAACGGCTTAAATTTAATCAACTTCTTAGGTAAATCTAAATCTGCGTTTAATCAGCCTCTTAGGTAAATCTCTCTGGTCAATTGAGAAGTCAGTCCTGAGCCAGCTGAATCTGAAAATGGATTCTTCAGACTTACTTAAACTTGTGGATTTGGGCCTAAGCCAGACTTTCTTGTTGCCAGCAATACCTGCTTCTGGTCTAATATCTGAGTCATTTGCTTTCCAAACAAGTCATTCTGTTTAAGGAATACATATCTGTGATTTGGAGGAAGACATTGGAGTGCAAAGATACTTCTGACTGATGTCTTCCCTGATAGGTGAGGGTTATTTTTCTGTTCTTGACTACATTCCAGCCATGTCCAGATGAGGCAGGGCCTGCTTGCAGAACAAGGTTTAGCTCTCTGTACTGGCTCCCAAAAAGGAATATGGACATGATGTAAGCCTAAATAAGGATAACTTACTATCCTAGTATGATCGTTAAAGAGCGAGTGACAGCAAAGAGGATCAGAGGAATCAACTTAATTTATGCTGCTTTGCATGTTAAGTGCAGGATGATGTCCTTTTTGTCCTTCTACTAATTAGCTCAAGTCCCACAGTTTAAGACTGACACCAATAGGACCAAAGGCTTGGCAAAAGATTCCTAGATAGAATGCCACAGTTTAAGAGATCATGGGCAAAATTGCTGTTGCTTCAGCAGCTGTGCTGCCAGATGCCAGTATTGGTAGGTTTTGATCTCGGAGGCAAATTGCCAGACTCTTAACGGCAGAAGTCGGCGTTACTAGTTAGTGCTAGGACTGTTTGCCCTTCTCAGCCATTGTGAAGGGCAGTTTGGCTGGAGATTGAGAATCCCAGCATGTTTGCTTTAGTAGGGACCACGTGAAACGCCTTCAGTGTTTGTGCAGAAGAGGATGCTTCAGCAGGATTCGCTCATGGGATCCATGCTTCACTTACTCTTCCAGACAATACTTCCAAACGTAAGAACCACCATCTTCTTTTACCTGTGGCCACCCAAGCCTATGGCTTTGCTGTATTTTAATGGCCTGTCTGCCTGTAAGAGCCAAGGTTTTATACACCTCCCTCTGTGGTGAGAGGCAGGATAGCTTTCCATACACTCCAGAGCAGTTGCCATGGAAGGCGCTCCACCCCAAGGAGGCAAGGCTGAAAGTATGTCTGAATTTCCAACATGAATTCGGCAGCGGCACATACCCTTGAGTTGTCCTGCTTTGCTCCGTCATGGGTAATAGTTACACACCCCAACCAAGGATGTGGTATAAATGGTAATAGTTATAATTTACACACACACACCTCCCCTACCATATACATAAAACATCAGAGGAGCTGAATGTGGGAGATAGGCTTGCATACAGTGTCGTAAGCGGCCAATTTTGAAATGCAGCAACCAGGTCTCCTGATATGATAAAGATACCTTGCTCCCGAAAGCTCAGCTTGCGTTTTCCATTTTATTAGTCACCAATAAAGGTATCTCACCTAGCCTACTTCCACCAAGTCTCCGAGTCCCTCTAGCCATGTGTCCAAGAAAGCTCCAAAATCCAGGCTGCCAAGTTGCTCCATGATGGCAAACCAACTTTAGCAGTTTATGCTTCCTACCAGTACAGTAGTGGGGTTTGTATAAAACAGATGAATCCTAATTCCCCATTAAGGACCGTTCACGCAAGGACAGCTCACGGCAATTTATTATTTCCAGGAAAATTCACCTTCCCACCATTGCTGTGAGAACTGCAGCTTAAACTAGTGGGATGGCAGATAATGTCATTATTCCCCCTAATAATAATAATAATAATAATAATAATAATAATAATAATAATAATAATAATAATAATAATAAGAAGAAGAAGAAGAAGAAGAAGAAGAAGAAGAAGAAGAAGAAGAAGAAGAACAACAACAACAACAACAACAACAAACAACAACAACAACAACAACTGATGTTTGGGCTTGGTGGGTCTGACCTCCACTCCCCTGTTCATTATATGAAGACTCTGACAATGCGTCCCAGCATGATGAATGTGAAAACAGGCAGCTTGTTGCCGTCTTGGGGTCCAACATTCAGCATCCATTCCCCTAGGCCAGTGAGGGTGAACCTTTTAGAGACTGAGTGCCCAAACAGCGATTCAAAAACCCACTAATTTTTCACAAAGTGCCTATCCGGCCATTTAACCTGAATACAGGTGGCTGTGAAAGGGCAATGTCGGGTGCCCACAGAAAGGGCAACTCTGAGTGCCACTTTTCAGCTGTAGCAAGCCTGGCATGTATTCTGCTGAGCAGGGTGATTTCTGGCATATGTCCTACTTGTCTGGCAGTTGGCAGCTGAACAGTGCTTCCATGGAAGGCTGATAATGATAGATCTATTCTAGATCAAAAGAAAGGGTTCGTGTTGATGGGTGGTGGTTGTGTTTTTAAAAATGCTTCTTTGACAGAATCAGTGGTGAGAATGCTCTGTTTGTGTTTGTGTGTGTGTGTCAGAAAAGCAGTGTTTCCTGTTACAGTTTCTAATTACAGTTTTTTGGAATTTAACTCATCTGTGTGTTTTTTGTTTTTTTTAGCTTTAGATCTTTCCTGGTTTTTTAACCCTAAGGACTACATTCCTTAATGGGGAACCTTGCGAAGGGGAGGCTGGTTGTCAGTGGTGAATGGGGCCAAAGCTAGAACCAGAGAGGGACAAACAACACACACACACACACACACACACACACTTCCCCCCTCTCTCACCACTGCGCTCAACCTCTTCCACAACCAGAGGGCTGTAAGGGCTCCCTTTCAAGCCAACCTGAGGCTGTTCCCCCAAGCCTGTAATTACTGCATGGAATGAGCTGCTTGGTGGGGAGCAGCTTATGCCATGGAGGGCGCCAAGTAGGGTCATCTGTTTTCATTCCTCTGATCCAGCTCACCCAACAATGCAGTTAAGCTGTGGGGAGAAGCCTCCTATGCTGCCCTTCTCCCAGGACTCCTGTGGAAAGTGGAGTGGAGGATGAGAGAGAGAGAGAGAGAGAGCATGCACATAGGGGTGACCAGTTTCCTCCTCTCCTTTTTGGATCACAGAGCCTGCACCAGTGGCACCTAATAGCCAAGATAAAGGCTGTCAATAAGGGCACTCCCTTTGAAACTTACTAGGCATCCTTACATGCCTTTGCACCTGGAGTGGGGAGCTTTGGCGTTGCCTCCAGCCTCCAGGGTTCCCCATCCTGACCATTGGCTTCTCTGCTGTGGAAAAGACTCCCCTGTTATGGGGGTGGCCATTTTCAGGAGGGGGACAAAGTCTGAGTGTCTGTGGAGATTCTCAGTCATCCAGGTGAGGTTACCTGGGAATTGAGTCACAGCAACTGGACTACATGTAGGATCGAAACATTTCCCTACTCATCCAACTAGCTTCTAAAATGTTTCTATCCCACAAGAAAAGGAGTCCACTTGCCAGGACAAAGTCAGAGCTACATCCCGGCCATGGGTAGTGCCACCCAAGTCAAAAGAACCTCGAGCCAAAGGCAGCTCCCAACCCATGCTGCACATGCACATACTTGGTTGGGGGTAAATACCATTGACACCAACAGGACTTCACCTCCAAGTAGATATGAATAAGCCTAGTGTGGATGTTGAGTCGGAGAACTGGAGTGTTCAGGTACCTTTTCCTAGTCAATTGACCTGTCCATGTGCTCGTTAGGGGATTTCCTTGCTCTCCAGGTATGAACGGTTGAATCTGTGAATAACCCAGCCTGCTTTGACTTCCTTTGTTCTTTTATGTCCACCTGCCTGTTCAGTCTTCCTCCGGCTCTGCAGGTGTGCCATTTTATCCTCAACAGACTCACAAGTCTAACACGCTCTGCCGATCCCCCTCACCTTGTCCAGAGGGCAAGATGTTGCCTTTGGCCATTTAGTGCTAGGCTCTTGCTTCCCGGTCCCAACTGCAGCAATCTGTAGGTTTTATTGCTTCTTTGTAGGAATGCTGCACACATTCCATTCCACCTGGGAGGTACCTAGCGTGCAGCAGAGGTAAGAGGAACTTGGCCACACTCCCCACTCACTGGGAAGTTTCCACTTTCTCTCTTTTTACTGTGGGACAAGACATAAGGCAAAGCCCTTCATCAGTTCTCAGAGGAAAGTGGGAATTTATTTATATGTTGTCATACTCGTGGTGTGATGACTACAAGGTTCCTGACCCAAATATTTCTGCAGCAAAACCACTCTTTTCACCAAACTGTCAAATCTGCAGCGTTTACAGAAAAATACAGCTGTGGATGCACAACCCTCAAGAATCGTGGGCTTTTCCTCTGACTCATTTCTCTTCTATCGCAGTCGAACAGCAATTACGTGAGCAGATTCAGTACGGCCTGGAAGGAGGAAGTGTGTTTCTCGAGTGCGAACCCAAATCTCCTCACGCATCCATCAAGTGGCTTGTTCAGACAAACGATTCGGACAAGCGCAAAGTGGTACGTCCCTTTTCCTATCACGTCCCGCTCAGTATTTGTTGTATGCTGATAAGAAAATGGCTGGTTCTCTCCAAAACAGGCACCCATCACATTGTTGCAAAATTATTTTGAAGATACGAAAGCCTTGAAGACCTAATTCTTTCAAGAGGCCTTCAGGTGATCATTGTTGAGCTGCTAGTCTTGTTTGTTCTGTTCAGATGCTGGTATTCTCAGTGCTAGTTCAATGTTTGTTATTTTACATTTCATTTTGTTCCATTTTTATCCTGTTGGCTGTACCTTCTTAACCGCCCTGAGTTTGTTTTATACAAGTTGGGCAGTGTACAAACATTAAATAAAGTAAATAACAATTGCTATTATTTATTTATTGGAACCAACTCTCTCTTCTGTCCCCAGTTGTCCCGGGATCGTGTCCTACTGCGAACGCCCCAGGGTGTGCTGTTAGGCCCGGTGACGCCTGCGGACGGCGGGCTGTACCAGTGCATAGGCACCGAGAACCGATTCCGCCACACACTCCGGCGTCTTCGTTTGCACATCCTCCCACGGGCTTTGCTAGAAGGGGCCATAAACCAGGAGGCGCCTCCGGCCCTTGGGATTTGCGAGAGCTACTTGCGGCAACTCAACAGAGGCCAGGACACACGGCGTGCCCGGAGTGGCCGTCAGTCCCATGCTGCTCTGAGCCTATGGGAGGCCGAACAGCAGGCTGATGGGTATTCAGCCAGCCCGCTCCCGCTGAACTGGACCACTAGTCGCCCCCACCGCTCCCAACACAGCAGCCGCCGCCGACACCATCAGCACCACCTCCACCATCACCATCACCGCTCTAAGCCATGGACAAACCACCGCTCCCAACCACCACCACGAAGCTGAGCTGGAGGAGGGAAGTGGAGGGGGCAGAGGAGAAAGGGCCACACCCTTTGGCATAAGAGAATGACATTCCAATAGACTCTTTCAGGAAGCCAAGTGGCTGGAAAGACAGGGGAAAACCATTCCCTACACCTTCGAGCTGAGAGGGGACAACACCGTTGCTAACAGGGTGTGTTGTGCTGTGTGTGTCCAGGCTAATTCCAGGTTTTTGCAGGACCAGGGCTCACTGGCTCTTTCCACGGGTGTAAATATGACCAGTGCTGATTCCATGGGCTTTGGTTGTAGAGTTTATTTTTTACAGTGCTCATTCCCACCCGTGACCACCATGCCAGGAAAATGGTGGGCGGGTTCCTTTGACATTAACCCCCATTATTTTATTAACACTCTGTTGCAGGAGCAGACTGTGCAGAATAAAGATCCCAATTTATTTTTCTCAACAAAACGGAAAAGGATCGTGGTCCACTGGTGATGGGAGGACATTTCCGTGCACTGCCATCCTTGTGCAGTTTAAAATAGCTGTAGGACATTATCCTGTTGGATCAAAGTCATGGTAGCAAAACGCCATCAGCTCAGGTGTTAACACTCTGGTTCAGGCTTGCTTGGCTGTAACATGAGACATTAAACTGAACCCTTGCTTTGCTGGAAGTAATGAGACGGAGCTCTCCTTTTGGGGGGTGAAAAATGAAAAGGATGTGCTTTTTGGGGGAAGGATGGAACTCAGAATTGTCCAGGCAGAATTCTAGGCGCTCGAGCTGGCAGACCCACACCAAAAAGCACCTACCTTTCACTCACCTGAAGAAGGGCCTAGGCAAGAGCCACAGATCCTTCACTGTATAATCTCACTGCCCTTTCACCTCTGTAGAGGGCCCCTTCTGGACACCTACCACTCCCACAGTATAAGCAAATACAGTCAAGGAACCTAGTACTTCAGGCAACAAGTACTGTACTGTACTGAAGTACCGGTGCCTGTGACAGAGTTTCAGCAGGAAAAGCACAGTGCAGCTACTAAAGCTGGCCTGGTGGTAGTTAACAGTTGTGACTTCTATCGACTGAAGCTCTACCTGTGATGGTAAAAAAAGATACGTCCCTTGCATGTTTGCCAACTCTTTGGTTCTCCATACGGCTACCTCCTTGGGTCTGTTTAAAGGAGAAAGGCGGGATGGACATATTTTAAATAAATAAATAGTGGTTGTCTTAGCTCCTGGTTAGCATTCATGGAGAGCGCTGCTTTCTGGTGATGGGTCAAGGTGAAAAAGAGGAGGAGCCGCCAATGGCTTGCCTGGAAGACTAACCACATTTCCTTCCCTTGACTAGAGGACAACAGCCAAATTAAGAAAGAGAAAAATCATGTTGCTTCAGAGCAAAATTCCAATCCAGACTATTGAAAAGGATTCCTGCCTTTCCCTTCATCCAACAGCTGACATTTGGAAATGGACTGGTACTTGTAATCCCTTTTGTTTACAGGCCCAGGCTTTCCTCTGTCTTGGAAAACTTGTTCCCCAACCCAACCCCAACCCCAAGAGATGCCACTAAAACACAGGCTGTCACTAGCATTTAGATGAATGAATTTCAGGTTAATTATAGTGGTAAAAAGACTTCTGAAGCATCTCAGCGAGGTGTGCCCAACTTCACATTAGTCTTGAAAAAAACGGACAGCATTTGTAGGAAGCAAGTCACTCCTTGCCCACATTTTTTCTGTTTTACTCCCAGCTGCAGAAACCTGGGAAGACACCGTCTAACCCTTACCACCACTGTTGGTTTTTTCTGCCTTTGGAATGAATGGCAAAAAGATCACACCAAGTACACTGTCCCTCCTGGACCCCTGCTGATCCCTGTCTCTGTATGAGACACCATTCTAAAAAGATAAGTGGACAAGAATTTAAAACAAAAGAAGGTTTGTCCAAGATAAGAGTTCCTTTAGTATGAAGCCTAATGCTGCTTTCTAGGGAGTGAACAACTGTGGAAACAACTGTGATTTCTTCAGACATTTATAACTGCTACTGCACTACCTTCTACTCCTCTGTGTAAGAAATGGGGGGGGGGGGAACAGTGCTTTTGACAAGTTCTTGTTTTAGCCAAGAAGTCAACTATTTCATTTTATACCAAAGGGGCTACAGTATTTGTTATTTATTGGTCAATCGCAAATCATCCTCTTCTGTCATCTGTATGCGACACAACTTCCATGTTTTTCTGATGGGAAGACTGACTCATTAGGTCCTTTTGATGCTTTTCTGTTTTTCATCTACTGGCCCTAATATTCTTCTGACTGTTTTTCTGCTTCTGCAATATTTAAGGATTTGTTCAGTATTTGTTTTTATACCCTTAATAATTTGCTTCTTAGATCCATCCTGTGTTTATCTTATTCTCTCTCTCCCTCTCTCTCTGGGGATGGCTGGGTGAGTGGGTGGCTGGGTGTAGGGCATTGGCTCTTCTGATTCTAATAGTGTGGGCTTAACCTGCAGAAGGAAAGAAAATCTGGCATCTGATCTGTGCTCACCCACACTGTACCACACCACCTCCCAAGAGTCCCCTGTCCCCAAAAGCCAAGCAAGTTCATTAACCTCCAAAGTTTAATAATAAAAAAAATCATGATACAATAAAATAACACACCCCTCCCAATGCCCAACAGCCCACCCTCCTCTGCTGGAGAAAATCAAGGAGAAACACTAAAAAGAGAAAGACAAAAGACTTTAGTGTCAGAGCCTGAGGCAGCCTGGGGCCCATGATGCCAGGGCGGGTGGGGTGGGATGGGGTGGGAAGGTGAGGGTGGAGGAGAGGTTGGAGTGGAACTAAGAGATCCCTTTGCCCTTTCCCTCCTCCCTGAAAAACGAAGTGGTTACCCCAGTTCCTATAAAACCCACCAGGTACCAGAGGAGGAGGATGGGGTGTGGTGTTTTTTTTTGGGGGGGGGGAAAGCTGCTCCTCTGCCCAACAGGAGGCGTCATCCCTCCTGCATCTAGGGAATGCTGGTACGAGGAGTGGGGCACCACCCTCAAGAGGGCACCCGACGCCTTTCACTGCCTGAGGTGATGAGCCTGGGCTAGTCCCAGCACGCACTTGCTCCCACCCAGAACAGGTCTCTCTCTCTCTCTTTCTTTCTCTCTCGGCAAGGCTCGAGTCCCGGCAGCAGCAGGGCGGCGCTCTCGGCTGCTTCTGCCACAGGAAACAAGTGGCCCCTGCACGCTAGTGACCCCTGCAATGCCTCCCCCTTCTGAGGTATCCATAATACAAAAGGAGGACGAAGGAAATGAAATATTACACCATCTGAAAAGAGTCTGGTG
Source organism: Phrynocephalus versicolor (assembly GCA_023846285.1). Lineage (NCBI taxonomy): Eukaryota > Metazoa > Chordata > Lepidosauria > Squamata > Agamidae > Phrynocephalus > Phrynocephalus versicolor. The sequence goes on along the minus strand of JAHTLZ010003468.1, from coordinate 2,856,065 downwards.
TGGGGCCAGTGCGGAGTCCTGGTAGGGGAGTGGAGTGGCAGACCCCAGCTTCTGGGGCTGGCTACCTCCCCCAACCCAGAGTGCTAGTCAAACCAAGAGGGTGGCAGGGGGCTGCCAGAGTCCCTTGCAGTGCAGTATAGTCCAGGAAAGGAAGTCCAGGCATCTTCTTACTGTCACAACTGCAAGGAAAAAAGCAGACAAAAACGGCTGTACATTCGGGACTACTGGCTTTGCCAGGGGAAATTGGGGGAGGGGGAGGACAAACCCTGCCACACCCACCAGGACGTGATTCCCCCATTTACCCCAACTCCATTTTGGCTGCAATCTGTGCCTGCTGCTGCAGGGGGAGCCCCACCCTGGGGCAGTGCTGGGTCCGCCCCCCGGATCTTCTTTGGCTCTAATTCCTCCTTGGGCAGGGTTGGGTAGTCCCCACGCTCCGTCTTGCGCTTCCGCCGTCGTTCCGAGTCCCGGCCTCGCCCACGGGTGCCACGTCGCTCGGCTTGCTCCAGCTAGCAAGGAACAAGGAGACTGGAACTGAACACTCCGGTTCTGCTACGTATGTGGGACTTGCACGCACACACACATATAGACACACAGTAATAATTTGGCTTAATTACACATTCCTCTACGACCAACTCAATTACATGTACGATACTACACAGTCCCAGCCACTCCAGAGGGAGGTCCTAACTCTGGGGAATCTGCTAAGGGTGCAAAACAGTTATCAATCAATACGATTTTTCCCTGCACTTTCTATGATCTAAATAAAACTCTCATGCTTGCAGCCCAGCCCACAAGTTTCCATCTTCCCTCACTAACTCAGGGCATTGCCCAAATTTTCCAAACAATCAAAAACCACAGAACTGTGAACGACTGACACTGCAGCCAAACAACAAATGTGGCTTTACTGGATGCAGGACAGCATTCAAGGGATGGCTCGGCATAGGGCTAGCCTGGCTATTTTGAACAAGTTTACGGATCCACTTCCTGGCCATGAGCTACATGAGATGGCACCAGGACAGCAGTCCTTCGTTAACTCCTGGGCCGTCAAGGCGGAACTGCCTTAGAGCAATCCCGATAGGGATTTCAAGGTAAGTGAGATATGTAAGGAGTGGATTTATTAGCCCTGTTCCCTCAGTGAGTTTCCATGGCTAAGCAGGGATGGACTAGAATTTGTCTTCAGAGTCCTAGTGCACCACTCTCTCCATTACTCCACACCAGGTATCCCACCAGTAACATATCCACACGGTATTGGCAAAATGGTGTCACTCATTCTAGGAATACCGCTTTCTGATCATTGTGAATTGTGGCTCTGCTCTCTGTTATAATGCCATTAGAAACCACATCAAGAAGGAAAATCTTAGTTTCCTTCTCTTGACTACCACCTGTGTGGGAAGGCTGGATACAAATCAAAAAAAGGCAGTCAACTAAGATGCGCTGAGCAGAAGCCTACTGCGAATAAGGGTTTCCTCAGCAAACTGCCAGTCATTAATGAGGTGCTGGTGGTTTTCCTGAGCACCTGCCCAATTGAGGGTGTGTCCGGAGTGCAACCAGCACCCTGTTAACAAACAACCATTTGCCACCAAGACTTACACAATTTCTGGTATACAAAGCATAAATCAGCAGTAGGATGCAGATCATTCCGTTTCTGGGTGATCTTAACTTTGATAGCAAAGCTCTTAAGAGCTTATCAAATCTACATTCAGCTCCTAAACCACCGACATGCAGCTACTGAAAGTGCAATGGTCTCATATTTCCATTTTTGGGAGGCAAAACAAATTCAAAGGATCTAGACGACTTGTTCTTTTCTCTCACACACACAAGGTCACGAGGGGGAGCGTACTGTCACTCACCTCTAGCAGCTGATGAAACTTGTCAACCTGGGGGGCACAAGCAGCCTGCAGTAGGCGCCAAATGCTCTGGCTCTCATCTAGGGTCACTTCCAGAAGGTCCCCCTCCATCAGTAGCTCTTCCAGGGGCAGACGGGTGGCATCAGGCAACTCCAGCGCAGGGCCATGCAGCTGTGGCAGGTAAGAGCTGAGCATCTCCAGGTCTATGAGAAAAGACACAAAAGATGATGGCGGGGAAGAAACAGTGAGAAGGAGCCAGACTCCTCTGCCTGACCAGCAGAGAAGAGGGACTTCATCCTCTCACAGAGATCTAATTACTCAGTCGACATCTGGAATGAGGAGGATTAAAATAACCATCTGCACTGCTTCACTGAAGTCTAAACAATACAGGGAACCTAGCCTACAGTGTCTGAACAATGCAAGGACTTGACTCAAGGGGTACCTGAGGCACAGGTGCTGTTCTTCTCTGGAGTTGCCGAATCTCCATTCTCCAAGGAAACCTGGGAGATGGAAGGACAGAAAAGAGGTGTGGTTGATGAATGAAAGGGACATCCAAGACACCGATGCAATTTTGACCTGGCACCTCATACGAGCCACAGCAATCTTTTAGGCCACGAAAAGGACATTTGCTCAGGCTGGGATTCGCTTGACATCACAGGTCAGCCCAGGTAAGATAATTCAAGAGAGCCATATTACATTCTGTTTGCAGCCAAGAAACCAGCGTGGCTGAATAGGTGCACTGATTTAACACAGCAAGTTGCTTAGAATACGACAGCCAAGTGGAAGATAAATTTCTGCAGCAAAAAGTTATCACATGTTTAGAACTTCATACCAGATCATGGCCCTACAAAGCTTCCATGGAACGCTATCCTTAAAAGCAAGGCTACAGTCACCATGTAACATTGTTTGCCGGCTAAAAAGGTGATAATTTTTGCTATGCAAATCAGATCGAAACAGAAGCCCAATTCCCTCCAAGCAAATACCACACGGGAGACAGCTTTCCTATTTAAGTGGATCATGTCCAGTGAAGTACCCTTCCCAATTAGCAGCTGAATGGTTCTCACGTAGCTGATCTGCTCTGAAAATGCTTTTTTTTTTTTTTTTGGCCAGGCAGATTGGAAAACAGAAACAAACTAGCCAGGAGGGCAAGTGGCCCACAGCTCAAGGAGTGCCCATACTGCATCAAGGCACAAGAGGGGTATCCAATAGGCAAATGCCGTAAGAAGCCTAAAGAAAGAGTCCCTGAAGAATGAGACGTGACCCAAAGGCCAGAGGAGAAGACTGGAGCAAAGGACTCAAATCGCAGAGGGAGCAAAAGAGGCATGTCCTGGAGAACTGCTGCGAGCTCAACAGCAACTCAGAAAGAAGGCAGCGACAACAATGTGAGTCAAAGCTGGCAATGACTGAAGTAAGCAAAGGGCCAATGGACTTTGAAGTAATGGTGAGTTGGGGGAAAACAAGCCATAAAAACAGGAAGTCTGCTCATTACTGGCCTGAGGAATAGCTGGTAGGCAAGGAAGGGAGATAAAGCAAAGGAAGCTAGGAACTAGATCAGGGGTGCCCAAACTTTTTGCAAGGAGGGCCAGATTTGGTGATGTGAAAATGTGTGGGGGGCCGACCATTCAGCCTGAAGGGGGGAGGAAGGGCGTGCTCCATGCACATCTCCAACAGCCGCAAATGCTCCGGTTTCAAGGTGCCCAAGAGCCCAGCGGCTGTTGCACGGCACAGGAATTGGCCCACGCGCACCCAAGATGCACCACTGATCGCATATGCTGCCCTCCCTTGCAAGGAGGTGGGGAAGGCGCTGCAGCAATAGAGCCAGGAGCAGGTAGGCAGGACGGTTGGCTGAGGAGATGGACGGAGGCAGAAAGGGAAGGCAAAACATAAAACTGCAAGCTGACAGCACAGGGAAGGGCCAGCTGGTGGGGATGAGTGACAGGCTGAGCTGGGAGTGAGAAGAGGCTGAGGGCCACTCAAAATTTTAAATCGGGCCGCATTTGGTCCCCGGGCCTGACGTTGGGCATGCCTGAACTAGATGGTGGCTTTCAACTCACGGGTAGCCTATGAAATAATGACTTTCGAAATGTCCCATCATTAACAGCTCTACTCAGATCTTGATGATTAAAAAGTGTAGCTTCCTTTATTGAAATAATCCACCTCAAATTCGGTTTTCCTCTTTGCTATCCCAGCATGGAAGTGTCAGTGTAGCCATGTACTGTAACATCTAGTGAAGAATTTATGCTTGATTTGCTCTAGAATCCATTCACATGTCTTTTCAGCATTCCATAACATCTGTAATATTCTCCTCCAATACCACATTTCAAAAGAATCTTCCCTGCCACATTTTTTTAACTGTTCAACTTTCACACCGATACATTACAATCAGGAATAACATAGTCAGAATGATTGTTACTTTGTTCTTCAGCAACACATTCTTACTCCTAAGGATCTTCTCTAGTTCCTTTATAGCTGCCATTCCAAAGCTCCCTCTCCTTTTGATTTCCAGATTGCAGTCTCTACCTTAGTTGTTGACTGAATTAGAGATACAAGTCTTTTCAACAATTTCGATTTCTTCCATTGTCCCTGTTAAAGCTGGATATATCTTCTATAATTATTATTTTGTCTTTTTAATAGTCAGCTATAATTTTGTTTTTACACTTCTTTAACTTTCATTAGTAATTCTTTCAGCTGATTCCTATTTTTGCCAATACAGGGCTGTCTGTGTATCTTCAACGGTTGATGCTTTCCCTTCATCATCCTCTGAATCTACTAGTTTTCTATACACTTTCCGCATATAAACTGAATAGGTCGGGAGATGAAATACATCCTTGTCTGACACCTTCACCAATTGAAACCATTCCGTTTCTCCACAGTCTATTTTTCTGTAGTCTTTTCTTCTGTAGTTTATGGACCAGGACAGTCAGATGTTATGGTATTCTGTGAGCAGGCAGCTGCACTATCCTCTTCAAGAGGGTCACCTGAAAGAAAAAAGGATGAGCCTCCGGGGAAACAGGTTAGAGAATCAGTAGAGGATTCTTGGGGAAAAGAAGCCCAATCACAGACTGAAATAAAAGAAAAAGGACCCAGAAATGAGAGGAGGCTGGGCAGTGGGGATAGAAATAGTAAAAGAGCACCCATGGATGGGAGAGTGAGTTACTTTTAAACTCCCACAAGAGGCAACAGAGCGGGAATGGAGAGAAAGAATTGGTAAAATGGCCATATTGGGGGCAGATCGCAGAAGGAGAGTGAAGGAAGCAGGCTCGAGCTTTCTTCAAGAGAAAAGCCAGGCATATAGAAACTCAAAAGGCTTTATATGAAGAGTAGGAGATGTCGGTCTACCCCTGGAGCAGAACTGTCACGAACTTAAGAGACCTTGGAGGAGCCCGGGACTATAAACGTGGACATTTCGAGCACAGAGCCATGACCGTTTGGAGGTATGATGGACCTGGGCTTAAGGTTTGAAGGGAACCTACATGTTACATGTTGGACTGTTGCACCCGATCTAACTCCCAGGCAAACTGAAGAGTGTTAGTCAGAGGCAGAGCCTCTGATTCCAAGGAAAGAAGACCCAACCATTGACAACCATGACTCTAGTTTTATAGCTAATAAAAGTTCCAAGCAATGTCCTGCCTCCGAGCTTTCCCTGCCTGCATCACCTGAGACCAAAGAAGAGGGAGGTGGTGGGGGCGACCCTCACAATGGCGCCCAACATGGGGCCTGCCCCCTTCCCTAGACGCAGCAGAGAAATGGATACGGTGGGCCGTGAAGCAACAGGAGGCTTTTCTCGAGCAAACGGTGGAGCAACAAAGGTTGCTCATAGAGTGTAGTAGCCCGGCAAGGGGTGGAGGGGAAGGAGAGCAGGAACTAAACCACCAATGAGAGCAAACATTGCATTCAACCCCCACCGCTCATCAGACTGCAGAAAATGGGCCCAGACGATGACCCCGAGGCATTTATAAACACTTATGAGCGCATAGTGACTGCTGCTAACTGGCCCAAAGAACAATGGGATCTTATTCTCACGCCATGCCTCTCAAGGACTGTCCAAGAAGTAGTTGCTATGGAACCTAAAGAGGCCCTGGATGATGAAGGCAACCATCCTAAACCTGTTGGACTTATCTGAGGCGGCCTATAGAAGGATGTTCAGAGAACTTCGGGTGAAGGGCAATGCTAACCCCCGGGCTATGGTGCAGAAGATGAAGGCAAATGCTATGCACTTGGTTGAAACCCGTCACCAGAAATACTCAACAGATTGTGGACCTGGTGGTGACTGAACAATTGGTGGTTACACTGGAAACAGCCCAGAAGAACTGGGTGATGTGTCATCAACCCAAATCTAAATTTAGAGAGCACTGTTTGCAAATTAGAAGCCTACAATGCTGCTGAGTAGAGTGCTACTCCAAGCAGGACCATACTAGATAGAGGAAAGGTTCAAGACAAAGCTGGATTCCAATGAATAAATCAGCCTCGAGAGGGCCTACAGGGAATACAACAGCCAAGCCGGAAAAGGGAGAGAATCCAGGAGGAAAACCTTGAAGACCTACCATCACTTGAGGACCTGATGGTAGCACCATGACTCGTGGAGGAGCCCTGAGAAAAGGGAAGGCGAACATCTGATTCTGGATGCAGCCAGGAGAGACAGTTCCTAAAAAAAAATTTGCCCAGTAGAGGACCACGCTTGGACAAATGCCTACATGGCATGTTATAAGGTGGGTGGGGATGGAAAACATCCTGGTTGGGAGGTGCTGGCTTGGGTGAATGGGATCCCACTTAAAGCATTAATAGAATGCAATTGTTCATTGGTATGTGGGCCCCTCCCTCGTCCAAAACACGGGACGACAACTGGAGATTTGAAAGAGACTGTAGAAGCAGAGGTGGAAATTGTGGATGAATAAAGAGTTATATAAGTTGGGGTACTTCCCAGGTTAGTGTGTGAGATCCTTTTAGGGAGAGATTGGCCGGGGATCAAGCACTTAACCCAGGATAGCCATAATGAGGCGTTCCCCAACCTGAAAACGAGTAACTTTGTAGAAGCAGTGATGGAGGTATCCCGAGGGCAGGTTAGAGACTGACAACAGGATGACCCCAGTCTGCAGGCAATTCTAGAAGTAGCACAACCCGAAGGGTCTGTGGGAGCAGAAGAAGGTGGTTTTGAGTTACATAAGGGACTCTTGATGAAAGTAAGCAAGAGGGGGGAAGAGATCATAGTGACCCTGGTTTTACCCTAAAAACGTTGACAGGAAGTGTTACATTTGGCACATGACAACCCTTTAGCAGGACACTTATCTGAAGACAAAACACTGGTTCAGGTCAAGTCTAGATTTTTCTGTCCTAAAATGAGACGAGAGGTTGAAGCTTTTTGCCAGGCATGCCCTAAATGTCAAACGGTCCAAAGGAAATCAGGGCCAGGCACACCCATGATTCCCATGACACTAGTAGATTGCCCTTTTGACAAAATAGGGTTAGACATAGTGGGTCCCTTACCAAAATTGTCAGCTGGCCACACTCATGTGTTGGTCATAGTGGACTATGCTTCTCAATACCCAGAGGCTGTTCCCCATCGCTCCATTACCACAAAGGTACCAGCACATGAGTTACTGGGTTTTTTGCTCCTGAGTGGGGTTCCCCAAGGAAGTACTTACAGATCAGGGGACACATTTCATGAGCAATACATTTAAACAGATGTGGGCCATGTTGGGAGTCCACCTGCTAAGAACCACTATTTACCATCATCAGATGAACCGACTTGTGGAACGCTATAACAAAACTCTAAAGGGGATGCTTCACAAGCTAGTACAAGACAAGCTGGGACAGTGACTCTTCATTTTAGCTTATCCTGATTTTTATTACATGCTCAGCCAAACGTTTTGTTGAACTCCATAAAGCGCAATGATTTTCTTCAGAATTCTATGGTATACTCCAGACACTTCTATTACATTTGCAATATGATCTCTAGTATCTCTTTGGAATTCTGCATCAACATCAAGCATTTCTCATTTGATCACGCTGTGGATCAAATTGCTTGCACTGAAAGTTAATTGGATGGTCCTCCAGTTCTCACAACCTTTGGTATCTCCTTTGGGATTTGAATGCATGCTGAACATCTCCAGTCTGCGGATCATTGTCTGGTTTTCCATAATTTTTAGCACATTCTTGTCAGGATTCTGATAGCTTCATCATCTATGAAACCACTTTACTTGCATCTCATCTATTCCTGGCACTCTATTTCTTCTGTTCGGAGTACTGCTTCCAATTCACTTTCTAAAACTGTAAGCTCTTCATCAAATAATTCTTCCTTGAAAGACACTGTCAATCCTGTATATAGTTCATCATGGGTTGCTTCCATCTTCTTTTTATTTTATCCCACTAAGATCATATATTTCCATGTTAATCCATGCTTAATCCGAAGAAATGAGCTAGGTTCTGACAGAGAAATCCTGCACGAGGTGCCTTGTACTGTTTTTGCAGCAAGAGGATGTAGGGTCCAACTGTAAAAGGTACGTCCTTGTTTGGAAAAACAGATGTGGAGCAATCAACCAATCCCTCCCCCCACCCCCACCCCCTGTTTCTGTACTGGCAGAGTATTCTGATCCACATGCTTGGAGCAAAAGCTTGGCAAGGGGTGTGGGATTTTCAAGTACAGGGGACCCTCGTAAAACAAACGGGTTGGATAACATAAAATCTGGACAACATAAACAATTCCGGAGATAGGGGAAATTTGCTTAACAGAATCGTCTATGGGGCGAATCCACACAACATAAAAAGGGTCGCGATTAGAGATTACTCTGTTTTCAATGCATTCCTATGGGAATGTGTACAAGGGAAAATTTGCTTAACATATTTTCATTTGGAACAAATTGCTTTATACAAGGTAACACTGTACCTCCATTTTTTTAATGTTAATGCAAGAAAAACCCCACAAATAGCAAGCATGGGAAGTCACATAAAATGCACACTAGGTTTTTGGAGCAGAGAAAGCAAAATCTTGTGTTAACACAAACTGGATAAACGGACAAGCCTGCAGTAGCCCTTTTCCTCTCTTGCCTGGGACACTGAGCTGATCCCAGGAGGAAATTCCCCTTGAGCTGTACACACTCACCTTGGTCTGTTCATTACAGCTGCTCTCTTTGAGTGCGCCTGCCTCCTTGGTCAAGTCCCCAAGCAGCCGTTGCCGCAACCCAGCCAGACGCTCCAAGGCTGCCACTACCTCTGAGGAGGCCAGGAGCTGGCGGGCTCGGTCCTGCCACGTGATGGCCCGCTCCGTCAAGCATTGCAAAGCTTCTCCCTCCGGGAGCCGGACAGGAAGTTTCTGGAGGGCCACCAACAACGCCAGGATTGTCTCCAGGCGGGGCCGGCGAGAACGCTGGCAAAGCGGGCACAGGAATTTGGCATCCCATTCCCACCATGCGGGAGAAGGTCGGGGGTTCCCCAAACGGGGCCAAGCCACGCAAGTGGGGTGGAACCAGTCCTGACACAGTTCGCATTGCAGCATGGCCGAGGATGGAGGCTGGGAGCACACACAGTACTGACTCCCCGGCGGACTGTGGGCTGAGGGCACTGGCTTCTGGGAGTTGGACTGGCGCAGCCGTAGGATCCCCGCTTTCTCTTTCTGCTCACCTTCTTTGAAAGCTAAGATCTGCTGGCACAAGCAAAACCATTGCAATTATACAAAACTTAACCCAACACATTTTTACCCAGATGAAAACTTCCATCTACTCTCCTCCAAACAAGGCACACACACACACACACACACACACGCACACGCGCACGCACACACCCTACAACAGATGACTAGCAAAAATTCAAAACATGCAATCTGCATCCCCAAATTCCTGAGAGGCCTTCTCAGGGGCTGCTCCCAGGCTCTGGCATGAGCTGCCTTCTGAAGCCAGGGTCTGGAATGGAGCTACCCCCTTTCCTCTTGTCCTTTTATCATCAGCCAAAGAGCTCCCTTCTCAGGCTGGTTTTTAAGCAACAGGTGGGGATTTCAAGAATGTTGTATCTACTGAACATAAGATATTTTAATATTTTTAAAAATATGGTTGTAATATTGACAAATGTTTGTCGTCTTTTTAAATCTAATTTTTAACAGCATTTAGGACCTATGATTACTGTGTAGTTTTAATTGGTGAGAGCTGCCTTTGCTCCTCTTTGGGGATAAAGGCATATAAACAACATATACGCATAAATAGTCTCTTTGAGAAAGCCAATTCCCCCAGTGCCAAGTCCTCACATCCTCGCAGCACTGCAGCCCTCCTCCACTTTCAGAATCATTGGATACTCTGGGCACACTCTAACCCAGTGGTTCTCAACCTGTGGGTCTCAAGATGTTTTTGGACTGCAACTCCCAGAAACCCCATCCAGCACAGCGAGTGGTGGAGGCTTCTGGGAGTTGCAGTCCAGGAACATCTGGGACCCACAGGTTGAAAACCACTGCTCTAACCAAATCCAAATTTGCAAACTGTACCTCAGGAAGAATATTTTAGCCCAAGCTTGGTGGGAAAGGGCCTTTAAACTCATTCACTCCAAACACCCTCTCTCTCCCGAGCCAGCAACTCACAACAGAGCCAGGGTCCCTGAGGTCTTGTGCTGAAAGGCCGAGGCTCTCTGTGTCCGATTTGTACAAGCCGGGCTCCTTTTCCCTCTGCCACTTGGTTCGTTTGACACTGTCTGAGTCCGCGTCAGCACACGGGCACAGCACCTGGGAAAAAGAGACCCAAGAAATGAAGCCCCCTGGCTCTGTGGGCAGGAGTTAAGTCTGCCACACCGCCCTCCTTGCTACCAACCTCAAGCAATGTGTAGCAGGAGTTCTTCTTGAGGAAGGTCTTGGAGGCTTTTTCCCGCCAGGAATGTGCAGTCACTACCTGTACCTCTAAGTGACGCAGCTCCTCCAGATGCACTGGCAAATCCCTGCCCACGGCCACAAGCCCCTCCAGGTCATCCAGGCAGGGATAGTGGTCCCCATTCTGTGAAGAGGAAATAGCACTTAGGGTAACATCCTGAAGCCTCGACAACCAATGCACACACCGTGAACCCAGGCTGTAATGGTGCAGCCCACCTGGATCTCTTCCACATCGGCAATCCAAGCCTGGGCCTTAGACAAGGCCTCTTTGAGTGACAGGATGTTGGGAAGGTGCACTGGGATGTTCTCTGCCTCTTTGATGATCGCCTCCAGGGTAGCCGGCGGATGCTTCTGCCTGTGACGGACGGGTTGACTATGAAACAGAGGTTTTCATGGACATGTTCCTGCACAAACACACACACATCCACCCACACCAGAGGACCGACGATCTCCGAGGAGATGAAGCCCTCTGATCCACAGCCAAGCACTCCTGACGTGCCTCTGTTCCAATGGAGAAGCTCAAATCTCACCTGGCTTCCAAGCACATTTGGGCTTTCTCCTCCCAACGCTGGGCAATGGTGATCAGCTCCTGCAGCTCAGCCATGGCCTTGTCCACAGCAGGGCTGGGGGCCACTCCACGGCCAGAGGTGATGAGCGCCCTCATGACAGACAAGGTAACCTTCTCCTGCGGGGAACGCAGGGTCTGCTTGACCTCCTCTAGCCAGACTGACTGTTGCACCTGCCTCTCCAGGAGTTCCATCTCAGGCACCTCAACCCCCAGCCGTGTCCCCCGGGCCAGTAGTTTGTGCAGCTCTGGGGAGCTGCCTGGGAGATCCTGCAGGGCCTCCTGAATTTCAGCTTGGAACGCTTTCACCATCTCCAGCACAGCCTAGAAGAGAGGAAAACACGTACCAAACACAAGCCCGGTCCCATCCCACAAGCAGCACCCATGCAGCCCATCGGGGTGAGTGGGTGTTTCTCTGCTGAGGTTAAAGGGGCAGAAAAACCTGCACTTTGCACACCTGGACTTCTTTTATCTGATGCATGACACAGGGCAAGTTGCTCATTTGCTCGAGGAAAGCACAGAGCTCCTCCACTGTCATATGGACTGATGGTTCTCTGTAAGAGAAAGGACGGAATACAATTAGCAGCCATCTAAGAGCAAGAGTGGAAGAATTCAGTCCACCTGAAAATTTCAGTCATTAAGGCAAAGGGGCACACATGCAGCCTCTCCACTGTCAAGTGAGCAGGCCAGGCCAGACTTTAACAGAAAACAAAGGAGACAAGCCACACAGATTAAAAGCCCAGGTCCCCTGGATGTACAGCCAGGACATCCTGATGGGATACTACTGTTCACAATAAATGCTCATTATCAGAGCCCCACCACCGGCCCTACTCACCCGGTTTCTTGGCTGCTTATGAGACCCAGGGCCTCCGAGACACACTTCTCTGCCTCACTCAAGCAATTCTTCAGCCGATGTAGCAACTCATTCTCAGGGAACTTCCTCTCGCGGGCCTCTGACTCCAGGGCACGCAGTTCCTCCAAAGCTGTAATTGCAGAGAGACAGAGTGGGTTTCAAACCTGACTCCATGTTCTCAGTCGACACAGCTAATCGTACAAAAAAATATCCATCTCAAACAGCAATGCAGTGAAAATGCCAAGGAACCGCTGCCCACTCTCCGGAGATGCTAGAGCCTGTGCCTTACCTTTCAGGAGGCGAACAACAGTTAATGGGGCCCCGGAGCCTTCATCCCTCTCACTCCCAACACTGGCATGATCCAAATCCCTGTGATCCATATGGCCCTTGGCTACCTTGGAACACCAACTGGCTCCCCCATCCCCTGTTCTTCCCCTCCCTATGTGACCTGACGAGGAGCAACCCCATTGTGTTTCCGCATATTCAGTGTCAATTATGACACGGGGCTTTGAAGACCCACGGGCACTTCCTCACCAAGGCCACAGAGATTGACTGCATTCCTCAAAAGAAGAAGAACACTCGCACACTAGAACTGAAGGAGCCTGAGGAGAGGGCCCACTTACTTCTCTTGCGCCCATCTTCCACTTCCAGTGCAATTCGAACTTTGTTGGCCCATGTGTCAAAGCACTCGGCTCGGACCTTTAGCTTGTGTAACATGGCTGGAAGCTCATCCAGGGTGTACCGATACCTGAACAAAAGAGCAATAAAGATCGGTCTGATCTTCCTTCGGAGCACAACCGACAGAAACCTCTTTACCAAACCAAATACAGTCCAAACTCTGTGTGGGAATTACAGGCTTCCTTACAAAAGAAGACTGTTTTTTTAAAGGTATTTATTTTATTTTATTTTTTTTCTATACTGCCCATCTAGCTAAAGGACTACTCTGGGCAATCTTTTAGTACAAAAATGATATATAAGAAGACTTTACCACCTAACCTTTGGATCTGTCACATTATGTCAGAAGCACTCAGGTTACCACTTCAAAGTTGTCACCTCTGAAGCATTTCACTTCTACAGTAACCTCACTATAAAGCATGCCCACAGTTCGTCAACCCACTGGCAGAAATCCCATTGCTTGATGTAGCTAATCACAACTAGAGTAGACCCATTTGAAAGCACAGGACTTACATAGGAACCAATTCATCAAATCCCCTCTGATTCAATGGGCCTTATTTTGGTCCAACAAAATTTCAGTCACTGTCTTATGAAACTTCATTATGACAAACAAATATCCCTCAACTTCCATGACTGAGATTGGAAGGTGCCAGGTGCAGAAGTGGTGCTGTCCTTCTCCCATTGTGTTCAGACCCTGGTCTTGTTTCAAAACTTTTTCTTGTTTGCCTTCCCCGTCCCACTGCTGATCTAGTTGCTCTTAAGTCTGCAAACACTTCTGCATTTTGTGGACCTAAATTCATACAGCACTCCAGATTATGAACCGGCTTGGTTGAGGCTCTAACCCAGGGTTGATGCCAGAAAGGCAATGCAACCGCATATCCCTTCAAATTCCATTTCCATGTGTGTGGTTTCGGAGCAGTCCTTGCCAAATCAGGTACAATGCTACAACAAGACAGAGTGGTGAGCAAGCACTCCTCAAATCCAGCAAGGACCAAAGAGACATATCTGCTAAGGGTAATTAAATTCATCTGTGTCTTCCATTGCTAACAAGAGGAAAACAAGACATGCTTTGAGACCTTATTCCTTCTGGAAGTATACCCCCATCTGGAGTTTCCACTCTGCCCAGGGCACTTGCACCTTTAAGCATTCTGGAAAGAGCTACTGATGATGCAAGACAATTATGTTCTTGGTTGACTTTCAAAAAAGTCACAACAGAATCAGGCCAAGGCCACCACAATATTCTTAAACCAGGCTTGCTCAGTCCTGACACCACCGTTTTGCAAATACAACAAGAAACAAGACATGAGGATTTGTAGGGGGGGGGGGAATCAGCCAGAAGAACAGACACCTTGATGATAAAGCAAGTCTTTTTCTTTCTGCCCACCTGAGGTATTGCCTGTTGCTGGGGCACTTGCAGAGATCATTGATGTGGTAGAGACAGACCAAGGAGTCGGGACAATCATAGCAAGCCAGGGCTGACAAGAAGCAGGTTGTCTTGCATTTGTCACACTGCCGTTCATCGTCCGGAAGCAGTTCAAAGGCCTCCCGCTCTGCCTCCGTGATACCCTGCAGGGGAGGGGAGTGAAATCCTGATTAATAAATGCTGGACCTTCCAGAACTAGGACCACAACTAGCTGGGCTCCATCTGAGGGTGGCAGTGAACCCCCACCTTGTCGAGGAGAGCTTTGCGCAACTTGCGCTCCTCTTGCACCAAGATAAACATCTCCTTATGCACCGCGGCTGCCAAGTTCAGGTCCAGCCTCTCCGGGCAAGCAGCCATCTTGCAAATCAGCTCTTCATGGGAGAAGACACAGTAGCGGCGCAGGCGTCGGTAGTGCTCAATGCACTGGCGACCAGCTGGCAACTGAAGGCAAAACAGAAGAGGGGGAGGGGGGGAGAGAGAAAGAGTGTTGTTGTCAGAAGAATTATGACGTGTCCAGGGGCACCTTGAACCTACCAGCGCTATGCGCAGCAGTCTGTATTCACCAACGTTGAGTCTCCCTTTGGGAGTCCATTGTCCGCTTTTTTAAGAACAAGACAACACGCAGAAATCTTGCGAAGGCTCCAAACTCACCCAGTCAGCCGTGCAGAAGTTGACTGCTTCCGCAAAGTTGTAGCCCTGGTTGAAACCACTGTGGTAGGCTCGAGGGAACGTAATGACAAACTCCCCAGCACACTGGTTGGTCCGGACAACCTGCAGGGAGAGAAGTTATGAAGACCAGGGGCTGAAACTGAAAGATGGGCGGCAAGAGGGCCTCTACACCTGCCAAGGTTGACTCACCGGGACCCCATGAGCCATGAGTGTGTTGGGATTCATGAGCGTCACCAGCTGGTGCAACAAGTCTGGCTGGCTCTCAAACAGCTCCGGGGTCAGTTTCTTCATGACATCCTCCAGATGTTCAGCTGCAAAGGATGGCACTCCATACCAGGTCTTAGGCTCACCCCTACAAAGAGGAAGACTGATTCAGGAAAGGCTGCCCTAGACATTATTATTATTATTATTTTACCCATAACCTTTGAGATCTGTTCTCCATCCCAAAAAATGCAAAGTTATGGCAGTGAAGAAAGCAGGTCTCCCCAAATAGATCCAGACAGAAGCAGGGATGGTTAAAACATGTTTCTCCAAAGGGGGTCACATCAGAGGACAAAGTTTTGAAGTGAATGAAAGGAGTGCAAAAGAAAGACACAAGTAATGGTGCTGAATCTTTCTCAAGGATTAAAAAAAAATCAGAGTACCATGCAAGCTGTTCCATAAAAGCAGACTTTTGTTCACTGCCTTTTTTCTTTTAGTCTCGATTCAAGTCAAGATTTAAATGTTGACACCCAAATGTACTTCTTAAATTTAGTAAGGTGCGCGCATGCATTGCTATCTTACCTCCACGAGATGAGCCCTACATTTTAAGACGTTAGAAGACACTAGACAGCAGATCACACACACAAACCCCGATATCTCACCAGTGGAGGTAGTTAATAGAGTAGCTCCAGTGATCCTCGATGTGCCAGCAGAAGGCAGAAAACACCATGCCCACATAGAGCCACGGTACCTTCATGCCGGAAATGTCAGCGTTGATGTGACATAGCACCGACTGCTTCAGCACGGGCATCACATTGAGGTTCCAGCCACTGGCCGCATACTCCTGCAAGGACAAGCGAAGGGCCAGGCGTTCAGTGTCCAGCGGGAGGCTGCCGCTGAGTGACAGGGTTCAAACAGATAGGAAGGGGAGGAGGGCTGCCTTCAGCAGGGTGGCACCCACCTCTTCCTCTGGAGAGAGCTGCCTCTTGCCGTCATTGATGGGGAAGCCACTTCCAAATTCCTTAGAATGGATGTCGGCCCCGTACTCCACCGTCACATCTTCTTCAATGCTGTTCACTAAGCGCCAGAACTCTTTCTCCACCAACTCCGTGGGTACCATCTGTGGAAGGCCACGGAGAAGGAATCAAGGGTCTGGCGAGGAATAGGATGAAGGAGCCCTTTTCCAAACCCCCAACTACTTTCTGAGGCAAGGTAGGCGGCATGGCCCCCTTGAAAGGCACCAGCACTTACATGCACAGGCATATTGAAGTAGTCAGCCTTGAAGGAATCAGCCATCTCTCCAAAGCTCTGTAGTGTGTATTCCCGGGTGGCCTGCTCAAATCCAAAAGCCTCTGGCGGGCGCTTGCATTCCTGAGGAGAGACCAGGACAGGGGGAATTGGTGAAAGGATTTACAGCCCATGGGCTTCTTTGTTGCCCATGGCTGAATCAGGCCTCTATAAGGCTCTTGGATCCTCCTGCAATCAATGGCTCCATCAAGATGAAGCATCTCTCCACATCTAGCCGGAGTAAACTCCAGAGGTCTCGTTTGGCAGGAAGGCTCTTCTGCACCTGGCACTGAGAGAGGGCTGGGACCACTCACCGCCATGACACATTTGGGACACCTCCAGACGCCTTTTGGAATCTCTGGCAAAGGTGGCAAGAGGCAGAAGATGTGGTAGTTGTCGTCGCAGCCATCACATAACAACAGCTTGTCATCCTCATCACCCCGTGCACATATCCGACAAACGTAAGACTCAATCTGGAAGGGGAAAAAAAGAACTCTAGGAAGAAGAAACAAAGACAGAAAACTACAATTGGCCACAGTGTTGTCAACTCTTCATTGGCAGCTAGCCTCCCCTGCTGGATGACTGAAAGGAGGCACACCCTCTGGAATTCTGGGCAGCAACTCAGTGGTAACACACCTGAGAGACCCTCATCATCCAGCAGAGAACACACCTCACGTCATGGTACTGCACAGAGGGAACTGAGATGCTGGTGGGGAAGGGAGACACGCCTTGGTGACTTTTACTTACAAACTGAGTATTGTGGTTGCGACGGAGACGCATAGTCATCTTGGTGCAAGGTTCCGGACTGTGCCTCAGCTCCTCTTTCACATTTGCATAGCCTCGGGGGGAGGTGGGCTCCAGCTTCATCTCAGGAGCAGGAGCCTCCTCTTTCACTATCACGGTCGGAGGGCACTCTGGCATCTCTTTGTCTATATGGGGGAAGAGGATACGTTCAGAATACCAAGAGCCATTCCTCCCGGTGACTCCTTAACTGTGGGACCACTCCATCACTCCCCACCTTTCTTGCGCATGTTCTTGTCCTTGGCCACCAGCCCCAGGCCCAGCATTTTGGGACCAGCACCATAGATCTGCAGTTTCTTCAACTCTGGATTCTTCTCAATGTCTTCTTCTGTTGGCTCTGGCTGCAAGGAAGGCAGAGTTTAAAGAACGGCAGGGTGAGGCATCTAGCCTTAGAAACGGTGCTGCAGAGAATCGTATAAACAGAAGCAAAGGAAAGCACCAGCAGAAAACAGAGCGGCGTGGAGGAGTAAGAGGAACTGCTGCAGAGAGAACTAAATCATAGTAGAAGAAAGCTGTGACTAAAACCTCATCTAGTTACGAAACAAAATTCTTGGCAAATTGCAATCCTAAGAACAGGACGTGTCCTGAAGCCATTACAAGTGAAGTTAAGAGCTGGGAACATGGGAAGATTAAACCTTCTTAGGCCACATCTCCTGCTGCCTATGAAGCAAGACAAGCAAAGGGAATGAAAGAGAGGCAGGAGAAGTGGACAGAACAGGAACGGTACCCATGCTCGAGGCGCTCGCTCGGGTAACAGAGCTGGGGCGCTGGCAGGATCAGGGCACGATTCGGATTCCTGCAGGAGGGCGACAAAACGCGTGGGGAGTGGGGGTCAGCAAGAGGGCTCTAGGAAGTCTAATGCGGGCGTCAGCAGACGAAACAAACAGGGCACTGCGGGACTGGAGGGAAGGAGCTGCCTACCTATCCCATCGCTCCTTCCTCGTGAACATATAAAACCAAAAAGAATTAAGGTCTTTAGAACAGAAAGCCAGTGAGTGGAGTCACTGCAACTGGGAAGAAAGTGGGCTTGAATGTTCTCTTGACTTGCTAAGAATTATTCAGGAGTCGGGGGTAGAGGGAACTGCTAGTATGTCTAAAAGGCCTATTTTACAGAGCATATGAAGAAGGGGGAGAAGCTATTCAGGACCACAGATTATATCTTCGTTCCTTCCATTTTTCTCTTCTACAGAAACCGACTCAAAGACACACCTTGACTAAGAAATCCTCTGCATACCTTTTAATGATGCATTCGATGTGATGGAAGCAGGCGTGGAATTTCAAACAAGCTTTTAAAGAAGGCTTTTGCAGGGAAAGTGGAGATTTCAGTCTCTTTTGAGATCTTGGGGGAAGTGGGAGCTGCCAAATGTTCATGCCAAGGAGCTGATCTTGTGTATGAGGTATAATTCTATGCATTTTTTATTTTCTGAAACTCTTGCCTATTATTCAAATTGTTTTCCACTAAAGACTTGATGGAAAAATGCAGGAGACCAATATCCAACTGTTCTCTGAGCCACTCAACTCCTTACTAATCACAAGAGAAATGTAGCAATTCCAGTGTAACGCTGCTAGTTCATTGACATCAGGTGAGATTTTACACCACACTTTGCTACTAATGGTAATAAGAGGGGCAGCTATGTCCAATAAGGTTCTGTCACAGCACTTAAATTCTGGAATTCCCTCCCTTTGATGACCCACTTTATCCCTTCCTTCTGCTAAGAAAAGGTTACTAACACATTTAACAAGAAAAATATTATATTTCCTTTAGCCACAGCATGCCCTTATCCTACTTAACCTAGCAACAATTAGTATGTGATTTATTAATGAAGAGAATAATGCTTTCTTCTCCTTCAAGACTCATGGCTCTCCAATGTGCACTTGAAAAAGATCACAAGGAGTTGAAATAATTTTTACCAGTACTCTACAGTTACTATAATTAAGATCTGGAATGTATGTTTTCTATTGTTGATAAAATAGCCTTGTGGCTAAACTGCAGTACTTCAGTCAAAACTCTACACATGACCAACATTCAGACATAGGTAGTCTGCTTGAGGTTCACTCAGCCTTCCAAGGCTGGTAAACTGAGGGCTCAGCTTGCTTGGGGAAAGATGGGGTTATGTGTAGCCTGCATAATTTAATTGTAAACTGCCAGAAGAGTGCTTTAAGCACTTAGAGGTGGCATATAAGCAGCACACTTTGACACCACAGATTATATAATTCCGTATACAATGCAGCCATAAATTTAATTCTGAATGCTGTATATTGCAAAATTACATATTGGGATTTCTGCAGTTTGGCTGTTCTATTCCACTGGACTGTTTGACTCTTACCCATGAGTACTGTATTTTATTCAACTCTCAACATTGCATGCATTACTGTTTTAATTATTTCTTGCATGCTGCTCTGTAAGCACTTTAAAAAAAATGGACTGTATAATTTAATTAATGTTTGTACTCCATCTACTGCTGCAACATGCTACAACTAGATTCGGCATGATCCCTAAACTCCTACAAGAACAGGTTTACTCTTCCTTCAAGTATACATACAGCATGCCAACATGCTAAATTTTCAATATATGACAAATCACCAGTCTGGTCACTTCCAAAATAACCAGAGCCTTTATCCTAGAAGGGATGGAAAAGAAAAAGATAAACTTTTCCAGTCCCTATCAAGATGTGCAAGAGAGATACTTCTGTAATGGGAAAGGATGTCCTCTAGTGAGCCTGGGGCAGAATAAGGCTTTCTCCAGAGTCAGGGATAGGGGTGTGTTCAGTAGCTCCGAGAGATACAGTCCTGCCCAGACTACAACAGAATCTGTAATTAGGGCTGGAGGTGTGGCTATACTCACCTCTTGCTGTAGACGTTTGGCTCGGCGACCATAGCTGTTGAACTTGGAAGGCTGCACTGACTGACGCAGTGGGATGCTGTGTGGCTTATACTCCTTGTCTTTCTCCTCGTTGTCAAATGGGTGGGTATTGCACTGCTGGGGGAGGAAGCAGCATCGAGATCAAGTAAACGCTGACAGTGCACCCAGTCTACCACTAAAGGCAAGGCAGTTAAGGGCCTCAGCCTGGATTTCCCCCCCCGAAGATCAACAGAAAGAGGAGGCCTGGAAAGTTTGCAAAAGAATCACCCTGCTGCAGGACCTAATACTCACCACCAAGTTGGCACCAGACTGGTACATTTCATAAGGGTAGATAATGCGCTCATAGTGGGAGCGAAGAAGAGAGCCAATGTTCTTCCCAGATGGGTAGGAAAGGCGCTGGGCCACCCTTGCCCACCGGCGATCCTTGCAGATCGCTTCATAGCCACCTTCTTCCATCACAATCTGGAACAGAAGAAGACTCAGAAATGACTAGCCTCCTAAGCACAGCTAATATCATACAATCTCCTCAGACTTAAGTAACACACATTCCACATGATAGACCAATACAGTTTCTGGTTCTTGAAACAGCTAAATGAAGACCAGTAGCTTCTTTCAGTTTCAACCACTGGTCTTTTCTAAATCTGCCAACAACAGCCATCACTTCTACCAATCCAGACATGAGGCATTCATTTTCCCCTTTGCTTCTTCAGCATTCCAACTTACTTTGCTCAAGCTATACAAATCAAGGATCCGCCTCTCTACGTTAGGGATTTTCAGTGCAGAGCCTTGGATCTCCCAGAATTTTGCAATCTGGTCCAAGTAGTTCAGCTTCACCCTGGTCTGTGCCTGCCGATGTGGACATAACAAATTACAGTCTCCATCATGCCAGCAACTTACAACAGAGGTTTCCACACAGTCATGTTATCTTTTAACAATACCCTCCCATCATGTTGAGCTCATTCTTGTGGAGCTGAAATGTAGTCAGTTTTGACAGCGGTAAAGACAACATATTTTTAGCCAAGCTAATACTTGTTCAGCTGCCTATATGTCCTAAGCACATCTGATCTCGCCTGATTTCAGAAGATAAGCAGGGTTGGCCCTGGTTAGTACTTGGATGGGAGACCACTAGGGAATACCAGGTGCTGTAGGTGCCTGGAGTAGGAACTGAGAAAACTCCATGGACATGGGGTCACGAAGAGTCAGTCACGACTGTAACGACACAAGACACACAATACTTGTTCTCTTTTCTGTGCAGAGCAGAAATCCAGCCAATACTTCTTATAGAAAGAACTGTTTCTCCAACAGTGCCCCACTAAGAAGCTTCTTTTGACTCCACTAGTGCTTATTAAAAAAATCAGGAGACTACATTCGAGTCACTCTCAAAAGGCCAAGGAGAAAAGGACTACATCCAAGGATAGCAAACATGTATCTCTGCCCAAGTGTTGTTAAGAGTGCAGCTCTCATAATTCACCAACACTGATTTTATTTGCTAGAGCGAGAGTCCAGCAGTATCTAGAAGGTTGTGGGATTCTCATGTCCAAATACTTCACCATATGTACTTCAGCATATTTCATGTTCTCATCCAGAGAACCAGTGTTTTATCTTTTTAATTACTTCATTCTAAAAATAACCTGCAGTCTGGGTTATGGTCATCCACCTTAACATTCTTGAAGAATCCTTAAGAGCTCATTCCCATGTATAGTCATCCAGAGATCAGTCAACTGGGTTCAGTCCTACCACAGTAAAACTGTTTAGGATTCTGACCTGAAATAATTTGTTTCAGCAAAGCACAATTCAAGTCATAAGAAACATATGAAACAAATCCTTTGGAAAATACAGTAATCCCCCACTTATTGCAGGGGTTAGGGACCCAACCCTACCTGCAATAATGGAAAATCCACAATATGTGGATGCTGGGTTGGGGGGGGTGGCTATCTGGGGCCTCCTACACTTACCTAAGCCTTGGTGCTGCCCCAAAGGGGCCTCCAACAGGCTTCCCAGAAAGCCAGGTTGCCCCAGAAGTGGTTTCCAGTGATCTGGAAGTCTTTTCCAGTTTTTGGAAGGCACTTTGGGCTCACCGGAAACCACGTCTGGGGCCTCCGACAGGCTTCCCGGAAAGCCCATTGGAAGCCCAAGAAGTGGTTTCTGGTGATCTGGAAGTCACTTCTGGTTTTCAGAAGGCACTTCCAGTTCCCCGGAAACCCCGTTGGAGGCCCGTTTGGGGCAGCACCAAGCCTGGGTTAAGTCCAGGAGGCCTCACACTGGCCCATGTAGCTTACCCCAGGGCGCCTTGCCTTTGATATACTGCGATCCTGCAATATACCGGGATCGTGGTATATGAGCCGTGAAATGACAGGGGACCACTGTACAAAGAAAGCACAGGATCCCATCAACAGTGAACTAAGGGTGCTGCTGCAGAATGTTTGCAATAAAACACAGACCAATTTATATAATGCAGACACTGTGCTATTAAAACCAGACATTCCAGAATATGCAGTTGTCCTATGTCTTCAAAGAAGTGTGTTAAACTTGCACTCCATAAATATAAAATTCTGCTAACCCCTTCATACTGTTATTACAGACTGATGCTGGTTTTGGAGACCAGCTTTTAAACTGCAGATCAATACAGTCCTATGAGAACACAGTTGATCTAGTAGCCCTGCAACAAATGTGAAGGACTCTGTATCAGAGTGCTGTATCTTCACCACACCTGCAAAACTCACCTCTAACTCATTAAGCCTCTGTATCCGTGGAGTAAACCTGAAGTTATCCACTTCTACAGCAAAGGGAGGCTGCCAGTCCTAAGAAAGGAGGTGAAAAGATAACATGATTAGGATCTCCAACCTTTCTATTAAGCACAGGAAGTTCACACTCATCACAAGGATTCAACCAAACAATTACACATCTCAAGTTTAAAGAGCAGACCATCATAGGATCAGAATTTAATTCTCCAGGTAGAACTGCTTAAGCAGAAGGGTGACCGTGATGGATTAATGCAGCAAAATAAGGTTGGGGAACCCTAGTTTTGCAATGAAATAATGTTCATAGTACACCAGAGAAACAAAGCTCAAGCAGTAACAAACCAGACATACGAGACAGACTTCACTTTATGCATGAGCGCTTCCCAGTGAAGCATGAGGCACTCTAAAGTGTTAAGGGTCTTCATCTTAACCCTTTATAACCAGGGAGCCAGAACAGAAACCTAAGACATTATCCTTGCCTTTTAAACAAGTCTGTAAATATCAACCCACCCACCCACCACTTCCAGGCACTCTTAAGGATGGGATGATTGCATATTATTATCAGCTGCCAGGGAGAAGACAACAAGGGAAGACTTGTGAAGAGGGTTGTTCATGTGTGCCAATGTGCCCATGTGTGGGAGAGACTGAAGAGCTCATAACAAAAGCTTCTTGGAAGTGGGTCAAACTGATGGTCACTCGTGCTTATTTCTAATGACTGGTACCGCCACTAGGATTTCCTTGTTGTTCCTACGGAACAAACTATAATAAACAAACTATATTCTAATATACAAAAGAAATGTTTGTTCATGGCTGAACGATGAGAGTTTGAGAAAAGAGAAAAAATTAATTGCTACTTATGTTACCATGTTGCTGGTTTCTGTATCAGTGTATAAATGAGGAATACAGTACTGGTGACAGATGTACAACAGCGTTATTCTGCTAAGTGCATGTTAATATAATCTGCTTGCATGTCATACTGGACACCTTCGCAAAACTCAACAACAGTTCCACAAAAATTACAAGACATCTTAGGCATCAATGTCCAGACTAAAACTAACAGAAAAATGGGGCATCACCCTCCAACTTGAATAAAAGCAGAAGCTATCAATCTAGAGGTTTATGAGTAATCGAAATTGAAGTCCACACTTCTATAGAAATAAAAAAGGGAAATACATTTAAACCCCTTCTCTTCACCTCTCTCTCATTCACCACAAACAATTTACTAATTGGCACGAGTAGTTTCCTACCCTTAAAAAAAGCAGTTTTGAGTGAGATATGGAAGGTGAATGGCTGGCTAAATTCTGTTCCAGGAGCTTCTTTTGGAACAGAGAATAAGAGATGCTGAAACTAAATGAGTTTTGCAATCCTCACTCTCCTCTAGACACACCTACATAACTCTGTTTCAATGTACAGTATTCTTTCCCTTGGTTTTCTGGAACATAAACCCTTCATGTCTTCCAATGAACAAACTTTATTTGAAAAACAATATTGCTGTCATACTTCTTAAGACTTCTTGTTACCCGTTAGACAAAGACTGCACCTCTTGCAGACATATTGGATATGTAACTGTTATTGTTAATGACCAACAGTACTATTTAAGGATTTTACACAGTTCCTTCTTTGGCTCTAAAATAGTTGACTTGGTCAAGGTTCTTGTCTCAAGAAAGGAAGAGCATAAAACAGCTGATATCTGGGAAATCAATGGTATAAAACCAACACTGTCGCAGATACATTCAGCTACAGCTGTAGTATGGCTGATGGCAGAGGCCTAGTAGTAGAAAACTGGGAAATGTGAATGCAGGGCAAAGCATCATGGGCCATACAGGTAACAGATGACCCAACCTACAGTTTCTCTTACTTGGCAAGACCACAAGCTTTCTAGGAAAGCGGCAGATAAATATAAATGTAAGTACCACTGCCACCATGGGCAAAGCCAGTTTGTGAATCAATGCAAGCAACACAGCCTGAAACTAAGAGTCTTGCCAATTTAAACAGAAGTTTAAGCCTGTTCCAAACTTACTGACACATTGTCTCTACCAATTTGTCCAGTACTGTATGTAGATGAAGAAGCAAATGTTATCAGTTATTCAACGACACCACACCTTATTGATGATTATACCACCAGTGATGCCCTTGTTCTAAGAAAGATTCAATTTCTGAGCCATGTGTTGGACATTCCTGCCTCCAGAATCCATATTTGTTACTCATGCAGCCCATCATAACACAAAGACGACTACAGAGGCATCTACTGTATGTCCATATGATGACAAAATAGACAAATAATATACCTTGATGGAATGTGGAAGTTACACAAACCTTTCAACCTCTTTAAAGACACATAACTCTCACCAATCCTCATCAATTTCCATTAACCACTTCCCATGAATCCTTAATCCTTTCCATAAAGCAACCAGCTTTCAAACATGTCTTTCAGGTATTATAATCCAATTCACTCTCACAGCTCCTTACTGCGGACCTGTTTCACTCAGTACTGCTACTGCCTCCACATCACATGTTACTCTTCAGAGACTGGTGACTGAACACCCCTTTCCCACTGACAAGCCAGTAAGCCAATGTGAATTCATACTACAGTATATCTACTTCATGTCCCCATTGTTATGGGCCTCGGGCTCAAAAAAACATATGCTCTAAACACTTGTTGTCATTTTCCGAAACATAAACCAGAGGCCTAATCGCACATGCCCTAGGGCAGACAACCTGCTGCCCCTAAATTCGGACAAAACCAAGCCACTCCACTCTCCATGCTGACCAGTCTCCATCCCCACCATCATCCCCAGCACGCTATACTTACAGCAGGAGGGCGGATCTTGCAGATGCCACTCTTTTCTGCGATGGGCCGGATCTTGGCAATGTAACCTAGTGGGTCGCTAAACTCGGCCCAGCTAGGCTCGAAAACAGGGCACTCGGGTGGGGGCAAAAAGTCCTCAGGGGGCACCAAGGGGTCAGGCTCCCCAGGCCAGGGCAAGCCGCGCTCCACCCACTCCCCTTGCTCGGCCCCCCACAGACCTCGCTCAGGGGGGTCCGAAACCCTGGGAGGCCGAGCAGCCCGATCCCCCCGGGGACCCCCGTCGCCCGGCTCCATCTTGTCAGCCCGAGGGAGCCTCTCGCCCTTGGCGGCCCGCTCCCCTTTCTCTGCCGCCCTGAGGCCCCGCTCGGCCCCGTTGTCGCCAGGGTCCCCTCGTTCCCCGGAAGGGCCCCGCTCGCCCCTCGGCCCCCGGGCTCCCCGCTCCCCTTTCTCTCCCCGGAAGGGACCCCAGTCCGCCTGGTCCCCGAGGGGAGCCCTCTCCCCCCTGTCGCTCTGCTCCCCCGCCGGCTCCTCTCTCGACTCCATGTCACACATACACACACAAACCCCTCACACACACAAACCCCTCACACACAGAGACACACACCCCTCCTTCCGCCCTGGCGGTGGGGGAGCCCCTCAGGGGGCCATGCCTGGCCCTTCCTCCTCCTCCTCCTCCTCCTCCCTCAAAGCCTCAGGCCGGACGGACGGGCGGTTGGGGGGGGGAAGGTTGACTGGGCCGCTCGGCCGCCGCTCCTCTCCCTGGTCCCGTCCCGCCTGGTCCTCGCCGTCCCCTCCGGACTCCCGGAGCCTCCTCGGCAGGGCCTCCCCCGGAGCCTCGCCGGGCCCCCCAAGCCTCCCTCCCTCTCCTCCCTCCTCCTCCTCAGGGCCTGCCGGGTCCCCTCGGCCTGGAAGCCGCCGCCATCTTGGACTCTCTCAATCCCCTGCGCTGAGGCTGCCCCATAAACAACAAAGCGTCTCCCTCCGCCAGCCGCCCCCCCACACCGCCTCAGGTGCAAAAAAAAGGCCTCCTCGGAGCGCCGCCGCGCCCTTCTCGATGGAAGCCTCGGCCTCACAAACCCCGGTCCTGCCTTCTCCTCGGAGGGCGCGGGTTTGTGCCGGAAGCTCCCGGAGGGAAAGAAAGCAGAATAAAAAGTTCCCAAGGGGCAAGGCGGAAGGATCCATTCAGCAAGGGAATGAGGTCGCCGGAACTCCTTGCGCACGTTTAAAGGGCAGCATCGCGCCTGCGCCAGAGGACAGAAAACAGGAAGAGGGGGAGGAATGAGTGGGAGGGGCCAGACGTAGCCACGCCCATCCCAGTTGTCAGAACGCTCCTCGCCCGGCAGCTGTCAATCGGGTTCGGCTGAGTTCAGTTTTCTCAGGAAGGAGCTTCGGTAGCTGCTCTCCTCTTGCCCCACTGCTGTTCTCCAAGGATTAACCTTGCCCCTTCATTGACATGCATGAGCCATCCCAAGCTGGCAATCCAGCTGTTGAAGCGACAGTTCAATGCCTGCTATTGGTCCTCATCAAGGGGGATGGCTGTAACAGCACCCCTTTTCGAGTTGAGTATGGGGTTTCTACAACTCACACTTCCAATTCGCCCCTTTTTGAACTTTCAGAATTTCTAAAGAAATGTATTTATTATTGGACCCAGTGGTGTGTAACTTGTGGCCCTCTAGGTGTCATTGGATTGGTGCTTCTATTGGCCTTCATCACCATAGCCAATAAGAACACAAGAAGAGCCATGCTGGATGAGTACAAAGGCCCATCTAGTCTAGCTTCCTGTATCTCACAGTGACCCTGCCAAATGCCTCTGGGAGCACCAAACTACATATATGTCTCCTGATACCACTCCTGTGCATCTGGCCATTGAAGTATAGTGGTACCCTTACTTAAGAGCTATTCGACTTAAGAAAGGAAAGCTGTTGGCATTTTAGCTGCTGCCTTACAAATTTTAGATATGGTCTGCTCAACTTACAAATGTTTTTTAATTTTTTAAATTTTTTAACTTATTTTTTCAATTTTTTAGATAGGTACACCGACTTAAGAGTAGTTCAACTTAAGAGCATGCATTCGGAATGGATTAAATTCGTAAATTTAGGTTCCACTATACCCTGGTTTTAAGCCTGGAGATTACACATCTCCATCATGGTTTATAACCTGTGATGGACTTTTCCTCCAGGAATCTGTCCAATCCCCTTTTAAAGGCACCCAGGCCAGATGCCATCACCACATCCTGTGCCAGGGAGTTCCACAGACTAACAACACGCTGGGCAAAGTATTTTCTTCTTCTGTCTGTTCTCACTCTCCCAACCCTCAATTTGAGTTTATGTCCCCCCTAGTTCTGGTATTTTGTGAGAGGGAGAAGAGCATTCCTTTATCTATTTTACTCATGCCCTGCATAATTTTGTACATCTCAATCATATCAATCAGGTGTTGTTTTTTTCCAGACTAAAGAGCCCTCCAATCCTGTAGCATTTCCTCATAAGGGAGGTGCCCCAGCCCAGTGATCATTTTAGTCATTCTCTTCTGCACCTTTTCCAGTTCCACGATGTCTTTTTTGAGATGCGGTGACCAGAACTGTACGCAATACTCCAGGTGCGGCCTTACTATCATCCTGTACAATGGTATTATAATGTTGCCTGTTTTATTTTCAATCCCCTTTTTGATGATCCTTGGCATGGAATTGGCCTTCTTCGCCGCTACCACACACTGGGTAGATACTTTCATTGAGCTGTCCACCAGCACACCAAGATCTGAGACCCGCTTTTTTCTTGCCAGAAATATTACTCAACTTCCTATCTCCAACCCTGTCCATCTTCACTAACCTACTCAAGTGTCTTCCATTCTGCAGGGTGGGGAGCCTCAGGCCATGAAGCCAAATCCATCCTGCCCTCAAGATTTCCCCAGTCAGCTCCACCCTTTTCCTTATGAAAAAAAGCTTTACCCTCTTCCTGAAAGTGGTTTCCCAGATTTTGCAGGGTACCTTTTTAAAAATATTCTGAAATAGTGGTTCCTAACCTTGACTAACCCAGGTGTTCTTGAACTGCAACTCACCAAAGCCTCCACCACCAGCTGTGATGGCCAGGATTTCTGGGAGTTGCAGTCCATGAACATCTGAGTTACCCACGTTTGGGAACCATTGTAATCTAAAAGGTTGTACTTGTCTCTCCCAAAAGCCTGCTTACCATCAGAAAGAGTTTTAAGCCAAACATATTGACCCAAATCCTATAATTCATGCCAGCTCACTGATATAAGACCATTGGTATAAATCTCAGTGGTAGATTGTTGCAGGTGGACAAGCTGCTGTAGGCATTTGCTGTCATACATGACTTGTACGTATGACTCTGAGACAACTAATACCTACACTGACATCTTAATCAGGGGCAATCTTTGCTAACATTTATCCTGATGACTTAACATCAACTTGCAGCTCTTTATATTTTAGGTTCTACTTTTGTGTTCTGTGGCTCCCAAGTACTTTTTTGGAATAAATCTGGCCCTATGGCTCTCTTACTACCAATTATGATCCCAGCTTCCCTTGCTGTGTGGCCTGGTCTCTACTTGTTTTGCCCAATAAGACTTCTTTCTTGGACCTCAAATTGTTGCCCAAGGCTGATGTGTTCTCCTTAGGACACTTTCCAGCCAAGAAAGATGCTGTGTGTTGCCTCCTCTCATGTCTTTCACTGGTGCAGTCAGAAGCACACTGGCAGGGCTTCCCAGAGGATGTTCAGGGTCTTGGTTGTTCTTGTCTGTGCCAGTCACTTGTGCAGAGGAGAATGCTTTCTCTGTCCTCAGCCTACATCCAGTTGGGTTGGGTATATGGGATGGAGTTAGAAAGTGCCGTACAGGCCTGTTCACGTTGTTGTGAGTCACTGGATTGGCTTCTTCTACTGTAGAGTAAGCAGGGTCCAGTGAGTATATCTTTCTGCCCTCCCATTCTCTGCTGCAACTCTTTGGAATAGATGCTATTAGATGGTAGCTAAGTAGGAGCCTCAGGACAGACAGTTGTTACACCAGAGTTCTTCCATTCACAAAGTGTTGGCATAGCCTTCATCGTGATAATTTTCCTTGGTAATCCTGGTGATTTCTCAGACACAAGAATAACCCACCCGCACTCCCTTTTGCCCTGGAGCTTGAATTCCTGATTTTAAGTCAAGAATGACATTTCTTTGTTATATTGAATTGGCACCATCACATTTCTGTAGTTACTGCAGTGATGCCCATTATGTAGATGAACAGCAGTAATGCATACATTGCGTTGAGGTAAACCTTAGGCATTCTTCTTTTAAAGTAAGTCTAGATTGTGCTTTTTCTTTCTTTATTCAGTGTGTACTTTCTTCAGTCTATTTGTAGTGGTTGTCTTCATCTCTTGTGGACACGAACTGTTTCTAATCTATTTGACTAACTGTAATAGATGAAAATAGGTTTACTTCCCTCCAAAGTGCTATTATTATTATTATTATTATTATTATTATTATTATTATTATTATTA
>JAHTLZ010003468.1:2808971-2825984 GCA_023846285.1 Phrynocephalus versicolor | reverse complement strand
AATATTAGGATTGTTCTGGGTGTTACCCGAAGGTTCCTCAACTGTCAGACAAAGTAAAGGATGGTCTGCAGGCACTATTAGATTTAAAGAGTCCTTTTACGTATTCTTAAGTGGTTTTATCCACTGAGATACTAATTGGTTGTTCTTCTTCATGCTGGTGTTTGGCACATCAGTCCATGGGTCATGTCCCATCGCATCCATAGTATCCTCCTTAGTATCCCGCAAGGTGGAGGTAATGGTTGTGTGGTGTGCTTTTGCGGGGGTCTTGCTAATATTTAGTTTCCCTGATATTCTTTTAGGTACAGATTTTCTTCTTCTGTGTGATGTTCTTCCTCTATTTAAATTCCCTCCCTACCTTCCCTTTGTAATCTACAGTATCACAAAAATCCCTGTGCTCGCAATTCATTATTTCTCCGCTAAGACTTTCTGGTTATTTTCCCCAGAGTCATTGCACTATCATGCTTCAGTTCTTTCTTATCTTGTGTGCAGTTCCATTAGTGGATCTCCCATGATTCCTGGTCCTCAATATCAATAGATTTATCCCAAGACTACAAGGAAATCCAAAGACTGCATGGGAAGTATACTTACCCTGACTACAGCCTTTTCTCTCTTTAAAAGTTGGTTTTCTGCAGCAGTAGCAGGGTTGTGTTAATCCATGGCTGGAGTCCCCAGGCTCTCAGTTATTTTGGGCACCCTCCCGCACTTCAGTCTTTCAACACACAATAGGTGACAACCTGATCCTGGTATAGTAGGTACTCGGCTGCAGTACATAGCCATGTATCCATTCTGAGGGTCTCCTGAGGTATTCTCTTCACACATTTTAAAGTCTTCTTATTGCATGAGTAATCGAACTTTTCAGGACGGATGCCATGATATCCCGGTCCTGGGATGAACTGAAACAATGCATCTCCTGCCTTTTATTACTCTCACCTGAATATTGGAGTAGAGATATGGACAAAAAAGGGTAAAGTAAGCAATGTGGCATTAAAGAGGTCTGTGTGTGTATGTGTGAGAGAGAGACGGACAAAAAAGGAAAAAGTAAGCAAAAGCTGCTGGTTGCTCGTTCATGTTGTGGTCAATCACACAACAATTGAATTTGACTCGGACCGGACGAGTCTACCTAGATTTTCAGTTTGGGTCAGTTTTGACTACTGTTTGAATAAGCAGGAGATCAAATGAAATAAGGAGAGAAAAATTAGATAGTCCAAATTATTCCTAATCCTTTGTCTCCATAGTATCTTGGGGTATACTGTATAGTATTTCCATTGAAATAGTTCCTTTTCCAGTATCATAATCAATTTTACTTTCTTCAGAGGTGCTGGTGCCTGTGTTTGGGGATATGTTGTCAAAAACATGAGGTCTTTGGATGTGTTTCAAAAACATCAGTAATTGTGTCTTCTCAGTTGTTTAACAAGAGGAACAACAAGGTTAGCTTTTTCCTCCTCACTTAGGCTACTGAAATGATTAAAACGTGGAATAGCTGTAAGCGAACTCAGGCTGCAACTACACTTTGCTGCGATTTATATTTGCAGCCTGTAGTACTGTCGAATTTGCAATCAGTGATCACACAGGGGCTGTGGATTGATTATTTTCCTTAGAGCTATTCAGTTCTTCACAGCCTGTCTTAAATGATGTCGTGTAAGCACCCTCTAGTTTTCTCCCAGCTTCCTCATTGTCTTAAAGACTTAAACAATTCAGCTCCGCTTGCTGGCTTGACAGTTTCCAGAAGATAACTGAAGCTCCATTTTTGACGATGCCCCTGCTCCTTGTAAACAAGCTGGCTTCTTGGACTGTAAAGAAATGGGGACCAAAAAAAAAAAAAACCACCACCCCTCATTGCACTGCCTTAGCTACTTCCACTTCTGGGAGGAATCCTTCAATTTGATTATTTTTTTAACCACCCAGAGTGTCCTCATAGCTAGATGGGTGGTATGTAAATCTAATACTGCATTCTCATTACTGTAAGCCGCCTTGGGTCCTTTTCCAAGGAGAAAGGCGGGGTAAAAATACTCTAAATAAATAAATAAATAATTATAAATAAGTAAATAAAACATTGTTTTCTTTAACAAGTAGAGTGCATTGGTGCTGACCTAACTGGGCTTTTAAAAAGCATTTACTTTCTTAATAGCAAAGCTTTTCTTTATAACATTAAACTTTTTTCTTAAAAGGAGCAGATCAGGTAAGGTTGCTCTGCTATGTGGATGCCAAGACAAGACTGCACCAATAGCATATGGCACCTGTACCAGATCTTAAGTAACCATGTTTAGCTTACACCAGCCCTCTTCAATTAGCTGTATAGCCAAGCTGAAAGTTCACTCCACCAGAGCAACACCTTTCAGAAAAGGCATATGTATTTGGAAAGTAGGATGAACAGCGTTATCACAATGAATAAATATTTTAAACAGTGAGAGCAGAATTAAATATCTACTTTTGTAAACAGAATGTAGTAACAAAAACGTTTGCAGTGTGTGGAAAGATGCCATATTTTTTCATCTATAAGACGCCCCTGTGGATAAGACGATCCTCACTTTTCTAACTCAAAATGACAGTTTCACAACCACGCGGTACTCTTCTTGGCTTACTTCCATGTATAAGATGACCCTCAATTTTTAGTCTAACAATTTTAGAGAGACATATAGTTTTATACATGGAAAAATACTGCAAGTTAAAATTAGATGTTCTGTTTACAGGCACAGGGAAAAAAATACTCCACCATGAAACTAGTCCAGATATTCTGTACATTTTTTGGCCACGGCCATAATCATACTACAGTATTAAAAACATCCAGGCCGAATGAGGATTGTATAAATCCCATACCAAATCTTTATGTGTGAAGGATTATTTTGATTACTATGTGGACGTCAAATGCATCAGGGATGATTACTAGTTGATTTTAGGAGCAAGGACCATATAGACAGGGAGTTTGCTCTTGGTTGGAAGGGAAGTAATACGCCATTGGTTTACAGAAAAGATGTATCACCTCCCTCGGTTAGGGGCTGCCCCCTCACTCCCCTGTTGCCAGAAACAGACAGCCATCTCTGTTGTGGCTGTATAAATTAAAACAACAATAATAAAACATTCCAGACTGGTGGCCACTGAGGACTCTGGGAAGTATGGGGCATCACCCAATTCCTGCCACATAGGCCAGGCTTAGCCCACCCCTCCTTCTGTTGCAAATTGCACGTTTTGGTGTACACTGGTGGGAGGAAGGGAAACACCCCTCCCTTCCCCATTCTGCTGATGGAAGCAGTTGTATAAGCAGAACCGAATGCCATCGACTGGATTCAACTGAGGACTTGCAGAATGTTCTGTAGCCGTTCCGCCCGGAGAAAGGGCCCTGGATCTTAAAAACAAAGGCGACAATTGCTTCTAGTCGGGAACACTGCAGTCCTAAGCATATGTTATTGATAAGAAGAAAATGGTTCTGCTCAGCCTGATTTATGAAAAGTTTTAAGCTTACAGTATATCTGGATTTTGAGTCACAGTGAGATAAACTCACCCGGATGACTGAGAATCTTCATAGACATTTTAGACTTAAAGTTACTGAAAAGGATCTTGGTGGTGGTTCAGGAGGAAACGTCAAGGGTTAGGATTAGGATATGATGGAAACCCTATGATGCGGACCACCTCCAGAAAGAAAAGCATGGCCATCACCGGCCTTGGTGATTTGGTTACAGTGCCTGGGCCTTCTTGTCAACCCTGAGTCCACCTCCCATCTCTCAATCTGTTCTGACCTGATCATAATCTTGCAAATCTGGCTAATCCTTTCTGAAAGCCCAGGTGCCAGTAAACAATAGGGTGGCCCTGGGGGCTCACTTGGCCACTCTTCTTTCTTTCTTTTGAATATTTTTACCCCACCTTTCTCCTTGGAAGAGGGCCCAAGGTGGCTTACAGTAATGAGGGACAATATACAGCCCAGAACATTTAAGACCTATTCAAGTTAAAAACAGGAAATTCGTAGAGGCATCTTAGAACATTAAAAGGTAACATTAAAGCTACAAAGAGTACACAAAAAGAAAAAAATCTATTATGTCAGTAGTATAATCTGTTTTTTTTAAATCTAAAGCTATTCTAAATATTGAACTGTGAACCACTGGCATAAAGTTTTAAGCCAGAATGTTCTCGCCTGAGGGCCATCTATTTTTCCTTGAAGGATAACTTGCAGCTAATGGTGGAAGATGGTGGGATTAAGCTGCAACCTGCTGGGAGATATCCAGGGTGCTTTACTTCTTGGTTGAGAAAAGGATGCTTTTTCTACACCTGCTTGCAGATTCTTGTCCCTCCAAGAATCATGTACAATGGTACCTTGTATAAAGTAATTAATTCGTTCCAAATGAAATTATGTTAAGCAAATTTTCCTTTGTACAAATTCCCATAGGAATGCATTGAAAACAGAGTGATCCCATTTTATGTTGTACAGATTTTCCCCATAGGCGATTATGTTAAGCAAATTTCCCCTATCTCCATAATTTTTTTTGTTGTACACATTTTATGTTATACAAGCTCTTTGTTATACTAGGGTCCACTGTATAACAAGTGGTTTGTTTTAGAGAAAATCTGATTAAAGGAAAACAATGTATGGGGATAGGGGGAAATCGCTTAACAGAATCCCCTATGGGGCGAATCCGGACAACAGAAAAACGGTTGCGGTTAGGGATTAATCCGTTTTCAATTCATTCCTATGGGAAAGTTGTACAAAGGAAAATTTAACAGAATTTCATTTGGAACGAAATAATTCCTTTATACAAGGTACCACTGTACTTTCAACGCACACTCCCATAAAAAAAGAGATAGAAACACTTGAAAGAAGGCAATTTGTCACCGCGATAAAGCCTTCTTCTTTCACCGGTTCTGATATAGTGCAAAAGGACCAAGGAAGCGGTACTAAGGGAAATGACCGGAAGACCGAAACAAGCAAGCAAACAAACACACAAACACGCAAAGCGCGACAGAAAGCTTAAAACTTCGGCGACCGAAGGTCGAAGGGAAACTACAGATTTCTGCAGCTGATCCTTCGAGGCAAAGGGATCGAAAGAACTGCAGGAGGGGGAAGGTGGTGGGTGGCGCCTCAGATGTCCCGTGAAGATGGTTTTCAGAGCTGCCGCAGGCCACGTGAAAACCGCCACGATTCTGACGTGGCCGGGAACAGGACCTGTCCGCCAGACCGTGGGAAAGAAAGCCGCTGGACGACAGATCCGGGAAAGCGCGGGTCGCCCGCAAGGCTCGAACTCGCATGCAGGGCGCACGATCTCTCCGCGCAGCCGGCCAGAGGCCTTCCGACGGGGGCGGGATCCATCCGGCCCGGCTCCTCTTGCGTCCGAGGGGAGGTGGCCCGCTCCGTCTCCGCCTTTGGCCCTTGCAGCAGCTCCTCCGGAGGCTGGGCGGGAGCGGCGAGGCTTTGCTGCGGAGAAGGAGGGAGGGAGGCGCTCTGGTGGCCGGCGCCGGATGAGGCGGGCCGCCTTAGACCGAGGCGAGAGAGAGGCTGCGCCGCCTTCCTGGAGGCCGGGATCGCGCCCGCCTGCTGGCTTTGCAGAGATCGAGACCCACCCGGGGTACGGGGGGCGGCTTGTGTATACGTGTGTGTGCTTGTAGGTGCGAGCCGTGAGTACGTGAGGCCATGGGAGTCGCTGTGTCCGTGGGAAGGGGTTGCAAGGAGGGGGGGGATCTTTGGGGCGCAGGGCGCACGGAGCCGAAGGAGATTTCCCCTGAAATCCCGGCTCGCGCAGGGCTGGTGTGTAAGAAGCAGAGGGAAGAGAGAGGAATAGAGGTTCCCCCTTGCACCAGACAGGAACGTGCAGGTTAGGATTTTATTTTTCTTTAAATGTTTTTTTCATTTAATCTGTTTTCAACATTCTTTCTTCTTTTTTCAAACCTTATCTATTTATGGGACAGCTGCTCAAGTGTGTCTATGGCTACAAATTGCACCTTATTATTGTGTCACATTAAAAACGCACAGAAAAATCCAGTTAAGTCCCAAACTAAGCAGATTTGGCAGCCAGGTATCTAAACCATGGTTTGGACGTGGACTTCTAGCCAACTTTTGTGAGTTTTTGGCATTTTGTGTGTCCAGTATTTGGTCTATGGGACCCTAGAACGAATCATCTGAGTTTTCATTATTTCGTATGGGGGAATTTGCTTTGATTTAAGATAGATTCTGGAACTCCTGAATATTGAAAAGATGTGGGCAGCCACCCAGAGCATGGAGAGAAAGGGACTCAATGACTAGAACATCACAACAGATCCTTCCCACAGCCACACCTTAGGAAAGAAATATTTTATTTTTGTTTATTTTATTTTTGCATGCTCTTTGTAGCTCTAATGTTACCTTTTAATGTTCTAAGATGCCTCCTCTGATTCCCTATTTGCCGAAGCTTTAGCAAGAAGGGGAGAGGCAGGGTGGATCAGGGAGATGGGATCATAGATATTTGGGGAGGGGAAAAAAAAACACTGGCAGGATTCATGCAGTTGCAGCCACACCGACTGTACAAGCTGGTTGCCAGCTCAAGGCTTGTTGTGAAACTGGCAAAAGGCCCCGGTTACTTGAACAATCCCGCCATTCCCGTTTGGCAAACCACCTGCCAAGCGGTCAGGAGGAGCATAGCCACAATCTCCCAGGTCAAGAAGGAGCGCCTGTTACAGCCATACCTCATTTTTTGGGGGGGGGGCAGCCCTTTTATTGGGAGAGAGTGTCCGTCCCCTAGAAATGGGTGTGGCTGTGTGCTTAATACTAATTTCCTTAGCTGATCACTTCTTTAAGTACACAGAACTTTGATGGCTGGTTCTCTTGTTTACACTAGCAACGGCCCTTCGGTCACATAGAAGTGGAAGTAGTTGCTGTTTTTTGTAATGTGCTGTACACCGTCCAGAGTTCCCGTGGGAAAATTGGGCAGTCAATAAGTTTAAGAATAAATAAAAAAATATGT
Organism: Phrynocephalus versicolor; assembly: GCA_023846285.1. NCBI lineage: Eukaryota > Metazoa > Chordata > Lepidosauria > Squamata > Agamidae > Phrynocephalus > Phrynocephalus versicolor. The sequence goes on along the minus strand of JAHTLZ010003468.1, from coordinate 2,819,061 downwards.
GGAAGATGCCAAGGGAGTGCTTAGCAGGGCTTGGAGTTCGCCTGGCTCTCCTAGATTTACAGTGACAATAATAAAGTGCAGTTTGCAGCCATAGACACACTTGAGTAGCTGCCCCATGACTAGAAATGGTTTGGAAAAGTAAGAAAGAATGTTGAAAATAAATTAAGTGAAAATATATATATATAAAGAAAAATAAAACCCTAACCTGCACATTCCTGTCTGGTGCAAGGGAGACCTCTCTCCTCCCTCTGCTTTGGAGGCTGTCTGAGACAGAACGTTCCAGACATCACCTGCAATCCAGCAGGAGGAGGGAGGGAGGGAGAGCCACCATTGGCTCACTTATGATCATGTTACCTGCTCCGGTGCTTGTATATCAAGACATTGCTTGTTGATCAAGGCAAAATGTAGAAGAAATGTTTTGCAAAAACATCGTCTTGCAAAATTCTCTTAAACCAAGTTACTCATTAACCAAGGTATTACTGTATTTTAATGTGGGTCATTGCAGGAAGTCTGTATTGGCTGATGTGCAGAATGTGGTTTCTTTTAAACAAAATCGAAATGGGGTTGGTTCATCACTCCATCTTGCGAGGGCCAATTCAGCTCTGCTGTGGTGTGAAGAGGCCCCAGGCCTAAGGACCATACAGTAGTAGTGACTAAGTGGTTCATTCTCCTGTTGTTTGTCTCATGGTGCGCCATGGAAGCTGCATTTCATGGTTGATCACGTGTCTGTTTGTAACACACCATGTTTCGATGTTTGGATGAGCAGTGAAACGTTTCTATCTCTCAAAAAAGAAGTCCAGTAGCCATGATTCAACTTCCAGATAAACTCACCTGGATGACTGAGAATCTTCACAGACAACGCACCATCTTCTAAGATGGCAGGTGTCATAACAGACGCTCAGACTATAGCTCTACTACGGTGTTTTCTTTTGTTTTAAGATCCTTGGCCTGATTCCAATGGCTGTTTCTGATCTCTGTGGTTTGGAAGGTTGCATGTGACTCACCCATCTCAGAAATCCCTCACCAACCCTGAAGTCCCAGTAGCCTTGGACTAGAGCTGATTCTGGACACACTCAAGGGGGCCATGAGACTAGCAGGTGAGTTGCAGCTGGGGAGGTGGGGGGAAATTAAAACAAAAAGGTGCAAGAGAAGAAGCAAAAGAACAGCAATGGTTGAGGCCCAGAAGCCTCCTGGGAGGCATTTGAGCTCCCTGGGGCAGCAAGGGGATAATGCAAGTGCCAAGGTGGCGTGACAGGAGCTATATTGGGGGGGGGGTGTCAGCTCTTCCTTTGCTTTGGTGATCTTGCTGCAGGACGAACCTTTACCCTTCCTTTGCCCTTTTGCCACAGGCCCGCTTCGTGTCGTCGTGATCGTATTGACGGCAGGCCTGACCTGGATCCTCGTGAGCGTCTTGTTGGGCACCCAGAGCGGATTTTCTCGCCTGCAGCAGCTCCTCAGTAGTAAGAGGCAGAAATACTTCTTGGGGATGATGGGATACAGGGCAGGTGCCCTGGGACATGGGAGCATCTTGCGTCTGCGCATCTCTTTCTCTAGCTTGCTCTCATACTTACGGTGGATATAAAAAGTTTACACACCCCTGTTAAAATGTGTGGCAGGTGTGTACTAACTCCTACTGAACATGAGTTAGAATGTTTTTTTTTTACCGCTGAGCACAGCTACATCCCCAGTTATAAGAGGACGTGCACACATATACCACTGTATTATTTCAGGGTTTTTTTTTTAATTTTTCCTTCCTCCACCTAAAAAAAAATTCAGTTTGTGGTTCAACTGAGTTGTACAGTTCATAAGTCTCATTAAAGGTGGGAAATGTTCTGAAATGATGTATCTTTGTCTCATTTATTTACATCACAGACACTTTGACATTTTAACAAGGGTCTGTAAACTTTTTATATCCACTGTTACCTGCTGGACTCAAAGACAGGAGAAGGAGAAGGGTGTTGGTTACTGGTTTGTATGGTGGGTTTTGCAGGATTGGCCACACGGTAGCTAGGAAGGAACATGATCCTGGTTAAACCAGGGGCTCTCCCCCCTGGGTGCCCATCTGTTTTGAGTACTAAGGGCACGATGGCCTAAGGACAATATTGATAAGATCCCGGGAGTTGTAATTCAATAATATCTGGGGGATCACAAGCTGGAAACCAGTATCTTAAACAGATTTCCAGAGGAGTAGTGGAAAAAGCAGTTGTCCCTTCATTGTGACAGGTCAATGGAGCCCAGTCAGTGTGCCTCTGAAGAGCAAATAGCAGGGGCAGGTAATGGAAAGTGCCTTCCAGGTTTACTTACTCTCCCCTCTCTGGCCAAAACAACAAAAACACAAGTCCTCATGCTTCTGATTCATGCATTTATTTGAAGACCCCCCCTTTTTTTTTTAAAAAAATGGCATTTCCAGTCTCAGATATCTTGAGTATATTTTGGAACCTTTTGGGCTGCTTGGTTGGGGTGCCCCCTAGCCCCGTTGGTGCCCAAGTGAAAGAAGTAATTTATCCCTTCCAAGAGGCTGCTCCGTTAAATACAGAAACAGAGAAACGTGTCATCTAGGAGCAGTGTAACCAAACACTCAGGCAGGTCAACCAAACCAAGCCAGGTGCTTTCCGATTTTCGAGATGGAAAAGAATCCTTTTTAAAAATTGCTTCTCCAGGCCTACTGAGACCGAGTCCCATTGAAATGACCTCCCTGCTTTCTTCTCTGCTAATGGGTTAACACCTAGCGGTAACTGTTTCAGAATCCAGAGAGAGAAGGCAGGGCTGTACAGTCGCCTTGAATCAGACCTTACTGGTGTTGCTGTTTTCTGCTTCCTTGCAGGTCCTGAGAATTCCCCTACGTCAGGTAGGTGATTTCAGCTGCATTTTCACAAGAGCCTACACCACCTCTTTCCTCCTCTGTCCCCTTTGATTTGGAGTGTGTCAGGGTATTAAAATCAGGCTGAAAATAAATGTTTACAAGCACGAGCAGAACAAGACAAAATGTTACGAAAGAGCATAGGAAACAGGCGTGGATAATGAAGAGGGAGGATCAAGCTGTACGTGGAACGTAGAGGCTGATACAATGCTGAATGTGGATTGGTGGGGGAAAAGGTACAAAGATAAAGCACCTGGGAGTAAATTCTTGATGACGAGGGTTGATGTTTTATGGCGGCTGGACTGTGGATTGTGGAGTTCTGTTCATTTTGCAGAATGGCTTATGCTACAAGGCTGCTATGTCAATTTGCTACTGGATGTATTTGTAATTAATTGTGTGTGTGTGTGTTGTGCCGTTACAGTTGTGACGGACTCTTTGTGACTCCATGTCCATGGAGTTTTCTTGGCAGGAGTACTGGAGTGGCTTGCCAGTTCCTACTCCAGGCGCCTATAGCACCTGGTATTCCCTGGGGGTCTCCCATCCAAGTACTAACCAGGGCCGACCCTGCTTAGCTTTCGAAATCAAGCGAGATCGGATGCGCTTAGGGCATCTAGGCAGCTGCGTATTTGTAATTAGACTCTGATAAAGGAACCTGTCTTGTGTGTGGTTTACTACCCTGCTTGGACCAATGGCCGGAGAACTAAATGTCCTGGGTTGTCTGCACAATTCTGACAGAGGATGACTCCTGTGTGTCCCCAAGAACGTTGGGCCATAAATTTGTGAACGGTACACGTCTGCATGCATTTCCCAACCCAGTGTCCCTTCTGGCTGTTGGATCTCCACGTGCAGTTGGGCATGTGTCTGGAAGTTGGGTGTGCTTTCAACAGTACCCAGACAAATCAAAAAGTCTTCACCACCAAGGCCATAGCTAACGACCCATACTTTATGGGTTTCAGCACCGTAGGCCACTGTTCACCTTAAGGCTACTGAGACTTTTGTCTACCTAACGAGCCTATTCAGGCCATTGTGCATCTTAGGAGCCTATTTCAGACGCGTGTAACAAAAGGTCAAAGCTGACTATAAGATGGAGGACTCACACTAGCTGTATTCAGACTGATGAAGCTGTTTGGATGAGCAGCGAAACGTTTCTATCTCAAGAAGGGGGAAAAGAAGTCCAGTAGCCATGACTCAACTTCCAGATAAACTCACCTGGATGACTGAGAATCTTCACAGATTGGGCATTATGCACCTGCCCTTTCCAGCCAGCTTTGCCAATGTTTTGTGAGACTTATAACGCAACACAGCTGAATGTGTGTCTGTGGAGATTCTCAGTCATCCGGATGAGGTTATCCGGGAACTGAGTCATTCATTCATTCATTCATTCATTCATTCATTCATTCATTTATGGAGTTATATACCACCAAGTTTAATTCAGAGAACAACTCCAGAACAATTTATGGCAACTGGACTTCTTTTCTTGGGGGAGGGTCAGGTTTTGCTGCTCATCCAAGTAGCTTCTTCTGCCTAACATTTTTTGTCTGGATTTTGCTCGGGGATTCTCGGATCTGGAATCCTAACAGTAGTTTGCCCAAGCCCTGCGGCCAGCTAAAATGGGCAAAATACAGCCAGGCAAGCTAAGCTGGCAGTTTGGCACTGAATAGAATAGTTCTTTCTAATTCTTCCACGGCCCCCCGAGACCAGCTCTTTCTTTTCCTCTGGTGGTGAGGAATTCATTTAAACTTAATCTTCTGGGTGTTTTTGGCCTACCATCTGGCTGTGCTGGTTGGAAATGATGAAAGCTGCCCCCCCCCTCCAGTACATCTGGAGCAAATCTGGAGAAACGGGAATAGAACTGTATCCTTCTAGAGTTAATGTTTGGATTCTAGACCAGCAATTTTTACACATTTTGATTCAGGCAGAACTTCAGGAACTGATGATCTGCTAAGACTAGGGTTTTTAACTAGGTTTGTTTTATTTTCCTTTTCCTTTTTAATGTGCAAACCAAGCAAGCAGCCGTCCGAGTGTGGAGCTGGGGGTGGGGTGTGGGGCTTTCAGCCTTGGGGCTTTAGCCTTTGTGCTCTCTTCACAGAACCCAGGCCCAAGAAGTACAAATGCGGCCTTCCCCGGGCCTGTCCAGAACATTCCTTTGCTTTCCGGATTACCAGCGGCGCTGCAAATGTCATTGGACCCAAGATCTGTTTGGAGGACAAAATGTGAGTCAGGGCTCTTGAAGGGGGAAATGGCCGGAGCCTGAAGTGGGAAAGGCCTTCTCTCAGGCCTACCTGAGGGGAAGGAGGGAGGGAGGGAAAGTTCCTCAGCTGCATCCCTTATTGGTGCCCTCTTGTGTGCTGGCTTCTCCAGGGCATGGAGGAGGCTAGACATTTTTAACCTTTTTAGCAAACCAGTTTTCTTTCTTTTTAAATTTTAACTCTGTGCAAATCAGGTCCTACGTTTATGGCACAACTTTCTTATTTTCCTCATCTTTCTCAGAGTTCCTTCAGAAAGTTGGGCGGTATATGTATATAAATAAATAAATAAATAAAATTAAAAATCTCTTTCCTGGTGGTTACTCAGCCGCACCAATCAACAGTGCCAAGTCATGCATGTGGGCCATCTTTTTTCTCTAGTAAGCTTTGGGAAGGTCACGTGTCTCTCTTTGCGGCTCTGATTTATCCTCGCCTCATTGTTTGAGGTCTATCAGGCTGGCTGTCTGGCTCAGTGGTTTAGGTATCTGACTGCAAAGCCAGAGGATTGGGCATTTAATCTCCCCACTGTGCCCCTGGTGAGTAGATGGGCAAGCTGCACAGACCTAGGGCATCCTCAGAAGAAGAGAATGATCGGCCATTTTGAGTATTCTGTACCTGGAAGACCCTGAAAACGGTCGCCGTAAACCTGAACGGACCTGACGCATTGTTATTGTGATAAAATACCAGGCACAGTCAATCAAAATTATAAAAACATTGACTGGTATTATGTAACAGTAACAAAGTTTAGCCAAAAATCTGTTAAATATCAATGCACTATATGTGTTGTTCCTAATATTGCCTCTTTTTTTTTGTAGCTCTGATGGTGTTATTTCTGAGGTCTGCAGTTGCTTGTCATGCTGTGTGAAATTTCTTGACTTTGTTCCCAAAGCCCCAATGACTACGGGAACCACTGAAGTGTGTTTCATCCACCAGGGAGATTTTTCGATTGCCAGATCTCTCTGTTTTCTAAGTCCCCCCCCCACTTGCTTAGCTTCAACTCGGGCATCCCTTGGAACTGCAGTGTCAGTGATAGAAATGTCATTGTCACCATCATCATCAGTGATGATGGTGGCTGACTGAGAGAGAGAAAAAGAGATAGTGACTGGCCTGAGGCACCCAGGGAACTGCTTTAAGCCACCTTAAAGCAGAGGCTGTCATTGCTTTAAGCCAGGTATGTCCAAACTTCGACCCTGCAGATGTTTTGGACCACAACTCCCACAGTCCTTGGCCATTGGAAATACAGGCTTGGAATTCTGGGAGTTGTGGTCCAAAACATCAGGGGGGCTGAAGTTTGGACGTGCCTGCTTGAAGGGATCTTTCACCACTTCTGTCTCTGACTTGCTCCGATCTCCCTTTCAGGCTCATGAGCAGCGTGAAGAACAATGTAGGCCGAGGCCTGAACATTGCTCTGGTGAATGGTAAGATGGGCTTTTGCGGGCACCTAGGAATCGAGCGGGTGGCGCTGGAGGCTTACGGCACAAACGTGGTGCTAATGCTGTTTCCGTCTGCTTTCCAGGGGTGAACGGAGAGCTGATCGATGCCAAGTTCTTCGACATGTGGGCAGGAGGTCAGTGTGTGGAGCTGCCAGGCCGTGTTGGCCATCCGAGATCCAACAAGACGGTGCCTGGGTGGAATTCTTGGGAGGATTGGGGGATTTTGTAGGGGAAAGTAGTGGAAAGATCTGGCGGTTCAGGACGGTAATGGAGGGAGTCGGAGGAGTAACTAGGAGAGGTTAGCAGGTTGGCTGATTTGTGCTGGATTTGAGAAGTTGGAGGATATATGTAGGCAGAGTGGGCCGAGCTCAAAAAAAAGTTACTTTTCGAACTACGGCTTTTTTTTTTTGGACTAATTGTAGTCCAAAAATAACCTTTCAAAGTTCTGTTTGAGGACCATCTGCAGTGACAGGAAATCCTAAAGGCGCCTTGTTTTGATGAAGGTTGTGCAACATCCGTTGTGAGAGCAGGGATTCTACAGGCCCCAGTCAGACCTTTCAGGTTTCAATCACATCAGTTCAGCATTTTGGCCTAAGTTTGAGCCTTTGTACACGACCCCTAAACTCTGCAGCAAATGGCTGCAAGCTCCGGAGCTTACAATTGTTTCCCCACCAGCTCCGGAGTTTGCAGGAAATTAAGTGCGACCACGCCCACCTAAGCGCGCTCCAGCGCACTTTTCTTGTACCTGCTCGAGGATGGTGAAAATCCCCAGGTCAGGATTTAATCTGGTGAGTAAGGGGCTCTCCTCGTTTCTGTTTGTTTGTTTTTTGCCTCCCGCCCCTTTAAGAGAAGGGGCGGGAGGAATAAAAAGCAAACAGAAGAGAAGGAATCAGGACAACGGAGCTCCAGGCAACTTCGGAGGTGAGCGTGCATTTTTTTCTCTCTTTCTTCCTCCCTCCCCTCACGCAGACAGGAGCAAGGAAGTGTGGAGTGGTGGGGAGGAAGGAAGAGCAACGAACCCCTAAGATCTCTGGTCCGAATTTAAGTGGCCAGCGGATCTTAGGGGTCATGTGAAAAGGCCCTTTGTCTTACCATTTTGGCAAAGTGTGGAAGGGTGCCAAGGATCTCACCACCTTGGATATATAGTAGGACCACCGTATCTGTTGGGGATGAGTTCCGAGCCTCCCGTGGATAGCGAAATCCTTGGATAAGAGCAAACGCTTACTGATGCTGAGCCATCCTTGCTGCTGTTGGCCAGTCACCCTCTTCGCTGCCACGCTCAGTGGCTGTTCTGTGGCAATGGCAGCGAGGAGAGGTTGGCATCAGTAAATCCCCCTACCGCCGCTGCTGACAGCGGTGGCGGCGAGGAAGAAAAAAAAAAGAAAACTTAACGATGCTGAGCCCTCCTCACTGCATCCTGGCCGCCCTCCGGAGGGCTGCGGTAGGGACTTAAGAGGACCTGCTTGGCCAAATGGCCTTTGAACTTCCCACTTGGGTCCCAAGCTGGAACCAGAGGTTTTGAAATTCCCGCTCAAAGTTCTGATCCACTACCCAGGACCCGAGTGGGAAGGAGGGCAGCTGGCGAGGAGGGAAAAGAAAAAAGAAAGAAAACTTACCATGCTGGCTGCCCTCCAGAGGGGTGGGGTGGAGATGTAGAGGACCCATCTGGCCAACCGGCCTTTGTTCTTCCCACTCATGTCCTGGGCGGCGGATCAGAAGTTTGAGCGAGAAGTTCAAAACTTCTGGTCACAGCTTGGGACCCAAGCAGGAAGTTCAAAGGCCAGGTGGGTCCTCTTAAGTCCCCACCCCACACCTCCAGAAGGCGGGCAGCGAGGAGCGTGGCTGGTCACCAGTAGTGTTGGTAAGTTTGCTTTCTTTCTTTTTCCCCTCTTTGATGCCGGGCATGGACCTCCCCTGCACCTGGATCACCAGCCACGGATAACTGAATCAGCGATTAGTGAATCCGCAGATGCAGGGGTCGTACTGTATATTTAACCTTTGCTCTGGCTAAAGGTTTTTGAAGACATTGCATGCACAGGCATAATTGTTACTTTTTTTAAAAAAGGCCCCTAAGATTCTCAGAAAGCAGAATCTTGCACCTTTTGCCTAATGCACTCTTTGGGCACTTCTGCAGAACTATGCTAAATTCAGATCTTTGTTTGAGGTTTCAGAGGAACACCGGTGCAGAAACTTCCTGCAATCCTAATCTCTCTCTCTCTCTCTCTCCCCCCCTCTCTCTTTTCAATGACTTCTTCAGATGTGAATGAGCTGTTAAAATTCATCCGACCATTACACGAGGGGACGCTGGTGTTTGTGGCCTCTTACGACGACCCTGCCACAAAGTGAGTGTTAAGGTCAAGCCAGGCAGCATGGCTGCACTTAGTCTGTGCAGGATCCCTCCCCTCTGTTGATGGCAGTTCTCACGCAAGGTCCACTGGGGCATCTCATGGATGCGGAGAGAGTGTGCAGGGGTTGCTCCCTTTCTAAAGAGCAAAATGGTTTCCTCTACAGCAAGGCCCAGAACGGGAGCCTTTGGAGGCTGCTTTGAAGAGCACCTGCTCTTCCTTCCAGGGACAGATTAGTGGGGGGGAAGCTGGCGCAAAATGTATCTTTATATAATGTGGTACCCTAGATGGGGTGGGATGGGGGGGTGGCTGTGTGCACGCATGCGCGCATGCATACACACACACACACACACACACACACACCATTGTTCAGGGGAGTGGCTGCCCCTCCATTCACCAGTGACTGTACTGGCTAAGCCTGTTGCCATCTGGCAACATCTGGAGGGACCCACACTGCCCACCGCCATCCAGAGAGGAAGGGAATGGGGAGTGGAAAGGTTGACGGTCAAGTGGAGGTTCTTTTGCTCACATTTCCCCCCACACCTCTTTCCTTTCCAGAATGAACGAGGAGACCCGCAAAATCTTCATGGAACTGGGCAGCAGGATTGCCCGGGACTTAGCCTTTCGGGACAGCTGGGTCTTTGTGGGCGCCAAAGGGGTGCAGGACAAGAGTCCCTTTGAGCAGGTATGGAGCCATCTCCCTTCCTTTGAAACTCCAGGCGGCTACCTTAGGTCACCCGGGAGAAGCCTGTGGCTCAGAGGCATCCCTGAGATGTCCAGAGAAATGATCTGGGAAAGCCATGGGCAGGGTGGCCAGAGGAAACCCATCCCAACCTTCCCTGACTTCTCTCCCCCCCACCCCAATAGCATGTCAAGAACAACAAGAACTCCAACAAGTACGAAGGTTGGCCCGAAGCCCTTGAGATGGAAGGCTGCATCCCGCAGCGAACCGCAGATGTCCAGTGAAGAAAGTTCATTTCTTCAAATCCTCCGGGGACTTTGTTTACGTCGTGGACGAGGACGGCCGGTACCTGCCTGCCTATTGCCACCTTCCCTTATAAGTGGCAGCCGTCGGTAGTCAACCTCCTTGGCAGGCCGTTCTGGCTCTGCCTTAACCACACAATGTTTTCCTTTCCGAAAGACATGCCTGGGGTGCCCCTGGAATTCAGGGCATTGAAAGCTGCATCTGGGCATCAGTTCCGCGCC
>JAHTLZ010003468.1:2793218-2807861 GCA_023846285.1 Phrynocephalus versicolor | reverse complement strand
CACACACACATAAAATCCCTGAACATTCCCCCCCCCACCAACCCCCCACCCTTAAAAACATATCCAATGGTGGAGATCTTGAAGCCCTACCAAGAGGCCACCAAGGTCCTCTGTGGTCTCGATACTAGCCTGGGACATGTCACCCCCCCTGATCCGTGCACTTTTTTTTATTTTTAATTTATATCTTTATTTTACAAGACAAGCTAAGACAACAGTACAATAGCGTCTCATTATTTATACATTCTATAGGACCAATATCCTTTTCAAAATCCACCCACTAATTCATCTTCCAACACAGTTAATTGTGACACACACACAAATAAATTAATTCTTTTAAAATTTTACATTCCAGCAGTCACCTGATCCGTGCACTTGACCGCGGCCTGACTTCCTGTCTTGCGGAGGGTTACTCCCTTCTCCTGAAGAACAGGGCCTTGGTCTTGAGGTTGCAGGCTGGCGTTCGTAATTGACTACATCCACTATGTGGGGAAAGGGTGTACCAGCTGTCTTGCCTGTGCGATCCTCACGTCAAAAAGCGCTTTTGGGATGCCCAGAGTGGCGTGGCTGGAGAGTAAACGGGGGCTGCGAATGAGCCCACAAGCTGCTGCCTCCCCTTTACTCTGCACGGAGCACAGTGGCATGCTCTGAGTGGAGGGGGAAGTGCCGTAGCTGTGAGGGGGCGATGTCAGGTGCCCTCAGAAAGGGCTCCGTGTGCCACCTTTGGCACCCGTGCCATAGATTCGCCAACACTGGTGCATAACCTGCATGATTAACTTGTAAACTGGTCAAAGAGTGCATTAAGAGCTACGGGGCAGTAGAGAAGCAGGATGCTTTTTGCTTTGCTTGGGTCTGTCCTTCAGACCTCAGTCCCACCACCTGCAGCAGGAGGATGTTGGAGCAGGGCAGGCTTTGAAAAATAATATTATCCCTGATGCAAAGAAAGCTGTCACAAATCCTGAGCACCCATCTTTGCTTTACGGCAGGCATTTCCAAACTTCAGCCCTCCAGATGTTTTGGACCACATCTCCCACAGTTCTTTGCCATTGGAAACACAGGCTTGGAATTCTGGGAGTTGTGGTCCAAAACATCAGGAGGGCTGAAGTTTGGACATGCATGCTTTACGGTTTCCAAGCTTTCCAGGGTTGGAAGCGCCAGAGGTTTTTGGGGTGGCCATCCATAATTGAGGACAGAGATGGCAACCTGAAACTGCCACCACCAACCCACCTTGCTTGGCTGTACAGTGGACCCTTGTATAACAAACAGCTTGTATAACATAAAATTTGTACAACATAAAAAATTCCAGAGATAGGGGAAATTTGCTTAACAGAATTGCCTATGGGCCAAATCTGTACAACATAAAAATGGGATTACTCCATTTTCAATGCATTCCTATGGGAAATTTGTATAAAGGAATATTTGCTTAACGTAATTTCATTTGGAATGAATTAATTCCTTTATGCAAGGTACCTCTGTATATTAAATATATAGTATGGCCTTTCGAAAGCCATGCCCTCAGAACACCTGGGTCTGAAGGCAATTTGTTGCACAAATAATCCACAGCGACATTACACCGGGGCCCCTGCAAACTGATGGGCGCTTCGCCATGCAAGGGGATGCCGTTGCTGGCATGTTTGCTGTTCTTGTAGAAGGCCAGGCTGCCGTTCTGCACCGCGCAGTACATGTTCTTCCAGGACCTATCCAAGGAGGAAGGGAGTCACAGGCAGAGACCTTGACCCACAGGGGAACCCCCAGGACAAACCTGCCTTAAGCACTGATCTCTCCCATAGGCTAACAAAAAGTAATAAAGCAATCAAATAAAGACATCTAAAACCAGTATACACATTTTGATGGCACTCCATTGTGCTGTTTTGTCCATGATATCCGAGAAAGTAACACATCTGTTGCACCCCGCTCCAGCTGGGGGTTGTCAACTCAGCAACAAACTGCTTTATAACAACGGTTGGATTGAGTGTGAAGGTTCCCCTTTCAAGGACTCCTGCCCATGTCTGGAAAATTTGAAATCGTGTGGAGAGCCACCAAGCCACAGGCGGCCAACAGCAGGGTGAGTGAGTTCAATCACTCCCTTTCAAAAGCCCAAGGATGCAGGAAAATGGACTGCTTCCTCCCAACCTTTCCTTTTGCACCTGACCAGATATGACCTCTTAGGCCAGGGGTGTCCAAACTTTGGCCCTCCAGATGTTTTGGACCACAACTCCCAGAATTCCAAGCCTGTATTGCCAATGACAAAGGACTGTGTGAGTTGTGGTCCAAAACACCCGGGGCCAGAAGTTTGGACACCACTGTCTTAGGCCTGTGAAGATTCTCAGTCATCCAGGTGAGTTTATCTGGAAGTTGAGTCATGGCTACTGGACTTCTCCCCCCGCCCTCTTGAGATAGAAACGTTTCGCTGCTCATCCAAACAGCTTCATCGGTCTGAATACAGCTAGTGCAAATCCTCCATCTTATAGGCAGCTTTGACCTCTTGTCACCCTGGCCTGAATTAGGCTCATAAGATGAACAATGGCCTAAATAGGCTCATTAGGGAGACAATAGTATCCTTAGCCTTAAGGTGAACAATGGCCTAAGGTACTGAAACCTATCAAGAATGGGTCGTTAGCTATGGCCTTGGTGGTGAAGGCTTTTTTATTTGTCTCGGTACTTTGGAAGCACAGCCTGATAAGTAGCAGATAGACTATGCCGGAGCCCACCACCTCTGTTGAGGGAGGGGTTTTCAATGCTCACATGAATGGCCTCCCATACTCCTCTTTCAAACCACCTCTCTTCTTTGTCTAATGTGTGTACATCCTCATCTTTGAAAGAGTGTCCTTTGTCCTTCAAATGGAGGTGTACTGTCTTAGGCACTTTCCTGCCACGTGATGCCATCTCAGACTTCCAGCAGAGCACCCCTTTCATCTTCTCCGGGGTGGAGGGGTTCAGCATTAACTGGGGTAGTGAAGCAGTCTGGATGGCACCTCCACCTTCCTTCTGCTCCTGCTGGTGATACTTTTCTCTTCCAACTGGTGGGAAGGAAGGAAGGAAGGAAGGAAGGAATTAATTGTGGAGGGCACAACCAGAGCTACAAGAGCATTAAAGGTCTGGAAGGAAGACTGGAACAACCTCCCAACAATAGCTGCCCTGGCTATGGGTCCTCGTTCCAACCCCACTGCAAAGGGCTGATGCTGTTGGAATTTGAATTACAACCACACCTGGTGCTTGTGGTTTAAGTGACTGGCAGGGACCTTTCTGGGCTGGGTTGACTGTCAATCTCTCCAGCACTAACCAACCATTCCTTCACACCAGGCCACGGCTGCTGAATTCAAAGAGCCCCCACTGCCCCTGCTGAGTTTTCCTTTCCCTCTCTTTTAGTCTGTTGGAAACCGAGTTTGTTTGCCATTGATCTAGCTGCAACAGCAAGCAATGAAACATTTTTATTCTTCCCCTCTCAAAAGTCTCAGAGTCTTTTCTGAGACTTTAAAGTGCCAGTTAAAGATAAGGGGTGGGCTGTCTGGGGAACGTGAACCATGGCTGTGGATCTCTGTACGTCTGCTGCACAGCATAAAGGAATTTTACCAGAAATTATGCTCTAGAACAGTGATGGTGAACCTTTTAGAGACCGAGTGCCCAAACTGTGATTGAAAACCCACTTTCGCAAATGCCAATACGACAATTTAACCCAAATACAGTGGTACCCTGGGTTACAAATGCTTTGGGAATTAACCTTTGGGAAAGTGAGGATTGAAGAGCAGGCTTTTGAATTTCCTGCGGCCAATGCACCCTTTCCTGAAGGGTAGCATGGGGTGCTAACCTTCGGGAAAATGAGGATCAAAAAGCAGGAATACTGCCGTTTGGGAAAGTGAAGATTGAAGAGCAGGCTTTTGAATTTCCCACAGCCACAGCAAGGGAACTGTGGCCACAATAAATTCAAAAACCTGCTCTTTGACCCTCATTTCCCCAAAGGGTAGCACCATAAAGAGATCCAGGCAATGGGGTTGGATGGTCCCGATGGAAGGACCGTTGTGAAGGAACCAGGAGGCCAGGTGGGACCACAGGGGACGCAGAGATGGTTGGGGGGGGGTCAGTGTCTCAGGAAAAGGGGTTCACGTTCACGGATGCTGCCAGCATCACAGTGATAGGAAGAGGAAGACCCCCACCCCAAACTCCCATCCCAGGAAAGAGGATAGATGCCCCTCCTCTCGCCATGGGCATCAATCTAAGGGCCACTTTCTGGAGAGGTAATACTATGTGCAAAATAAGTGCCTGTATCATAGCCTGGGTATCTTCAAACAATTATGTCACTCTGGGTCGAGGCCTGAAGGAAACAGCAAAAGAACAAAGATGAAAAATGGCATGGAAATGAAAAGGGAGCCTGTAACATCCTGCCCTCCCCCCAAATGTCTCCCCTCGTGTCTTCGTTTCCTTCCTGGGTCCCTTTGCCACCTCCCAGGAAAATGTCCGGTTCTCCTTTCATTGGAATGGATCAAGCTCATTCGCTCATCAACATCTCAGAACAGCAGAGTTGATATAGGGACCTTTAAACATTCAGGCATTGGAACCACAGGAGGAAGAAAAGAAACTTCCAACCCAGGATGGAACTGGTCTATCTGAAAATGCAGATGAGTTCCAGAAGAAAGAGAAAACAAACCTCTTTCCTCCTGATCAGAACCTGGGTAGCTTTTTCTGAAACTCTTCGTCTTCCATGTAAATCTGAGTCAGCAGTCAGATTTATCTCAGATTTACCATTTACCTCCATGGACCCCTTTTCCAGATAGAAAAACTATAGCTTTTGCAGAAGCATTTAAAGGTGTAAAACACTTTTATGGTTCAAAGGTTCAAACCATGAACCATGAAGTTCAAAGGTTTGAACTTCATGGTTCAAAGGACCGAGTTCAGCGGTCTCTACCATGCCCATTGCATTGTGAAAGAATGTTATTTGCGCCTCCTGCTGGATCTGTAGGAAGATGTTCTTATCCCAATGTGTGTGTGTTGTGTCGTTATAGTCGTGACCGACCCTTCGTGACCCCATGGTCATGGAGTTTTCTTGGCAGGGATACTGGAGTGGTTTGCCAGTTCCTACTCCAGTCGCCTACAGCAACTGGTATTCCCTGGTGGTCGCCCATCCAAGTACTAACCAGGGCCAACCCTGCGAAATCAGGCGAGATCGGATGTGCTTAGGGCATCTAGGCAGCTCTTTTTATCCCAATAAACACATCCATTAAAAAATTAATTGGTAGCACCGGGGAAAGTTGAACCTATGGGTACCAAAACCTCATGTGCGAGAGAACCTTCCACAAGAACACACCTTAATATTCCGTACGTAGGGGAGGTTTCAGGAGGTGGCTTACCACGAGCTGAAGAAGGAGCCGATTAGCAAGAAGCCAAAGGAAGTTAGAAAACAATGTTGGAAAAGCCTAAGAAAGGGAACCATTTAAGGCAGCTCCCACTGTTTCCGATTGAATGGGAACCGTATACTGGGTCTGCTGTTCCCTGGACACAAAATGAGACAGTCTTCTGATGAGAGTTCAGGATTGAGAATCCCCTTATGTTTTTCTCAGTCTGGAAGCCTGTCCTCCAATGTCACATGCTGAATGAAATTTTCACTGTTTGCTTTCTACCGTTTTCCATTCATATGTTGTACTTGGGAATACAATATTGTGGATTATATTCGCCTTGATCTCCAGTAGCATGTATTGACAGTTCTTTTTCATTTCACTCCTAACAACCCTTTTAAAGGTGTCTCCTTCCTGATTTCTTCACCACACAATTTCTTCTGAATCAGATGTTTCTAAAGTAAAACTAAAAACATCAAATGCAGAATCTGTATGTAATTACAGTGGTACCTTGTATAAAGGAATTAATTCGTTCCGAATGATATTCTGTTAAGCAAATTTTCCTTTATACAAATTTCCCATAGGAATGCATTGAAAACAGAGTAATCCCTAATCGCGACCATTTTTATGTTGTACGGATTCGCTCCATAGGCGATTCTGTTAAGCAAATTTCCCCTATCTCCGGAATTTTTTACATTGTACAGATTTTATGTTATACAGTTTGTTATATGAGGGTCCACTGTATCTGAATGAAATATTCTCATTTGCTCAAATTGGGTATATAGCAAGGTATTATGTCAAGCTTATCTTGTTTCATGCTTCTTACACTCCATCTTTCCAGTTATATGTAATATGAAGCTTTGGACCTCCTTAGTTACAGCACTGCTTATACTCATCCTTCGGTCTTCCCTGGTAGCTAACAAATAAAATACCTCCTTAACCCAGGATTCCCATCTTTTAGCACTAGCTGTTGTTTTGCCTTAGATTGTCTCAATACATCTTTAGATATATAACATATTCAGAAGCTGTTTAAATTACTGTCTTCTGTGCAGTACTAAATTGATTTTCATGTTACTGCCATTGTTTATTAAAGATGCTTCATTAATTGATGGAGTCCTGTTGCTATGTGTAGTAAATTGCAACTAGAATAGGCTGCTAGACTCAGGAATACAATTGGCATGGGCCCTGAATACCTATCGGAGCGTATCTCCCGGAGGTCAGCTGAGGCCAGGCCCACTTGAATGTCGCAGGCACGCTCACTCAGCGTGCCCGATCCCAGGGAGGCGCGGAGATCGGCTACGCCAACCACACCTTCTCTGTGGTGGGCCCCTCGCTGTGGAATCACCTCCCGAGTGAGCTGCACCTTGCAGGGTCACTGCCCGCCTTCAGAAAGGCGTTGAAAACCATGCTTTTCAGGGAGGCATATGGCGACCACTAACTTAATTCAATTTTTTCCCTCCTTCTCCTGTTCTCCTGCCCATTGATCCATCTAGCTAGGGTTTTTCCCTATTTTTTCGTACTGTATTGCTACTTTTTTTAAACTTGTAAACCACCCAGAGTTCCAGATTGGAAGGTGGGCGGTATAAAAATGAAGCAAATAAATAAATAAATAATAGTCAATGTATATACTGTTGGGGGATAATGGGGGTGGTAGTCCAACATCAGAAGAGCGCAATCCGCTTACTTAACAGTCGTTGAGCACCTATACAGCAAGTTTAATCCTGTGAATGTCCTCTTATGCATTTTACTAGTTGTGGAAGAGGCAGCTGTGTTTGTGTGGGTATGGCACAGCAGGCCAAAGAAAAAGAAAAATTTAAAAATCAAGACAAAGTTGTGGCACCTTAGAGACTAACTGCTATATTTTAGGCAAAAATCAAAACAAAACAAAATAAAAGACTATATTTTATAGTACAAGCTTTTATGGGCAAGTCCACTTCTTTATGCCTGAGGAAGTGGACTTGTCCACAAAATATTACATCAATATACGGACACCCTCTTGCCTGCTGAGGGTGGAGCTTCTGGAGGGACTTTTGTGTGGACCTTTTATATTCACATAATAATGTATCAGTTTCTGACAGAAATGCAAACAAGCAGAACTGGTTTGGTAGTATGAATCAGCACACCCGCCTATAGTTTAGAAGCCTTCCAAAGGGTGAGCGAATAAGTTTTTCTGGATGGAATCTGCAGCAACTACTTTTGCTGGACGCGATGCAAGCAAGTCCTATTGCCATTTTAAAATGAAGTCAATCTGCATTTAAAAAAACAAACCACATTAGACCTTCTGTCACCAGCTGGCCAGTGCTGGGAGCCTTCCCAGCTGCTGACAGCACTGGGGTTGGATCAGCCAATTCCTCACCTGCTCAACATGTAAGGAATGGGGAACCACTAGAGCTGCCCACCCCCACCAGTTGCTGTCTGGCTAGTGTTGGGAGGCTTCCTGGCTACTTTGACCCTGGCTAATAAGCTACAGTATTCTTGCCTGGCAGGGCAGCTCCGGTCTCTGCTTTCCTTGCATATTGAACGGGCAAAGCTGCTGTTCAGACTTTCTACCCCAGTGTTGGCGAACCTTCCGCACTCCAGATGTTTTGGACCACAACTCCCAGAATTGCGAGCCTAGACTGCCAATGACAAAGGACTCGGGAGTTGTGGTCCATAACATCTGGAACACTGAAGGTTTGCCACCACTGATCTACCCTGTCAGTATCTGGGAGCTCGCCCAACACTGGCCCTTGTGGCTGGAACTACATGCCATGCCTTAAACGGAAGGACTCATATTCAAGTAGGGTGTGTGTTGCAAGGAGGCTCGTTCTCCTTTGCTGACAATCCAGTCAAAAGCTTATTTTTATAGATCCTGTAAAAGCCAAGTATTTTCTCACTCTGGCTGTAAAAAAAACCCTCAATGCCATGACACTGCAGACAGGCGAGGCCAAGCTTCTCTGACATCCCCATTGTGTGACAAACAAAAGCCGGAGTTGGTGGAAGACCTTCACTGATCGCTGAAAAATTATGAAGCCGAGCTCTCGAAACTCCCAGGGCTTTTCTTCTGGCAGTATGTGTTGTAAAATGCATGGAGGACTGAGAGAGGAGGAAGCCCCACAAAAACCGATAAATCTGATGAGATGTTACACCACTGAACTTCAAAACAAGGCCAAACAAGGTTTGCAGATTCATGGATCTACCAGTGTCCAAGTGTCAGTTGACAGTCTCTCTCTTCCCTTTAGACAGCAAATCTGCTTTTAAAAAAAATCCTCATAGGTTGAGGAGCTTTTGCCCACCAAAGCTCTTGCTACAATAAACACTGTTTTTAAAGTGCCACAAGGCTTTTAAATTATTATTTATTAATTTACAGTACAGTGGTACCTTGTATAAAGGAATTAATTCGTTCCAAATGAAATTATGTTAAGCAAATTTTCCTTTATACAAATTCCCATAGGAATGCATTGAAAATGGAGTGATCCCATTTTTATGTTGTATGGGTTCTCCCCATAGGCGATTATGTTAAACAAATTTCCCCTATCTCCAGAATTTTTATGTTGTACAAATTTTATGTTATACAAGCTGTTTGTTATACAAGGGTCCACTGTATTTATTTTTTGCTGCAACAGGCAAAGCCAAACGTTTGGGGATTCATTTCCTCTCTTCCCTGCTGCCATGGCATCATTGCACATCAGAAACACTGTAAAGATAAAGGCTGCCCAGCTAAAATTCACGCTAGAAGTGAAGATAGGCGCCCCCTAGTCATTTTTTCCTAAAAGTGTAATCCCTCCCACTGCTTCAGCCTCTAAAAAAAAGAATTTAATTGGTACAAGTGAATCCATAATCTTTGCAAAATAAAGCAAGTGCTTCTCAATCCCGTCAATCCGAGGACAGAAGGCCCTAAATTGCCCAATCAAATAAAAGGATGAGTATATAATCCCTTCCATCCCAATATAATCCTGTTGGGAGTAAAAGAGAGACCCCATTTCTTCCAATCAGTGGCCGACGAATTACAAATCCAACCAATCCAGCAGAGAAGATTTCTTTCTTTCTTTCTTTCTTTGGCCAAATATCTGATAACGGACTAGTGTGTGTGTGTGTGTTGTGTCGTTACAGGAGAGAGCATTATTAATCTCCCGTTTAGGGCCGAGATGGTTCCCTCCAATCTGATCACGTCACCTAGTCCTAATCCTATCAATCGAACTATAGGAACGATGTAATGCTACCTCCTGCTGCTGCTATAATATGAAATTTAAGTTTGAGGTTTTTTAAAGCTAAAGTGGGATTATCCCCTGGGCCATTTTAAAAAAATGCAGTGGTACCTTGTATAAAGAAATTAATTGGTTCCAAATGAAATTCTGTTAAGCAAATTTTCCTTTGAATGCCTTGAAAACGGATTAATCCCTAATCGCAACCGTTTTTCTGTTGTACCGATTCTATTAAGCAATTTCCCCCTATCTCCGGAATTTTTTCCTTTAATCGGATTTTCTGTTAAACACACCGCTTGTTATACGAGGATCCACTGTACAGTACAGTATACCGTCTTTCAGGAGCATTACTTTAAAAACCACAAATCCCAGCATGCTCTTCACCCGCGGGCGGCTCCGGCAATGAATTCGCATTCTGCGGAGGGCGTAGCTTTGATTGTGACGCGCCACCCGATGGGCGGAGTCGGTCATAATTAGGGAAGGAAGGGAGGAAAAAAGAAGCAGCGAGCAGCAGCAGCAGCGAATGCTCCTTAAAGCGAGCGGGTGTATTCGGCGGTGGGGCGGCGATAGGCAGGTGAGACCCTGGGGGTGGGGGAGAAGGAGGGAGGGGGCAGCAGTAGGGAAGGGCTCGGGGTCCAGATCCCAGATCCGTCTCTGCAGGAGGAATCTATTGACGGGGAGAGGGATCCTGCGGGCAGATGTGGGGCAGCTGGCGGAGAGAACTCTGCATCTGCCTTGGGTACGAGTGGCCGAGCATCTCAAGCAAGCGGTGGCTGGTGTGGGGTTAGGAATGGGGCCGGGCGGCCCCAGCCTACCCCCCGAAACAGGAGCAGAGAGGCCACGCCGTGCGAGGAAAGGAAGCCACCCTTCTTAAGGCGGAAAAAAAAGGACAATCGACGCCTAGACAGCTAGGGAGAAACGCTTGAAAGAGGAGAGGAGGCGATCGGCTCAGGAGCCCGTGGCTCTAAAAAAGGCTTCAGGGATGGAGAGAAGAGGGAAGTTTTGGGGCTGGCGGCAGCGTCTTTCCCAACAGGTTGTTTGTGGCTTTAAGAGAGAAGTGACTCAGCTGAACTGACGAGGAAGAAGAGGGGGACATAGGGCTTCGCTGTCCCGGCTCTCAATCCCCCCCCTTTCTTTCTTTCCTTTCTTTCTCCCGCCCCAAAGCTTTAAAAGGACTCGCCAACTGGCCGCAAGCCCAGTTCAGGGCTAACCCCGACATCATCCGTGTGTTCCCCCCCTCCCCTTTCCTCCATGGGATAATCCTGTGAAGAGAGAAAAATACATATTATTTGCCGGCCCGGACTGCCAATTGCGGTGCAATTATTGGAGCCATAATGATGTGTGTTTCTTGGGGGGGGGGGTCACCAGGGAGGAAGACTTTTGCAGAGTGGGAAAGACCACCAAGTTAGGAAGGCGAACAAAAAGAAGTAGTTGAAATATTGTAGGAAGGTCGGTTAAAGGAACTGATGACACCTAGAGAAAGCAAGATTATAGGATGGGAAGGAATTTAGGGATCAGTCTGCTAATGCTTAAAAATACCCAGAGGAACGGGAGATTGTACACGTCATTGGAGAAACTGATGAATTTTAATCTCCACGGTGTTGACATTTATGGTACTTTTCAAGAAAATACAGATGCTTGGCCTGCCCAAGGGTTTGGATTTTTTTCGCCATAAACTGAAGAACATTCTGCCCTTCTATTATTCATTTAATAGTGTAACAGTAACATTGTCCGCCTGGAGATCTGTAGACAAAAAGGGGAGAGCAGGTGGCCCTCCAGATTACCATTGACATTGGCTCCCAGACGCTTGAGATGGTACAGCAAGTAATGATGGGAGTTGTAACCTGATAATACCTAGAGAGCGTTATATTCTCCATTTTAGATAGATAGGTTTATTGGCAAAAGGACTGTGTCCTTGAAACTGGTTAAAGCTTCTAAACTGTGTATAGCATTGTAGAGTGGATAGTCAAGAGCAGGAAGGAGAGAATTTGGTTGCCATTGTTTTAAAGGGGTGTCTGTCCCGCTGGACTTCAGTTATTGTCAGTCTGGTCAGTGGTGAGAGAGGTACATGCGTTGAGGCACATGGGCAACGGATGGATCTGATGATTCTGCAACAGAAAAGTGCAGATTTATTGGTTTTTTGGTAACTGAGAATTGGAATCCAAGTAACACAAACCTGCACAATTCTGTTCTCCATTGTGCTAGTAGCATGTCTGCCTGCCTGCCTCCTTCTCTCTCTCAGACATTTGTTTAGAATTAGATGATGCTGATACCCCTGGAATTTGTGCACTTCAGGTTTCTTAAACTGGCCTAAATGGTTTAGATTAGACCTGGATAGATGTTCTTTGCTGAGCACAGGGCCACAGAAATTGTGGCAGTTGTCATTTCTCTGAAAAACACGTTGCGCTGTTCTCTTAAGAGCTGTGATTGTTTTAACATAACCTCCCAGATGCATGGTGAAATACGCTCCAATAGTCCTGAGCCAGCCTCTCAGATCCATGGTAATACGTTATGGCTAAGAGTGTCCTCTACCAGGGTTTCCAAACAAAAAAAGAAAAAGAAAAAAAGAGAGTATTCTCAGGTTTGTTTGTCCCTGCAGTGGGGAATGCAAACATGCCGCTCTTTCAGAGTTCATTATGCATTTTCTGTGTCTGCCTGCCTGCCTGGCTGGCTGGCTGCCTCAGGGCAAAAACAAGAATTGTGTTTGCAGTTCTATAAGCTCAGGGGAGATAAAGTGATGAGAGCAGAGGATCGAGAGACTTTTGCCTGTACAACTAGCCCAATAAGGGAAGCCTGCAGCAGGGTGTTTTGGCCTAAAATGTCAGCCCAACCAGCACGGTTAACGGTAAAGTATTAAAGAACTTTCGTCCAGAACATTTGAAGCATTTATGGATCATCTCTCTTGTTTGACGGTTTGCATTGCCAAGTCTGCTGTGCGATTTTGTTGTCAAGTCATGGCTGTACTGTCTGGGGGGGCGGCGGATCTAGGGGTTGCAGTCCAAATAATGACATTCCAGCGCTCTAGTTGGGTCATACGATGAGCTTGTTCCCGTGGTATGTCAAGTAGGAAAACACTGCTATCATTGGCCTGCACCTCAACATGATGCTGTCTCCTTCAGGTCTCATTAGGTCAGTCGTTTCTCCCCGTCAGTCGCTGTATCTGCAAGGAATAGTGATGGACGTCAGCCTGGGAAGAATGTGACCCATACTTCCTGGATCCATGTTCCACGCACACCAATGAAGGAAAGATATCCCTGCGTGGAATGATTCCTCAGCATGACTATGCTTGCCATCTGCACCATGCCTGGGTCAAGAAGACTTCTCTCCATCCTGCTTCTGCACCTGCTGGTGACTGGCTGGGTAAAGGGAACATCAGCGGACAATCCTTACATCAGCATCGGGGATGGGACTGCTTTGGAATTCAGCTTCCCCGAGCATAGCCGGGGGGTCTTGCTGGTTTCTTCCCACTATCCAGGACCAAACGCTTGGCTGAGTGTGAACTCCTTGGAGCCTACCGTGGTCACAGTTGAGAACGTCAGTGCCTCCTGGGGAGGGGGCTTCATGGTTGGGTTGCAGTCTGGCCTGACCGGTCTGGCTCCACTGCAGCTACAGCTCTTGGAGGAGAGCCAACTCATTGAGGAACGAACGGATTTCCGGATCCATGTCCACCCCAGCGATCCGGAGCTGGTGGTGAGGTTGGGGCTGGGTCATTTCTCAGAGAACCCGGTCCTCTATGCCCTTCTGCCTTTGATTTTCCTCAACAAATGCGCATTTGGCTGCAAAGTGGAGGTAGAAGCCCTACAAAGTCTTGTACGCCAGCCCCATCCTGTCTTGCTGGGGATCTTGGGCCAGTTTGTGGTCATGCCTCTTTACGGCTACCTCATGTCCTTGGCCTTCTCTTTGCCGAAGCCGCTGGCCTTGGGTCTTGTCATTTCCTGCTCCTCCCCAGGGGGTGGAGGTGGCTACCTGTATAGCCTGCTGCTAGGTGGGGATGTCACAGTGGCCATCTCAATGACCCTCCTGTCCACCATTGCAGCCACTGGGCTCATGCCGCTGTCTTCGACATTCTACGGCTGGTTGCTTGGTGCCCATGAGACTCTCCATGTGCCCTTCCTCAAGATCCTTGTCACCCTCCTCTTCATAGCGGTGCCCATCTCCTCTGGCATGCTGGTGAAATGCAAGTTGCCTCGCCTCTCTCGCCTGCTGCTCCTCCTGATCAAGCCTTTCAGCTTCACTCTCATCGTTGGGGGACTCTTCATGGCTTACCACATGGGAGCCTTCATTCTGGCCAATGTCCAGCCCCCCATTGTCCTGGCAGGAATCACGGTGCCCATCTTTGGCCTGGTGCTGGGCTACTTCCTGGCATGGTGCTTAGGACTGCCTGGGCCACAGCGTCGGACGGTGAGCATTGAGGTTGGAGTGCAGAACAGCCTGCTGGCCCTGGCTGTGCTGCAGCTCTCCTTCCAGCGGGCCCAGGCTGACTTTGCCTCACAGGCTCCATTCATTGTGGCCCTCAGCAGCACTTCAGAGATGTTGATGCTGGTCTTGGGGAATCTGGCGTACAATAAATTCTGTCCTGCCTGCTCCTGAGGGTCTCCGGGTGAGTGAAGACGCACACCAAAGATGTCAGACTTCGGATGAGGCCTGCCAAGAGAGAAGCTGGAGGCCTGAGGAGCCGGGCTTGGGCCTCCCTCCTGAAAGGGGCGTGGATACCAAGGCCTGAGCGTCTCAGTCTCTGGTGGGATGGCTTGGATACCAAAGAGGCCCTTCAAAGCGGTATAGCTCCCCAAGGCTGTGATGTCGGGGGAATCCACCTTGTCTGGCCTTCCTTAATGAAAAACAAATTATAATGTGTTTTTCTATACAGCAAGAGATGCCTGTGGTGCATAGTTATAGTTGTGCAACTTGGGAGGCAGAAGATGTAGAAGGAGGAATTACCTAATTTCTCCATTCACTTTCAGCAGGGATACAGGACTGAATAAAAGGAAAGTGAAGCTAATATATCCTGTGTGACAGTCTTCATTATTCACTACTATTAGTAGTAGTACTACTAATATTTATTATTATAATTACTACTACTACTATTACTACTACTACTACTACTACTACTACTACTACTACTACTACTACTA
>JAHTLZ010003468.1:2753614-2793208 GCA_023846285.1 Phrynocephalus versicolor | reverse complement strand
TACTACTACTACTACTACTACTACTACTACTACTACTACTACTACTATTGAAGCACTAGAAGTTGAGTTAAATTCCAAGAGAGAGGCAGGACAGGACAGAAAATAATTTTTAAAACATCTAGTGGTCACTTTCTTTAAGGATGGATGGTAGAGTCCAGTTTCATGGACAAGTGAAGGTCAGAATCCAGGTCTGTTAGTGGGTCTGTGTCCTGTAAATATTTGAATCCGGACAGAATCTTAAGCCGGCATTTGCTTTATCAGCTGAGAATTATTTTAGGTCATCCTCTGAAATTGAAGTTTCTCGACTTTTTTCACTCTTGTAGTGGGGGTATTTGTCAACCTCCACATGCTGTGGCCTATACTGTACTTCTATCCTCCCTGGGCTCTACCCATGATGGCAGAGGCTCATGGGAGCTGACAATTATGCAGACTAGGTTGCTTTTTTTTATCAAATCTGAACAAAATAAGCCTACAGAGTGCCTTGTCGGGGTTAGCTTATGAGGTTATAATCACAAAAATTGGGCCTTCCCAACACGCGGTGGTATATTATTATCATTATCATCATCTGACTGCAATTAGGGTCATGATGAGAGGGTTTAACTTGATCTGAGCTTGGTGTGCCCGTTCATTCACTGGTGCAGGGAAACAGCACAGATTGTTCTGAAGGCCGTGCTTGTTTGCTGGAGTTGGGTGTATCCATGAATCGCCCAACATTTTTTCACCTGAGGAGAAATGACTTTATTAACCACTAAACTTTCCCCCTTACATGCACACCTTAAAGTCCAGTCCAGCCTTCCAGTAAACATTTAAGTTGTCCGAAGCATTGTTCAGTCTTTTCAGAAGCAGCTTCTCCCTTCATAACCTACTATCTTGTGGCACGCCCTTTTTGCTGAACACTCGGAGATTTAGACAAACGATTAAACGGCATCCTCTCAAGGAGCTCCTGAGGCAAAAAGGATGCAGTTACCTGAGAGCCCCTCTAGGTGGCAGGAGGCCTGGTTGACTTCTTCCGTTGCCTTTCAAGGTGACTAAAATGGCCAATTCCTGAGGTATATGTGACTGTAACGATGCTATACACACACATGTGACAGGGAGGCAAGGCACTCCTCTGTAATGCCAGGCTGTGATCCTAATCTGGTTTGGGAGTTAATCCCACCAAAAGCCAGTGATAAACAAAATTAAGTCAGAAATAACATTCCATAGGATTGCACTGTATGTTTGGACATAGGGGTAGAAAGTTCCAAGATACATGCTGCTATGGTGAAGCGAAGAGAGTATATGATAGCAAGGTGGGTTGTGTGGCCCTTAAACTGCTATAAGATTGCTGTTTCCTTCAGCCTTAAATGGCATGGACTGCAGTGAGGTTAGCTTCAGACTGACAACATCAATGGACAGAGAACCACTTTCCCCATCTTTGGAATATGGCATTGATTGGACTTAGGTCTATGAAGACCCGAGTAGTCAAATCTCTTCTCAGTTGCAATGCTTAGTGTTTGCTAATCATTACCTCTCAAACTAATCTGCCTTGCAGGATTGTTGTAGGACTTGAACTCTTCGGGTGACAGGTGGAATAAACACATAAAGAAGCCCAATACTGTCCAGCTGTTTTGAACTACAATTCCCGTAAATCCAGCAAACATAGCAGATGGTTGGAAATCATAGGAGGAGCAGTCCAAGACAGCTGTGGGTGTACAAGGTTGTCTTTATATTGATAAATATAACTTGAGATGAAGGCGAATAAATGTGGTTCTATATTCTGTGCTTTTCTTCAACAAGGGATGGACATTCAGATTGCAATACTGTCTCTCCTTACCTCAGAGTTAAGTCAAAATAAACTCGGGCACTTGCCTCTGAGCAACGTATAGAATGACATGGCGTAGAGCAGTGGTGGCAGATGAAAATGTAAAGCCATGGTGTGTGATTTAGTTGGCACAGAACTCCCACATCCATTAATGAGTTTCTGGGGCTTCATAGTGTCGATCGGATTAACTCTTCCATTACTTGGAGTGTGAATGTAAGAGAAAGACAGGAGAACAAACAGAGGTCCCTTTCAATTCTACAAACAGCTCCAGTGTGGTCAGGTGTCATGTTTTGTTCTCTTACTTCAAGTTTCCCATGTCAGTCCAAATGTCATGACCTTCTGGGATGTTTATACCAATTTTGTTGGCATACCATATAGCCTACCTGCACACTTGCCTTAACGCTGTTTGGATACCAGAGATAGAATATGTTGATGCTAGAGCTTTACCACTTACTCCTGTGGAGCATGCCATATTAAAGGCACTACAAACACAAACATTTGGGCAGAACTATTTATATTTTGGGAAATAGAAATAGGTGCCACAAGCATTGTATACCTATCAAAATGTGGTATCTTGCAAATTCCCTTATTAGCCATGAACAGATAATTATTCAAAGCTTGAAGGGTAAAACTAGAGGTAAACTCCCGTCATGGTAATGCACTGGGAATTATTAAGGTAGATTGCTGCTAAATGCCTTGAAGTTATTTCTGACTTATATCAAAGTCAACAGCGTTTTCGAGGCATGTAAGATGTCCAAGGAGTAATTTAATTACCATTGCAACCCCAGTGAATTACCATGACTAAACAGTAATTTGAATTCAGGCCTCCTGAGTTCTAGTCTGACCTTCTCTTAACTATGCCACATGCGATCTCACAGTTACAATAAATACCAGGGCTTTTAAAAGGTGCTTTTCATAATGTTCCCTCCCCCATGCTGTAAACAGAGTACAGGCTCTTATATCATAGTTTGCATAAAATACTAGAGTTGTTTTATTTGGAGTTTTGTTTGCAATTGTTTTTGAAAATAATGTATGGGAAGAGGAGTCTAGTTAAAAAACGAAACCTGTGGATGTTAGGATTTAGAGTGACGACTGAAGGCTGTAATCAAAGCTCAACCAAAACCTCTTTGGCATTTACACACAGTACAGCTGAACTTATCATAGGCCACCTCCTGCCTGGTGAGAGATTTTAGCTTTGGCACCTCAGGCCAGCTGCCTGTCATTCTCCCAACATGCCTTATCCAAACTCCCTCTTCTCTGAAGAGGGTTTTGGAGGTGTGGAGGTACTGGTTGACTCAATTTGTACTTTCAGTGATGTTCCTCAAGCCACCAACCCTAAGACATTGTTTCTCAAGGTCTCCTGATTGATCTGATCTCTCTTCCCTCATAGGTCAGTAGCCCTCGAAAAACAAACAAACAAATTAAACCAAAACAAAAAACAAAAATCACACTTTTCCCCTCTTGGTTCACTCCATTTTTCTCTATACAAGGTAAGTGAGGGAAGAATGTAAAATAAGAAAAAAACTCACAAAGTCCCTGTGCACACCAAAAATAAGAGTTGATGATGATATCTTTGGTAGACCACTCCAACCTCAGACAAATGCTAACTTTCAAACCCTGTAGGACTCTTCTATTGTGCGAGACATTACAGAGCTACAGCTATGGTGAAGAAATAAAAAAAGTCCCTGAAACTATCTAGGGGTCACAGACTGTCCCTGTTTTAAAGTTAATTCTAACTGATCAAGGAAAGATGGGACCTAATGATCCACACTGCTGGCTCTAACAACAGTAAACAGTTCTGGATGTTGGTCAGGGGTGCCTTAAAAAGCAGGACAGGCTCCCTGGACTCTCAGGTCCCTGCACATGTCTGGAAGGATCACTTTACCAACATATTCTCTGATTCCCACACTTCTGATTTAGATCACTCACATCCAATCCCTTCAAACTTACCTAAATGGGACCCAGTAAACATTTCGGAAATCAAAACTCAAATTATGAACTTAAAACTGCGAAAAGCTGCTGGCCCCGACAGGATCCGACCTGAACTCTTTAAAAAGCATTTAGACTGTTAAGTCACACCTCTGGCCACTCTCTTCACATTAGTAGACCAGACTGGAAGGCTACCTTCAACATGGACTAAAGCTATTATAGTACCCATCTTTTAAAAAGGAGACCCTCAAGCTCCCGGAAACTATCATCCAATTAGCCTGCTGTCTATCATGGGAAAACTTTAGGCATGACACTTAGCAGATGAACTGACAGCCTGGATGGACAACCAAAAGATATTGGGCCCGAAACAAATAGGCTTTTTTAAAAATTGACATACATTAGATCACTGTGTGGTATTGGCCCATCTTGCAGAGAAGTACAATATCATGGGTGGGGAATGTCTGTCTGTAGCTTCTTTTAATCTAAAAGGGACATTTGATTCAATCTCAAGGAAATTACTGTGAGCCAAACTGGAAAAGTCCTCAATAGACAGGATACTCTTGTTCCTTATTCAAAAGTTATATCTCGATATGAGCCACCAGGTTCGCTATGGCCCTGCAGGTGAACTGTTGCATATAATCCTGAACAACAAGGGGGTCAAACAGGGATGTACAAGTGGTACCTTGTATAAAGGAATTAATTCATTCCAAATGAAATTATGTTAAGCAAATTTTCCTTTATACAAATTTCCCATAGGAATGCATTGAAAACAGAGTGATCCCACTTTTATATTGTACAGATTTGCCCCATAGGCGATTCTGTTAAGCAAATTTCCCCTATCTCCAGAATTTTTTATGTTGTACAAATTTTGTTATACAAACCGTTTGTTATACAAGGGTCCACTGTACAGTATTTTGTCACCCAATCTATTTAATCTTTTCATTAACGGTTTGAGTGATTCTCTGAAACAAGACCAAGCTTGGCCCTCAGCAAATCCCATTACTCCCATACGCAGATGACGCTGTAGATCTATCTCTAACCCAATTAGGACTAAAGAGGCTTATAACCACCTTTGCAACCTATTGTGACAATAACTGTGTGTCCATCAATGCCCCAAAATCAAAGATCCTAGTATTTTCAAAGAGGTTGAAAAGACTACGTTGGTCCCTACAAAATGACATTTTGGAGCAGGTTAAATAATACAAGTAGTTGGGGATTTCCTTCAGATATTACATGAGTTGGATAGCCCATTGTAATTATGCTCTTAATCTTGCAAAATATAGTTCACTACCAGTGGCCCAGTTTTTTAAAAAAATAGAAGCGGAAGACACCATGTTCCTTCAGCCATCCAAGTCTTTCAAGCAAAAACATGGGTTCAACTATTATATGGCATCCCTGTTTGGATCAATGGATATATCCCCAAAGTTGAAAGAATTCAATCTATGTTTTTGCGTCGAATCTTGGGGGTCCCTAACTGTACCTTGCAGTCCTGTACCTTGAAATAGGAGTAGGTCTCCTGAAAACTCATGCCTGGACTCAGACCTTAAAGTACTGGCTTAGATTACATTTCTGTGCAGATCATCTGGGGCATGTGTATAACATGCTGCTCGATTCTTACCAAAGCCAGTGGCAATCCTTCATTAAACAAAAAAAAAAAATAGGTCCATAGGCATCCCTCTTGAACATATCCTGATGCTAGGGCAGAATCGGGCCCTAAA
Source organism: Phrynocephalus versicolor (assembly GCA_023846285.1). Lineage (NCBI taxonomy): Eukaryota > Metazoa > Chordata > Lepidosauria > Squamata > Agamidae > Phrynocephalus > Phrynocephalus versicolor. The sequence continues at coordinate 2,787,760 of JAHTLZ010003468.1, read as the reverse complement.
AATTCTCACTCGGAGGCTATGTGATGTACAGAGGCAGGAACTTATTTCGCAGGGACATAGAACCTGCTCCCCTTTATCAGAAGGTGTTTTCCCATCATACAGGACTCCTGCAGGATACCTAACCTCACTCTGCTCACCACAGGACTCCAGAGCCTTTATGCTGGCCAGGATGAATGTGCTGCCTTCAGTACTTCTTCAGGGTAGGCTCAAGGGAATTCCATGCCAAGAAAGACTTTTTTGTCCATGTGGAAATAGGTCCTCTGAATTCCTTCAGCATGTGCTTCTGTTTTGTCCATTTTATGAACAAATTAGGAATAACCTCATTTGTCCAGTACTGAATAAGCTCCAAGGCCACCCTTCCAGATGGTTAGTACAATACTGTCTAATACACCGGAACACATATGTCACAACTCATATGTAGCAATGTTTTTTCTAGCTGTTATTCGCAAGCGGGCAGAGACCATTTCAACCATCTATTCCCCTCACACTCCTTTATTAGTAGTCTTCATTGTTTTCTGTCCCTGCTTTTACTGTACATTTGTATATATGGGTCAGGTGACTGCAATGAATTTAATTTGAATTTGAAGTTAGTTCTAAAAGGGAGCCTGTAGTCTTTTAGCACCAACTGACAATAGCATGTTTCCCATCAGTGTAGAAATTATTTCTTTTCTCAGTCTTCATAGACAGGAAGGCCCTGTCTCAACATCTGGCAAAGATTATTTTTAGAGTGCTTTTTGTTTATTTTCCCGCCCTGAGCTCCAGAGAGCTCATACTCATTAAGGGCCTGAAATGAGCTTGTTTGTGAGTCGTTAGTGATCTGATGCTGCTTATTACCCAGACTTGTTTTTGGTTTCTTCAGGGACTGAGTCAGGGAATGAAACCACCGTTATTGCCTCTTGCTCCAATCAACATCTGAATCCAGTTATAATAATTTCCCCCCCAACCTGAAGTCCCATACTGAAATAAGGTATTTTAGTCTGGATGCCCAGATTTAAAAACTTTACCCACCCACCCCATTACTGTACCTCAAACAGTGTGGAATACTCCACAATGGTGGTGAGACTAGTTGTTGCTTTTTGCACACTGCTCTAGCTTGTGTTGCTAGGGAGGCTGAAGGATGGAGAAATTCTGAGGGCCAAATCGTTTTGGAATAATGTCACAGATCACTCCGTTGCTACTCACCCTGCTCCTTTGCTTGCGTCCCACATAATTTTGATGGCCTTCCTTACTCCTCAGATTGTCACTGTGTCAGCGAATTACCTCAGGCTAAAATCACCTTGTGGCACTCTGGTTTTTGATAAATGAAGGAAAGCAGATATAACCAATGGGTGAAAAAGAATGCCTTATGCAATGCATTTACAAGAATTTCTCCTGGCTTTTTTTTTCAGGGGAAAAAGCACTAACATAGAAGTTATTCTTATGTATTACCTCATACCCATTTTTGAGGAACTGGCTTTGAACTGGTGGGATTCGCTTCCTTCTTCCTTTATCCTGGTGTTGCCAAGTAGCTGCTGTCCCAAGGAAACCCCCAGCCTGTTTTGATAGCCACACAGCTCTGAAAGAAAATACGCCTGACATTTCGCTGCCCCAGTGCCACACTCTTGTCTCTCAAGCCAAAACCCATTTTGTCCTGACAGAAGAGGAACGAGCTGATAGGTGTGGATATCAGAGAAGGAAACTTCAAAAGATGGGAGAGATGTTTTCTGGCTTTACAACTCTTCTTTAAATTGATTGGTCTCATTTTTAGTCCGGTTTCTGTAATTAACGACAGGTATTAGTCTTCTGTTTGATGGGCGGGGTTGGTGGTTTTATGTTTTACCTGCGTAAATGCCACTAGATGGGTGGTGTACAAATTCACTCAATCACCCTCCTTATGACTCACGTTCTGAAAGCGGAGATGGAACAGTGAGATGGAAGAACGAGTCATGTGTGCCGGTGCACGTAATTACCACAACAGGGTCAAAGAGGAAAGGAGTGTACTGTTCTATTCAAAAGGTCTCATCTTGCTTAAGATCAAGAAGAATGGGCTCTGCATGTGTACAGTAAATGCTCATTCTGCGCAAGGCTGTTTGGCTGGAACCAATGGTTGCATAACCTCCCTTTCTCCCAAAGAACTCATCAGTACTTAAAAATGGGCTCCTTCTTCAATACAGAATAAAAAGGGAGGGGAAGAGGTGCAAACATGATTATTGATTTGAATATTTACTGAAAACTGATGTGGTGTTTAAACAGGCAGATTACCTGAACCATTGGGCACAATTGTACCAGTGAGCAACCAAGACAGACGAGGACATGAATCAACATTTGAAATGCAGACTCACACTCTTGTGAAATATATCGCAAGAAGAAGTGGAAGCTGGAATCGCAAGATGGGAGGAAAGCACAGGTGAGACAAGTTCTCTTTGGTATGTGTGTCTGCAAGCAGCAGCTGACCTACATATTCAGATCCATCACATGACTCAGACTTTCTGGAGCTATTCCATTTCCGATGAGACATGAGAACTGTATTTACAAACGGTTTCCCTAACCTGAACTCTTCCAGGAGCTGGAAAAGCCCCAAGTCACCCACGGAAAGCTCCTGCCTCTTTTGACAGCCTCATAGCCCCGAAGGAAAATATGCTTCCGCCTTGCCTTTCTCTATCCCAGCTTCCTGAATGCTGTTTTATTTTAATGCAACTACTTAAAAAAAAACCCAAACACCCGATAGGACCTTTTAAACAGTAGTGCTGCTCAGTTGCAACCCGAAATTCTACAGTTCTAAATACTGGGGATCATTTGATTCACCTCTCACATGTTTAGCTCAGCTCAAACAGGCGGTGGTGATGCATGCTTTGTGCAGCTGCACCATGTAGCGATTGTGGGTCAACTTGCCAGCGGTGATGTCACTCCTCTCCTAAGGAAAACCCAGCAATAGTTGTTCAGCGGGACCATTTCAAATCGGGTCCTGCCACTGCTTTATGAGTTCCTGATGGCTTGTTGTTCTTTTCAGATGAACTGTTTAGCCACCCTTTAAAAAAAAAACTGCACGTGACCGGCATAGGATAGTAGAATGTTCTGGAAAATTACATGTGGCGGCCAAAGAGATTTAGAGCCAGCACGATCCTGTGAGTACAAGGCTGGGGAGTTTTCCATACAGAGCCTTTGTTGTTCGGAATGCCTTTGTATCATCGACTTGACAAGACAGCTCAGTGAGCTCGTTACAGAGAGAGGAGGGGCATTCTAATTATGCAGTGATCAGATCAGATTATCGCTTGGGTCCATCTGGTTTGCTAATTTGTTTTGGGGGTGAACTGAGGCCATTTCATGTTACAGTGCAGACTTGTATAAGCTTTCACCCTAGGTCCCTAGCTACTACAGTTTGGAGGCAATATCCTCTTCTTCTCACCAAGGGCTTCCATTTCCCAGCTGAATTTTGTCCCGCTTGCCAGGCAGAAATTCCCTCATGTTTCTATAGGCAGCAGCGACAATGGGTTCCTCGGGGAATGAACTGTCATGCCTCCTGATCATCCTGCAGGGGGGAAAAAACCAAGAACAACCAACTCTCAGAGCTGTAAGACTTTCTCAAGCAAAGCAAATCTGGCAACCTAAGGGAGTACAAACAAGGGCCGTGAAATTTAAAAGTCACCCGTCCCTTAGAGACTATCACCCATAGGAGGATACGATACGCTGGCCAATCTCTACAGTGTTAAAACAGAAAAAATGTCATTGTTAAGTTACCCAGGTCTGATGTCTTGGAATTTCTCCAACATATGTGAGAACCAGTGTGGGGTGATGGTTAGCATGCTGGATTGGGACTTTGGAGAGTCAATTTGTAGTTTTCACTTAATGATCTTTGGCCAGTTACCCGTATGTTTCCATCTATAAGATGCTCCCATGTATAAGATGACCCCCCCTTTCCCCAACCCATAATTAAAGTTTCTCAACCTTGTGGCGTTCTCCTCAGTTTACTTCGCTGTATAAGGCAACCCTCAGTTTTTAGTCTAACAATCAATTTTTAGTCTAACAAATTTAGACAAAAATATAGTTTTATACAAGGAGAAATACTATACTTTCCTTTAGCTTCTCCTACCTCATAGGATAGTTGTGAGGATAAAGCAAGGCAGTGTAGACTTTAGTTTTACTGTAGTGTAGATTTTCTTAGGCAACCTAGATAAATCATGGTCCAGGATGTAGATGCAGGGGTGGGTGGGGGAACAATCCATTAATGAACTTAATTGCTAAATAAGTGATCCAGCATTTCCTGCTATCCAGCCAACAAATTATCTACAGGTAGCTTTCTGTATTTTCCTCTGATCCCTCTCTACCTCTTGAGTCCAACAGTGACATAAAACAATGGTGATGAATACAGAGGAATGAAGTCAACTAATATGGGGGCAAGGTTAATCTAACTTGACAAGGCAGGTGGAATGTAATCCTCCCAGCACACCTGTTCATGCATCCAAAACTTGGTGGTGGCACAGCAGATAGAGAAATTTCCATGAGATAAGATCGCACTGAGTAATTGCTTCCAGTTTACAAAAGTAAAGATACCTTCTGCCTATGTAACTAGAGAGGTATTGGTTTTCATCACGGCACTGCGCTCAAGACCCACTACAATGTCAACAATGCTGAAAGATGGAACACAACGAGTCTCACAAACGACAACAGCATTTTTCTTTAAAAATAATAAAAGAGTATTATATTTTATTGTATAAAATAAAATAATAAAATAATAAAATAAAATCAATAAAATACTATTGTATTTAATTGTATCTAATTACAATAACTAACTGCTAATGAATTTGGAAACAAGGATAAGTAAATTTACCAAATTGTTCTTTCAATAAGGCAGCCCATGTATAAGACTATGGCCACTTTTCCAACCCAAAATTAGTTTCTCAACCATATGATTCTCTCCTCATTTTACATCCATGTATAAGACAATCCTCAATTTTTCGTCAAACAATTTTAGACAAATATATAGTCTTATGCATGGAAAAGTTCTGTACTTTTTCAGGTATCTAACTCGGGGCTTACAGTGTTAATATCTCTGGTCCATTCAATGTTAAAAATATATTAAACAGTGACCAAAGTCCATTTTTATGCTCATCACCAGTGAACCAGGATCAACATAAATTTTGGGGGGGGGCAAATTGTCACAACTGAAGAAGTTACCTTTAGGCGTTTGCTGTTGCACTCGGAACACAGCAGTAAATGCCTATACTAAGGTAGTTTGTCACCAAGATTTACGCCAATTGCCTTGCACCAAGTGGGCATAACTGGTAAGATTTTGGCTATATTTTGCACTGTGCTGCATTTCAGTTGTGCAGCCATACTCTTCTGGTGCCAGTATTCCTATGTCTTCTATTTATTGGTATTGTCTAATTAGCCTGGGCTACTAAACTGCAGCTGGATTGGAGCTGGGTAAAATTACATTAAATCACACTACAATAGCCTCCCACTCCCCACCCCCCGCAATGCATCCTACCACATCTGGCACTTCTTGGCCTTCCTGGCAAGCACCTGCATAAATATTCTCTGGGATGTGGCACACCACTGATCAAATTTCATGCTTGCCGCTTCTTTGTTGTGGTCATCCCTTTGTTTATTAGCTTGGTATGGTAGATTGGTATGATAGGGGCGTGGTGGCTCAGCGGTCTAAGGCTCTGAAAACTGTCGGCTGCAAAGTCAGCAGCTCGGCAGTTCTGATCCCGAGTGCCACGCAGCGGAGCGGACTCCCACTGTTAACCCCAGCTCCTGCCAACCTAACAGTTCAAAAGCATGTAAGTGCAAGTAGATAAATAGGTACCGCCATAAAAAGCGGGAAGGCAAAACAGTGTTTCCTTGCAGCCATGCCGGCCATGGACTTGCACAATACTGGCTCTTCGACTTGAATAAAGAGATGAGCACTGCCCCTAGAGTCAGATGTGACTAGCACGCATGTGTGTGTGTGGAACCTCTACCTTACCTTTTTATAGTAGATTGACTAGGCTTGGACTGTGGAGTTGGGGATTAGAATCTCACTCCAGTAGGTAGCTGACTGACCAATTAACCTGAAAACTAAATAAGTTGCCCAGAACATTTGCACCACCTACTAGGGCCAATACCGCATTTAATGTTTAGCTCTAACCTTGTCATATTTATATCCTGCCTTTAACTCCTATGAAAAAAAGTACTAACCGTATCCCTCTGCTGTTCATCAGCCAACTATAACACCAGAGCTCTGTTGCAGGAACTGGTTGACCAACCTAGATTTCAGTCCTTCAGTTTTGAGAGCTTTCACAATAAAAGCTACACAATAAATGCCATCATTATATTACCATCTGATAGGTAATCATGAATCCCTTCCTAGCACTATGCAGGACAATTGGTCACATGGGCTACCAGGGCAAGGACCAAAAGGGCTAGCAGACCCATGAAGTAGCCTTCCAGGTTCTTGCCAATCATGACTACCCTTCTTCATTTCTTCTAGGGTGGACCTTGGATTCAAAGCCACACACTCCAGCAGGTTGTGTTACAGCCAAGCTCCTGCAGCTTAAATGGCTTGTTGGCCTGGAAGCTAGTAGATGAACAAAGCCAGGCATCCTACAAAGTATCTCCTTCCTGTTGTGCCTGACTGGGTGGGGAGCTTCTCTGGGGTGTGTGCAAAATGGCTTTGAGGCACGGGAGGAGCATTCTCTCTCTTGCTGGTGATGTTCCTTCTCTCCCCATGCCATTGAGTGGGTTTCAGACTCCAGCCTCTAGTGTTCCTCCCTGGGCACGAGACGCAAAGCCCCTGGGTGTTGCAGCCATCATGATGAGAATGTCCTTGCTGCCTGTCTTAGGACTCCCCTTTCTCTGCTTGGCCAAAAGCCAATTGCTCTTGTTCAGTGGGCCCTGACCGTCCTAGAGAGGCCTGTGGAGCATCCAGTCACATGATCAGTTTGGGAGGCTGTGTTCCGTGGCCTCTCCTTGTCAGCAGAGCATGATGCAAAAGGACTCACCACAGCTGTGACACAGAGGCTTTTAGAGTGGGCAAGGGGAGATACTGTGGTACTGTGGTAACCCTGTGCATGAGTGCAATTTCCCTTCATGTATAAGATGTACAGGGATATTCTATTCTTGGGTACGGATGATGCTTGCCTAGCTTAAAAATAGGCTCAATGCAGATATTGTTTGACTGAGACTCCTACTATTGCTCATCATTGCCTGTCTTGGGCTGATGGAAGTTGCCAACTAGCAATATCTGGTTGGCCAAGCCAAGCCCTCCCCTCTCGCGTATAACTGTGTCATAGTTGTTTCCCATGATGTCCTCTGGAGAAATGTTTTGCTGCCACTTGGTGGCCTGGCCTGAGTTAAGTTAAAGATATGGTGGCCTTCTCTGTAACCATTGCAACAGCAGCATCTCTCTCTGTTAGGCTGATCTCCATATATAAGATCTTTGGCTTGACTGCAGAACAACTAAAACAACAATATGCATCAGAACTGCGGTTCATAAATTTTCCAGTCTTCAGTTCTATTAAATCACTTGATCAAAGAACCTGACAGTGTATGATGGAAACAAAAAGCTGCTTTTCCCAAGAAGAATGCTTATGTTTACAGGCAATGTGTTTATTTTTTTCCAACAACACCGTCCGTTACTTTCTGTGAGAAGGTTGCTGGTAGACAATCAGTCCACGGCAGGTAGACTGAACAGAAAACTTGTCACACTTGTGGAAGAGGAGGGGGATTGTTGGGTGGAGAGAATAAATTCCATACTCCAACAAGGGGTATAATAAGTAATATAATTGAGAACCACTCTATTAGAAGGTTAAGAAAATAAAAACATTTATTTGACACCAATGCAGGGGCACCCATCCCAACCAATTAAAGTCAATTTTGATATGGAAAACTTGTTGGGTTTTCTACAAGTAAAGGCTTCCTAGGTGGTTTACAGGCCTTATTTATGACAATACTCTGGGACTATGCAGCTTGCCCAAGGCATGTAACCCCATAAACCGTATACACTCTGGGTAACCCCAATTGGCCCGTTTTGGCCCCTGAACTGGGAGGCAAAGTGGGAATTTGAACTCCTAGTGCAGTGATGGCGAACCTTTTAGAGACCGAGTGCCCAAATTGCAATTCAAAACCCACTAATTATTCACAAAGTGCCCATACAGCAATTTAACCTGAATACAGGTGGCTGTGAAGGGGTGATGTCAGGGGCCCACAGAAAGGGCTCCGAGGGCCACCTTTGGCACCTGTGTCATAGGTTTGCCAACACTGTCCTAGTGACTAGTCCATTGCTCTCTGGCCAAGCACTCTAATCCATTGAACTATACCAGCTTTAGTTACACTTAAATCACCAGAAATGGCTGATAAATGATGTATGGCTATAGACTTCCATTAATTTCAGTGGGTCTGAAGTAGAGCAGGTCTAGCACAGTAGGTTGGAGCACCTTGGCTTAGGAATTCAAAGCCGTATGATGCTTCCTGGGATAGAGGCTAACCAAGATCACCCAGAGTGAGACTGCTAACGAGGCTCTGTGCCTTGCCACTTGTGTGGCCTTGGATAAGCAGCACTGTCCAGAGAACTATCAGAAAGAGGGACTGGCGAACAGCTACCTACAAAACTTGGGAGGGGCTTCATAAATCAGAACTGACCTGACAGAACATAATAATTATTATTTAGTAAAAAAAGTGTTCTGCTTATATACCACCTCATACCACTTCAAGTAGTCTCTGGACAGTTTACAGTTTCATTACAGTATGCAGGCTACACATTGCCCCCCCCCCCCCAGCAAGCTGGGTAGTGGGTATTCATTTTACCGACCTTGGAAGGATGGAAGGCTGAGTGAACCTTGAGCCTGCTATCTGGGACTGAACCCCAGGACGTGAGCAGTTTTATCCGCAGTATAGGCATTTAACCACCGCACCATGAGGCTCATAGTAGGTTCACAACCGTTGCCAGGAAATGGCTTTATACCACTGAGCATAAGGCTCAACACCTACTTCTCCCAGGACAGCTATCTATTTTTCTGGTGTTTGTGTGTCTCAACATCACTAGATCAAGAAAAACAGTGGCAGGAGGCTACTGATGTCACATCCTGCTTGTTGATTTCCCAAAGGCAACTGATTGGCACCAAGAGAAACCAGTCTTGACCTCTAGGCAATGCTGGAAAAAACCAAGGAGAGCAACTACCTAGAGTCTAGGTCAGTGGTGGTGAACCTTCGGCACTCCAGATGTTTTGGACCACAACTCCCACAGTCCTTTGTCATTGGCAAGTCGGACTTGGAATTCTGGGAGTTGTGGTCCAAAACATCTGGAGTACCGAAGGTTCACCACTACTGGTCTAGGTCCTAGCCAGATCTGTTCTCTAACAGGGCATAAGGTGGCTCCCTGATGCTCTCCAACTGGGAGAAGGTAAAAGAGCATCACATTTTTAGGCCAATACTGGTGTTCACATGTGGTTTTGAATAACCTGCCATAATTAATTACAGCTGACTGTTAAAGTTCAGCAACATGTTTTGATTGTGTACCTGGTCAAGTGCCCAGCTGTGCCAAAAAAAAAAAAAAAGGCAGCCCAGCACTTCTCCAATTAGCCAAGGCAAATTATGTGAATTTGACAGAAACACCATAGGAGTTCCAGCCATAGATTCCATAAATTGCCAAAGATGGCAGAAATAATTTTATTTTATTTATTTCAGAGTATTTTTACCCTGCCTTTCTCCTTGGAAAAGGACCCAAGGCATCTTACAGAATGAGAGATAATATACAGTCCAGTACAATTAAGACATGTTGAGGTGTTGAGAACAGGGAATTGAGGGACCTCTTACGGCATTAATAGACAACATTACATTAAAGCTACAAGAGAATGCAAAGAGTTAAATGCAATTAAAGTTCCAAGTAAAGTTATGAGTAAAGTTATAAGAAAGGGGTAGATTTTTAGATGCTTGGATGAGCAAATCAAAGAAGGACTGAAATAATTTCTTACCTGGCAAGGGGAAAAAACAGATGGCTTCAAGTGATGGATACTATATTTAACCCTAACCACCACGCCCCTTCAGGCTGGTACAAGGTTGGCCGTATTAAAGATCTTGATAGGGGAAAGTCTTTGCATGCTTAAATCTTTTGTCAAATGGAAGGTATATAATTATTATTTATTTATTTTATGTATTTGATTTTTTATACCGCCCATTTAGTCCTAGGGCTACTCTGGGCAGTTTACAACATAACATCTCGACACAGTAATAACAACATATTTAAATAACCAAAACAATATAACCAAATAAATAGGCCACAATAAACAATAAATGTAGAAATAACCAAGCGATGAATCAAGTAGAAAAAAATTGGAGATAAGCAGTGGAAAAAAAGGATAGCGTCTTTGCTAGGCATTTAAGGAATCAGGGAAGGCCATTTTGTAAAAACATGTTTTCAGTAATTTTTGAAGGTTTGAAGTGAGGGTACCAGACATATTTCTGATTGCAAGCAATTCCATAAATGGGAGGGCGACCACTGAGAAGGCCCTATTCCTTTATAAGTCAAATAAATAAATAAAAATTAAACAGGTCAGAGAGCAAAAATGCAGTTTCCCTTCTTGCCTTAACTCCATGAGTAGGGGAAAATAATGAACGATGTGAACCTCCGCCTATCAAAATCCTGGAAGCAGAGGTGGTTGAACAGGAAAGTTTGCAAAAACGAACACTTGTCTCACTTCGTTTATATCTTTTTTTTGGGGGGGGGGAAGCAGGGCCATTTACATCAAAGTAACTCCACCGAAGGCAATAATTTCTCACCCTACTTGTCTGATGTAATTTATTATACATGTTTTGAAGTTGTTTTTGTCATTATTTGGTTTTTGTCTCTTTGTTCGTTTATTGCATTACTGGTTTGACTTTTTGGCTTTAATTTCTTATGTGTTGTTTCTATGTAAACCGCCTAGAGTTCCCATTGGGAAAATCGGTTGCGGTACAGAAATATAAAAATAAATACACGTAAATAAATACATTGATTCCGATTCTTTTCTAGTCTTCCTGCTCCCCAGGTGGGAAATTTAAAGCTGTGCAGTCTAGGATCGGAAATCTAACCCCAACGTCATTGGGACTGCAACCCCCTAAGGAGAAAAGGTTTTCCGTATTGATAGGTCCGCCCAACCTCGCTCCCATTTTCCAATAGAACCTTGACCCTTGTTGCCTGCGCGATGAACGCCCAGTCGCTGCGGCTCTATTGATTCCAGTCATATGACCACCCTCGAGGCGCCCATAGACTCGAGTATGACGTAAAGAAACCCTCCTTTCCCCCTCCCTTGACTCTCCTACGGAATAGCTCTATGATGTTTTCCGTTCGACCGCAGGGACAAGTTCCGCCACTCTAGGCCTTGGCCTCTATGATAGGCGGAGGCGCGAATCTTACAGAGATGGGAGGCCGCTTGGGCTTCCCCCCCTCCTCCGCCCATTTAAGCTCCTCCTCCCCCACCAGCCTCCCCCTTTGGCGGGACGCTCTGTCCGTGACGCTTCCTCCCCGTGTCTATGGTGCGCCTTTAAAGGGGCCGCTCAGGCTTTCAAGGTAGCGGGGTCCCGAGATGCTGCTTACGGTGAAGGCGCTCCAGGGCCGGGAATGCAGCCTCCAGGTAGCCTGCCGGAGCGGTTCTGGGGAGAAGAGTGGCCGGGGGTGGGGGGAATCCCTCCTTCCTCTCCCTCCCTCCTTCCTTCCCACGCCCAGAGGTCGAAATGTGGGGCGGCTGCCCCCCCCCCCCGAGTTGGGGAGGTGGGTCCGGGTCGTGGAAAGAGGTTCAGGATGGAGCGCCCGCCTTCGTGGGGCTCGGCGGGTGGGTGGGTGGGGGGCAGCCGGGCAGTGAAGGGGCTTCTTGGAAGGATGGTTCCCCAGAGGCTCTGGCCCGCCTAATAGGGAAGTATCTGGTCTCTAAACACCCCCCTTCCCACCTCCAGCCCTCCCCTTGTCTGGGACTGCTGGGTTCCTCAACACAGCCTTGAGCCCCACCCCCACCCACCTCCACACACACCCTTGTGGCCCCAGCTGTTCCTTGCCCGCCCTTCTCTTCCCCTCCCCCTTTTAATAATCTCTCACACACACACACACACACACACACACACACACACACACACACACACACACACCCACACACACACACACACACACACACACACACACACACACACACACACACACACACACACACACACACACACACACACACACACACACACACACACACACACACACACACACACACACACACACACACACACAGGCTGAATTAGAGCTCCAGCCCGGAGGATGGGAGGCGAAGACCTGGTGGCCAAGGTCTTCCTTTGGTGCCAGTAGGAAAGGCCAGCTAGAGTAAGCATCAGTGGGGCTTGGGCTTGCCGGGCGATCGCAGCAGGCGACTACAAAGGTCTATAAACGGGCCCACATTTATAGCCTGTTTTTCCTGCATCATTGGTGGCCTGCCTTCTGAGCGCTAACTGGACTTGTCTTTATTTATGTATAGTATTTATTTAAAATATGCCTGCCATGCTTTTCTCCCCAAGCGGAGGCAAGCTGATCTCATCATCAACCGTAGGGTTACATTCTATAGCCCCAGACAGTCTTGTTAGGGTGTGATTGCCTTCCACGTGCCTTCAGCCTAAGCATTTATTTATTTATTTAGTTATTTAGTTATTAGAGTTGTATACCACACTATCTAGCCCCAAGACTACTCTGCTATGTTCTTCAATAGCTATCTGGAAGTTGAGTCATGGCAACTGGACTTCTCTTCTTGTGACTTCTTTTCTTTTATTCTTTTCACAAGAAAAGAAGTCCAGTTGCCATGACTCAAGACTTCCAGATCACCAAATGGATGACTGAGAATCTTCACAGACATATTCTTCTATAGTTGTTCGGTGCTTGCAACAGTATCCCATATATAATCTCACACTCTCCTTGTAACTAGCATATATATAAGGCAAGCTTCTGTCATGCAATTCTGTTTTTTTCTCCAAGGGATAGGAAGATAAGAGAGGGTAACCCTAATAAAAGCAAAAGCATGCTGCTTATATTCTGCCCCACAGCACTTAAAGCACACTCTGGTCGGTTTACAAGTAATGATGCAGGATACACATTCCCCACCAGCAAGCTGGGTACTCATTTTACTGACCTCGGAAGGATGGAAGGCTGTGTGAACCTTGAGCAGGCAGCCCATGTCATGAGCACAGCTATAGCTGCATTTCAGCCATTTTAACCACTGTACCATGAGGCTCTTCAATTTGTATAAGCACCATACAAAATGCTGAATAATAGTATTGAAGAATGTACTGTAATTTATTTATTTAAAATACATTTGCCCTGCCTTTCTCCTTGGAAAGGAACCAAGGCGACTTACAACATTGAAGGATACAAAGCTGGAGACAATCGGTGTACAACAGTTATCAAGAAACGTTAAAGGCAATATTCACGACTAACAAAAGTGATTTTGAAGAGGCATCTTACATAATTAAAAAGATAACATTAAAGTTAAGAACCATAAGCAAATAAATAGGGGGGAAAAGTATTACAGAAATAGCTATGCCAGGAGTTCCGGCATTTGCTGCGTTTTTGCCTCAAACGCAACACTTCTGCAATAAAATAAATAAAATTGTGACCATAAGCTGAGAACAGGATATTTCTTCTTTTGAAGCATCGCATCCGTGGGACAAGCTTCCTGGAACAATCCCGAGTGAGCATCACTTTTTAAACAGTACTTGCTAAAGGCCAGGCAGATTAAGTAGGAGCCTAGCAAAGGTTTGGACCAGCTTTTTCTCTGAGAATTTTGCTAGTTCCTTGCCTATATGGGCAACAGGAGTCCTCCAGTTGATTTTGGTCTGGAGTGTGTGTTAGTCCTAAACAGCATACCCAGCATGTGGGAGCACAGGATGTTTTTGACCCAAAACATTTGAAGGGCTATGGTTGGACATCCCTGTTCTTGGCAATGAGACCTCCAGCTCCTCTGTCCCTGTTGAATGGTAGGCTTGGCTCCAACTCACCACCCTCTGCCTTCTCAGGTCTCCCCAGATGAGAGCATCTCCTCTCTCAAGCGCCTGGTTTCAGAGAAGCTGAATGTTCCAGTTTCCCAACAGCGCCTGCTTTTCAAAGGCAAAGCTCTGGCAGGTAAGTCCTGGTGGTGTGGATGAGGGAGAGGAAACAAGCAGAATCGCTGAGGTGGCAGGCAGGGGAGCGTTCTGTCTGTGTGGCCTGTGAATGGTTTCATTCCCGAGGCAGGGCGAGGGCAAACTTCTTGGCCGGATCTGGGGTTTCTTTTGACCCTGCTTGATACAGATGGCCTCGTAAAAACTATCTGGCACATAACAGGATTTTTTTTCCTGGGGCAAAGCCAAGGGAAAGTAGCTACCTGAACTGGGTGAGTCGCCATGTCCCAAAAGGGCAACATGTAGTTAGGCATTTAATTTGTCATCTTTCTGTTTTCAAGTTCCTGCAAGTCACCCCTGAGGGAATCTTCTTCTTCAGATGCCATAATAATAAGAATACAGTGGTACCCCGGCTTAAGAGCAGCTCGACTTAAGAACGGAAAACTGTTGGCATTTTAACTCCCGCCTTACAAATTTTAGATATGTTCTGCTCGACTTACAAACATTTTTTCCATTTTTTATATTTTTTTAAACTTTTTTTCAATTTTTAGATAGGTACCCCGACTTAAGAGTAGTTCGCCTTAAGAGCATGCATTCGGAACGGATTAAGTTCGTAGGTCGAGGTACCACTGTACTTGGGTACCATGTCTCCTGCCTGGGAGGGGTGCCATTTTGGGTAGCTGAGTGGTTTTGGCAGATCCAGAGGTTGGGAGTTCAGTTCTTCACTGTGCCTCCCTGACAGGCGCTGGACCCAGTGATCCACAGGGTCTCTTCCGGCTCTTCAGTTCTAAAATAAAAGATAAAACAAAGTCTCGTAGGACAGTGATGGCGAACCTTTTAGAGACCGAGTGCCCAAACTGTGATTCAAAACCCACTAATTATTCACAAAGTGCCCATACAGCAATTTAACCTGAATTACAGGTGGCTGTGAAGGGGGCGATGCTGGATGCCCACAGAAAGGGCTCCGAGGGCCACCTGTGGCCCCCGTGCCATAGGTTCGCCATCACTGGCATAGGAGGGGCAGCATCAGTAGGGGCATATCTGGTGTCAGAAGCTGCAATTATTGCTTTCTGTCAGAGAGTGAGTAATTATATGTGATATGAACAGATCTTTATAACTTTAATGTCCTTTAATGTCACCCAAACATTGTCCTTTAATGTCACCGATACATCTGAGCCTATATAGTTTTTTCTGTTCCTTTTTAAAACTCATTGTGTCCCAAATAGCTTTGAATCCTGTAGGCATTAGTTTTGCAGACTAGAAAAGAACAAACTCGTTGCTGGTATGTCTGGAGGCAGTTATATCACAGCATTAGGATATCCGATATACACAGTGGCATGAGACAAAGTAAGGTCATGAGCCAAACCAGGGATACAAAATCCAGTTTATGTATTGCTGCAAATAATACTGTGCAACCAGTAAAGCTGCCCTTTAAATATCTCATTTGTTTATTTATTTACAAGATTTTTAGCCGCCCCACTACCAGGTGGTCTTCATTACTGCACTTTGAAAGCAGTCTCCATAGATCTATCTCAGCTTGGCTGCATGTAACATAATATAAACTTCTCTTTATGTATATTATACATGTAAATGCACATATCTACACACAAACAATGTATAGTTGGAAATATGTGATGTTGTTTTCCTGCAAAAGATATTTCTACTCTTTTCCCAGATGGAGGTAAGTAGCTGGACACCTAGTTCTTTGACAAAAGCAACAGAGATTTTTGTGGCATCTCAAAGGCTAGTGAAATACATTATGGTGGAAGATGTTACCATGTTGAGCCCACTTCCACAGAGACCTGAAGAGTTATCCTACATCAGCAGATGCTGACTTGCTGAAGTATCTGCTACCAGCAATTTGTTACCCATGTTTATCAAATAGAAAAGCGCAACAGCTTTAGTTTTGTAAAAGCAAAACTGTGATTATACCCAATACTCAAGAGAGAGCTACCAACTTCTACACTACGGACTACAGTTCACATGCAAATACTCTGACTCCCGCATGCTCCTCTCATGTTGTTGGGGGTACAAACTAAATGCAGAAACGTTTCTTGAGATTTGAGCATGACACACATATTAATTACTATACTGTACTCTATTTAGAGCAGTGTTGGCGAACCTATGGCATGGGTGCC
This sequence comes from Phrynocephalus versicolor, assembly GCA_023846285.1. Classification (NCBI taxonomy): domain Eukaryota; kingdom Metazoa; phylum Chordata; class Lepidosauria; order Squamata; family Agamidae; genus Phrynocephalus; species Phrynocephalus versicolor. The sequence goes on along the minus strand of JAHTLZ010003468.1, from coordinate 2,771,558 downwards.
AAAAGTGGCCCTCGGAGCCCTTTCTGTGGGCACCCGACATCGCCCCTTCACAGCCACCTGGATTCAGATTAAATGGCTGTATGGGCACTTTGTGACAAATGAGTGGGTTTTGAATTGCAGTTTGGGCACTCGATCTCTAAAAGGTTCGCCATCACTGATTTAGAGCATCTTTGTTTCCCCTCCCCCCACTGCAAGCCTACACACACACACACACATATCTGTGAAATTCTCTCTCAATCTCTCTCTCTGAAATGCTTGCTGAGGGTAAGGCATAGGGTTATGGTAAAAGTTTGGGGCTATAGTTGTGTGCCTCCTCCCTACCCACTAGCTCCTCAGCCCTCCTGCTGTGCTTCCTTCCTAGATGAGTACCGCCTCTCCGATTATTCCATCGGGCCCGAGTCAAAGCTCAATCTTGTGATCAAGCCGCAGGAGAAGGCCTCCCCTGAGGAGCCCGGCCGCAGAGCTGGTGGTCCCCCACAGCATCCTGCCATTTGGCAATCCCTGGCCCAAGTCCTGGGCCGGCATTTTAGTGGGGCCGATGCTGAGAAGCTGCTGGAACAACTGCAGAAGGTAACTTCCCTTACACAAGTGCAAATAGAAAGGAGACAGGGAATTCCCCTCAATTTTTTATGTAGAATATAGCAGATGCGTGGCTTTGTACATGTTATAGAACTACAATTCCCACCATGCCTCACCACTGGCTGTACTGACTAAGGGAGGTGGAAGCTGTACTCCAAAATCATAAGGAGCTTCTCTGCAGTGTTTCTCAGCTGCGACTTACAGAAACAGGGCTTTGAAGTAAGAGGATGCAAGTAATGTGTTACTCTCTTTAACACATTACTTCTTGTGTAAAGACATTACCACCCGTTTATTTATTATTTATTTATTTTTAGTGTTTATATACCGCCCGTCCTCCAGGAGGAACTCCGGGCGGCTTACAACAAAGTAATCAATAAGTGAACATCACAATATCATCACAATAAAACAGAGAAAGGGGGCAATGGCAGGATGGCGGAACAAAAAAAAATTAACAATCGCCGAACACCTCACAAAAAAGCCAGGTTTTTAAGGCCTTTTTGAAGGCTGGCAGGGTCTGTGCTAGGCGTAACTCACTCAACCCCTGTTATGCATAACCTGCTGACTTGTAACATTGCTACATTTTCATTATAGTTTTTTTCCAGTCCCCTTGAAACTTCGGTGGAGATTTTAAGCCATGTTTATGTTGTTAAAATGGCTTTCCGCCCCCCAAGTAATTGATGAGTGATATGTAACTGAGAAGTATTGTACAACTAAGAAGTAGTGCAAGTTATTTTTACACGGTGAGCAACTACAACAGGTCACCTTTTCTCCTAATATGTTACTTTTGAAAAGCAAGGTGCCAAGCCCTGCTTAAAATGAGTTCCTTCTGATTTAGGCTTAATCTGTTCTGAAAGAGTGTGCAGCTTCCTCCCACCTCTAGATCAGAAGTAGGACATGTTACTGTGTGCGATGTGTAATCAGCAGTGTATCCAAACTCTGCTATAGATCTGCCTTCAAGTGGCCTTCACTCTCGTTTTAAAAGCTTTTTGCAACCACTTGCCTCTTCCCTGGCAACTGTTGGGGAAAGGGAGATGGCTGGAGGGTGGGAAGCACTGGAGGAAGATAATGGAAGAAAAAGGGAGAGAGAAAGAGCCTGTCTGGGGTTCTGGGCCCATCCACTACAGGGAAAACGGCACAGCAGGATGGGACTCCTGCTGTATTTAAATGGGCTTTGGTTTGCTGCTCCAGCCTACAAAACATTCTGTCTTCCAGCAGTCCTTTGAGATAACCTGCTGTGGTTTGATGGATGGAGAAAGTGGAAGAACAAGACAGATGCATGTCCGCCTGCGTGTTGTCCACACATGCAAGCTACTGATTGTATCAGGCAAAAGCAAAAACAAAAGACGGCGACAAAATGCTGTGACGCTTTAAAGATTAACTGCTATATTTTGATGTGAGCTTTCGGGGCCAAGTCCCCTTCCTCAGACCTTTTACTGATCGATGTTACAACTACCTGACAATAAGGACTCTCCCCAAGAGGGTCCGATGAGCAGAATGGGAATTCTAACTCATCCCTCCCAGATCTTAAAAATCTGTCCCTGTATTTAAACGACTGCTTTGGTTCAACCTGTCTGCTTTCTTTCCTAACACTGAATGCAGGCAATTCAGCCACCAGTCTTGCATGAGAAGTCATAGCGTTAAATGCTCAGAACTGTTGCCACCTGTCGGGGCTTGGCCTGCTTAGAAAGACCCTGACCAAAAATTCCACGAATTTGCATCCTTAATTTCCACCACCCTGCTAAGGAAGCAGCTTCCCCACTCTGGCTGCTTCTCCTTCCAGTAAACACAAAGGCGTTGTTCTACCCAGTGTGCTCAATAACTAGCTTCTACCTTCTTGCCCGGGAGTGGGCTGTTGAGTCCTCTGGCGTTAACATTTTACTAATTTATATTTCAGCTTGTTAAAACAAGAGACATAAAATGTATTGAAATTTTGAAGCCATTCGGAAAAACACCTTTGGAGAAGAATTGAAAAATTGGGGAGAAAAATAGTTTTTTTTCTCCATTCCTCCTCCCCTGCAAGTTTCTAGAAACGTTACATCTCTAAAACCGCTCAGGGACCAACGTGTGTTTGCTTTTGTTAGAACCTTGTGAAGTGTGCTTCTCAGCTATCCCCCTTCTTTCTTTCTCCTTCCTTCCTTCCTTCCTTTAGGACTACGAGCGAAGCCTTCGGCTGCTGAGCTTGGATGATATTGAGCGCCTGGCCACACGCTTGCTGCACCCCGAAGTGGCCGAGGCCGTGGAAATGGGCTTCCTAGATTAGCTCCCGGAGCCGGTGGCTGGAGCCCCACCCCCCTCTGCACTTTTGGACACACAGCCCACCAGTGGGGCTCAACGTGAGGCTTAACGGGAGTGTTCCCCCCCTGGACTGCTTGTTAAAGGGTTAGACAGCATCTGTTAACTCCTCCCCATCCATTAAAGGTGGTGATGGGTAAGATTGAGCCACTCTGTCTAGTGTGTTGGGCAGAAATGGGGGGAACGGTATTGGGAAAGAGCACAGGGGAGAGAAAGCTCACTTGTCCGGCAAGGGGAGGCACAACTGCTTTGGGGGTGAGGCGGGCTACAGCTGGATTTTGTACCCGGATTTCTTCGGCCTCATCAAGCCAGGTTGCATCCGAGAAATTCACCTTCATTGTTTTAGCCAAAGGGCATCGAAGGAGGAAAGAGCAGTAGAATTTATAGGCTGGGAAAGGGGAGGGAAGGGCCCAGATCTGAAAAACACACAATTGAAATGCAGATGTTTAAAACGTTGGACTAGAACCTGGTTGCTTCCTAGTGCCCACGCAAGTAGTCCGTGGCGTGGTTTCTTCAGACCTAGCACAAGGAGGTGCCCAGGAGTTCCTTGCACAAGGGTGGGAATGGTGATGCCGGCTTGCATGATGGTTGGCCAGAGGCTGAGCCTTACACTCCACCTGCAGTATAAAGGTTCTCAACCTAGCATTGGTGTCCCCTGGTGCACATACATGAACGCCGGACTGAAATAGACTGTTTTGCAACCCCAGTGCAATTGAGGGCAGTGGATTGGACAAAACATGTACCGCTTCTCTTGAATTACACTGCGTTTCGTCGCAGTTTGCAGGCAAACATTTTCAAGGACAAAAGCAGAACCTCATTACTTGCAACATCTTATCCAACAGGCAGCTGAGCGGTATTTGAGCAACGATATCTGATACACGTCTAACTTACAAAGATCCCATTGAGCATGGCAGGGCCTTGGGAACACTCTTGAAGTTCTCCCACATTGAAGCCTTTGGGTGCAATCTTAAACCGATGGGTTTATTAGCTGAAGGGTATCAGAATGAGGCAGCAGGCTCTCAGCACCATTGAAATGGCAGATCTGCTCCCTTTGCCAAAATGTCTGTGGAATCGCCTGTCTTGTGCAGACAACTTATCCGGCAAAATTCAGACTGTGGGTCCCCAAAAAGAGGGCAAAGACTAAAGGGGGCACGGAGGACCATCTTTATGGTTAATCCTACATCCCCCCCCCCCGAGTGTCATGGCAGGTTTTTATCCAAGTCGTATCCTCCTCTTGCTTCTAATGGGAAAGGAAACCATTCAACCTCCTCACCTGCCACACTTTTCTTGTTTCCCTTCACCCTGGCTGGGGTGCGTATGGGGTTTGAATGCCCTGAAGATAACAGTGGCACATATATTTGTGCCTCCCCTGTCAGTGAGTGAAAATCCATTGCATTGATCATCCCTGTTAGAATTATCCCTCATTCTGAATGTGGCAAGAGCAAAAGGACCCATCTTTTCAGCTGCAAAGTAAATTGTATCTTTTTTTAAAGAGGATGCAGGCCTTCTTGATCAATGGAGCAGCAATTCACTTGGTTCCAAGTGCCCAGAGATGTTTTCCCACCTCTACGTCTATAAACCGACACAATCAAACGCATAGCTTAGGTAGGTCTTCCATCTTCAGGACACTGCAAATAACATGGTCTCTGGAGATTTTGTTTCCTTATATTGCCTCTAATATGGATGGGACCTTCCAACAGACCATGGTTAGGATTGACTTGTATGATGTTTCTGGGCATTGTCCAGAGCCTTAAATTTCAAAAAGCAAAACAAAACAACCCTCTGGGTCCACACCGTTGTGTGGGCACCAAAGCAGGGCTGTATGTTCGCCACAACTGATCTCCAAAAGTTTACATAGACAGAGAAGGAGAGGCATCTAAGAGGTTTTTCTGCCACAAGTGCCAACTATGCACCTTGGCATGGGGATGGCCAGGAGAGAGACACACAGAGAGAGAGAACACATTTGCATGCTGCCTTTGGAAGCAAGATTTCTCAGGCTGGCTTTGTGACCCGTAGTATAATGTTTTTAGAAAGCCTTGGGAGGGAAGGTAGAGCAGAGGGTGGTGATTTCTCGTGGCCCTGCAATACTACCATTTCATTTTAACAAACAGGAGCTTGATTGTTTAGGCTGAAGAGCTAGCAGCGTTGGCTCTGTTTAGTGACCCACACACACACACCCAGGAACCAAGAAGTGGACAGGGAGGGTTCTTGAGCTCCTGCTTTCTCCCCCATGCAAGCAGCGACCTCCGGCTCAGCTATTGCACTTGATTGGCTCAGTCCTCTTTGTATGCGTTCTACAGTTCTGCCTAGGAGCGGGGCTCTTCTGTTAATTAAATCTGTGCTATTAATTAAATTTCTTCCTTACAAGCAGAGGTAACAATCATTGCATTCCACCAAGTCAATTCCGACTTACTGCAACCCTTTCCAGGGCTTTTTAAAGGTACAGAATGCAGAAGTTTACCGGTCCTTTCTTCTGAGGGTGCTCTGGGATCTTGTAGCTTCCCCAAAACCACACCACAGGGCATTTCCCCTAAGGGAATTTAACTCCTAGCCCCCTGCTCTATGTAGCTAGGTACCCTACATAGTCAGGGGACAGTCTCTTCTTTGTCAAGGATGGACATCTCCTCTTCTGTGAAGAAGCTGCAAGACACACGGCCGTGTTTTTTTGATAGCCTCCCAACATCGGAATGGATCCGTCAAATTTAGCTTCAGTTCCACTGTTTGCACCAGTAGGTTTCCAGTCGCGTTCGAAAGACTGAACTTAAATGTTGAAAACATTTAATGCAGGGCTGCGTGGGGCCACATGCAATAGCCTCAAAGCTGCTTTTAAAAAAGCACCCTGGGGTTCCAGCAGGATCCTCTTGCCCAAAAAGGGTCCTCCCGAGTGGTGGGAGTAGAGAGATGCTGTTCCTAGAAGATTCCGTGGGGTTTCACCTTCCAAATATGTTGGAGGCCTTCTTCCTGCATATTTAGTACAACACAATACTCAAAACTGTAAGGTGGACTTCCACTGCTTCAATTTGTCTCCCCCACCACCACATTTTTAGAAGCCTGTATGGCTCTTGGAGGCGGAAAACTGTTGACATTGCCCACTTCTCCCTTAATTGCTTGGGACAAGATTATCTGAAGCCTATATACTCAGTTGATCTTGCCTGTTTACTAATATCTACCTCTACATTTCTCTCCACACACACACACACACAGAATACCCACTGTTAAGTTCAAAGAGATTGGTCTTTTAAAAAAGACATGGCCTTCTCGCTGGTGGCTACAGATTTTTTGATCTCTCATCCAGTAGACCTATGCTTGTTCCCTTCTCTCCTGGCCCACTCGGAAATCCGTGCTTTTTACTGCTGCCTTAGATTGATTTCACAGCTTATGTCTCCAGAGGAGTTCCGCAAAATAAAATTTTGTTTTGGTGTCATTACTTTTTGGTTGTATCTTACATGTCATTTCTTTGATTGTAAATTGCTTTCTTGAGGGCATTGCCCTAAAATGTGGCTGGAAAAAAAATACTTGAAATAAAGAATACAATAAATGAAAGGACAGAAGAATTATAAGCAATCGTATCCCTTGTCTGTACAGTGGTTTGGGCTTCAGGACATTTTAAAAAAACACCTTCAAAATTTGTGTACTGTATTCCAAATGCTCAACAGCTTGACGGTAGAGATGAAAACAGAAACTGAGTAACAAGTCTGCTAAAATTCAGAATTGAAGTATTTTGTATTCACGGGTTAGTAAGATAACGTCCTAATGGCCAAATGAATCCAGTTGCCTTCTCTTTATTCAACCCATTAAATTTGTGATCTGTTCTAATTAAATTAACAGGACCTCCAAGTCCTTGTCCTCCCGGCTATATTTATTGTGGCATAAAGTGGAGAATATGTGAATGTGTGTGAAGGTCACAGAGAGAATCTTTATATTGTCCCACAAGCCTTTGGGTTCAGTGCTCAAACCCTATTGTCTGTAACAGTGAATTGAGAAACAGCTGGTTTGCAGCTGCAGCAGGTGTGAAGGCAACTTCCTGTATACTGTATAGCACCCTACAAGAGCTCCAAGGCCCTTCCTGAAAAAGTCAGTTTTTCATACATTTACTGCCCATCAGGCAGTGTTAATCACCTGAAGACTACAGCCTCAGGAGGTGACCTGTGTGTGTGAAGGGGAAGTCATTCCAGATAGAATAAAACCAGTGTGTCACATTGTTTCCATTCTAATACTTAAATCAGAGGGGGGATGGAATGATAATGGAATATCAGGTAATGTGAAAAACATTTATTTATTTATTTTGAATACTTTTACCCCACCTTTCTCCTCGGAAAAGGACCCAAGGTAGCTGTTAGAGCACTATGTCAAGGGAACTAATTATCCCAGGAAGTGGGGAGCACATTCCAGAGAAAATTGGACAACCATCTGCCAGGTCTGCTTTGATTTGCATTCCTGCATGGAATAGGGGTGGGCTGCCTAGACGCCCTAAGCACACCCAATCTCACCTGATCTGGAAAGCTAAGCAGGGTTGGCCCTGGTTAGTACTTGGATGGGAGACCACCAGGGAACTGGCAAACCACTCCAGTATTCCTGCCAAGAAAACTCCATGGACATGGGATCATGAAGAGTCAGTCACGACTGCAATGACGCAACACACACACGGAGCGGGGGGTGGGTTTGATGGCCTGATAGGCTCCTAGTCTCTCCATTCTTCTCTGATTTTATGAAGTCTCAAAACAAATACAGTGGTCCCTTGTATAACATAAAATTTGTACAACATAAAAAAATTCTGGAGATAGGGGAAATTTGCTTAACATAATTGCCTATGGGGAGAATCCGTACAACATAAAATTGGGATCACTCCGTTTTCAATGCATTCCTATGGGAATTTGTATAAAGGAAAATTTGCTTAACATAATTTCATTCGGAACGAATTAATTCCTTTATACAAGGTACCACTTGTACACCTAATATTGAAACTTAAGGGAGTGGAACAATTTTGACATACGGATTTATGAATTCTGACACTGCATAGGAGAAATGCTTGCCATGTTGCTGGTCTGATGTGCCATTTCCAAAAAGAACTACATGCCTACCTTTAGGCAGAGACTAATAACATCCCCTATCAGCGTTCCTCTGTGTGAACAACAAGTCTTTGGATTGTTCTTTGTTGTATCGCTCTACAAAGCACAGGATATGACAATTGGTCCCTGTTGGACTGAAAAGTTGAGTGATGAGATTTGAGTCACTTCTAAAAATACTGTACTGGGAAACCTTTCTTGAAGATTATGGGTGCCAAATCTCAGCTACTTTGGCCCCAAGGGGGAGACAGCAGATGGCATTTTAAAAAAATGTGTTTTCTGGTTTAAGAAAAAAACAACACATTGCAGTGTAATCTGATTGAGTTGTATTTATAGCCTGCCAGATCTCAAAATAAGTGGCAACATACAAGTTTGTCTTCTAAAGTGCAATTTGTAAACAACAAAACTCAAGGTTAAAACAATAACTCATATGACCAGACCCCATTGCTGTACATCACCCATTCAAAGCAAGAGCTTACTGTGTCAACTAGGTTTACAAGATGGGGCATACATATGATCTCAAGTTATCCCCTGTCATCTCCTCCATTAGGAGCAATTAGCCACAGCAAACGAAGCAAAACTTAACGCAATCACCAGTAGGATTCTGGCCAATACATTTCAATGGCCACTCTTTTTTCTTGCCCCCTTGCACAAAGCTGTCTCTGTGACCCCGCTGGTTCACCCGCACACGCCACATAGTGAGACGCGATTGTCATCAGGTGATGAAACCTGCAAATATAAACATTACGGACACCAATACTTCAGGTTGTATTGTGTGGTGGAAAGTCTTTCTGTAATAGCCTCCCGACGCTAATCACCAGTGGCTCCTGGGGCAAACCAGGCATAAATATTCTCTCTCTCTCTCTCTCTCTCTCTCTCTCTCTCTCTCTCTCTCTCTCTCACACACACACACACACACACACACACACACACACACACACACACACACACACACACACACACACACACACACGAGACCCTGTCACGTGTTTCCCCAGTGACCCTGAGGCGAGCTTCTCTCAATGCCCCCCAACTTTCCTCTCCCCGCATCCGACGTGTCTCCCGCCCCCCACACACACACACCGAGACCCTGTCACGTGTTTCACCCGCGACCCTGAGGCGAGCTTCTCTCAATGGCCCCCAACTTTCCTCTCCCCGCATCGGACGTGTCTCCCTCCACACAGACACTCACAACGTGCGCAAGATTCCCACCCGCTGGTCCCGCCCGCTTCGGCCATGCCTCTTTCGCCCACGTGTCTTGCCGCTTCCCGGATCACGTGGGGGGCGGAAGCGGGCGGAAGCCATGGCAGTCCGCGGCGCCACCGGAGCTGCCGGTGCACGTGAATCGGCCCTCGCCTTGTATCCACACGGGTCGGGGGAAGCGTGCGAGGAAAGAGGGCTGCACGGGGAGGAGGCAGAGGGGAGGCACGCCGAAGGGGCGCGACGGGGCGGAGAGCGTTTTCGGATGCCTGGGTGTCGCCTTTTTCTTTTTGAACAGGACGGCAGCTGGAAGATCGGGGGGCTGGCTGGCTGGGTTTAAAAAAGGTAGATTTGTTGGCAGAGGAGTTGGGTGCCTTTATTTGGTCCTCGTATCCCTGGGACAGCTGGCTGGACTGGAGAGCGGAGTGAGTTAGGTTCCTGACGCCCTCCAGTTGAAGCCGTGGGATCCTTCATACAGGATTCCCCTGTGCAGTTGCACCCAAAACAAGAGAGCTGGAGAACCTGACACCAAAAACCCACCAGTTCTGCATCCTGGAAACGGATGCATGCAGTGAGAGTGCTAATCCACCCCAGTGATTGTGTTAACACCAGGGCCTAGACCAGTGATGGCGAACCTTTTAGAGACGGAGTGCCCAAACTGCGATTCAAAACCTACTAATTTTTCGCAAAGTGCCAATGCAGCAATTTAACCTGCATATAGGTGGCTGTGAGGGGCCAATGTCAGTTGCCTACAGAAAGGGCTCTGAGTGCCACCCTTGGCACCCATGCCATAGGTTCACCACTGCTGGCCTAGAAGCTTTCCCAGATTAATTAAGCGTCTAATACAAAGGTGAGGGGTTCTCTGATGCGAGAAAGCTTTGGCAAGAGTTTTGCCCATGCGTGGCTGTGCCTTTTTATGTTCCTTATGGTTACCTCTGAACATTAGTGAGCTGAAGGTACCTTTCCCATCATCATCCTTGGCTCAGATTGCCCTGGGCTCCTTGTCTCCAGACCCTGAGCCTCGCAAAGGAGGGATCACTAAAGAACTGACGGTGACAGAGGACACCTTGCATGTGTGAGTATTGCCTGGGTCACCCTTTCCCCTGAGGCAGATCTAGAGTGAGAAGAAGGCAAGGAGAGGGGGGAGCATGGAAGGAGAAGATGGAGCTGAGTTTAAAGTGAAGTGCTGTTGTGTCTCTCATGACCTGACAGACTGGCCTGCTTTGCAAGACTGCTGTGAACACACACAGCAGGCATCTTGGAGGGGGGGAAATGGGATGCCGATGTGATACACTGACAGAATGGAGACAATATGCACCATGTGCTTGCTTGTTTATTAATCCACTCAGTAGTGACTCTTTTCATTTCCTACGTTTGTGTACCACACATTAGCTGACGCAGTAGTTGACGTTCTGATTCCCAAAACAGAAGTTAAAACCATTAAAGTGCAAAGAATGCGAAAGAATAAGATAGGCAGAAGCATTAAAAGCCTTTTAGAAACAGTTAAAAGCAGCTGCGAGATAAAATGAAATCACCACCAGCAGCAACATTTAAAAAGCATTAGTACAGACTATTTTGTGTTTCTTTTGAATGAATGGTAGAACTAAAAAGCATGGGAAAGTAAAAAATTCATCCCTGTCATCTCAAAAGATCTTGGTACAGACACTATTTTCTTCATAGCGAGCTATTTGCCACGTCTTATTTGGTGTCCCTCTGATAATGGAACTTCATATAGCTCTTATTCTTTTCTGACGGGCTTACAAAGGAGAGTTATTTGGTGGATTAGTCCCAGTGTTCTTTGCTGAGCAATGATGATTCCTATTTTGTCCCCAAGTCAATTTTCATTTTATAATAATCTGGGAGCAGCAGTGCTGGAAGGGCTCTATGGCTTGTCAAGTCTAGCTCCTATCAAGGAAGCACAGTGGGGAATCAAACTCCCCACCAAAGGCCGCCTTAAACCATGGAGTTATCCAGTAGCTACCTTGTCTTCAGTGGTCCTACCTCAGGCTCCCTCAAGTCTTTGCAGTACCATTCTGCCAGTGTCATTGGTCTCTCTGGTTCCTCTGATGAGATAACATATTTCCTTAACATCTACCCTGATTTCCTGCCCAGTTTCAACACAGGCATTTATTTATTTATTTATTTATTTATTTATTTATTTAATGTTTCAAGTCCATTCCCTCCCTGCTTTGACCTTTTTCACTCTTGGAAGGTCTCCTACAAGTGGTACCTTGTATAAAGGAATTAATTCATTCCAAATGAAATTACGTTAAGCAAAAATGTAGTTTTCTTGGCAGGGATACTGGAGTGGTTTGCCAGTTCCTACTCCAGGCTCCTACAGCACCTGGTATGCCCTGGTGGTCTCCCATCCAGGTACTAACCAGGCTGGACCCTGCTTAGCTTCCGAAATCAGGCGAGACCAGATGTGCTTAGGGCATCTAGGCAGCTAAGCTTGAGAGTAACAGGATGCCATTGATCAGAAGCTGGAAAGATTACCTGATAAGCCATGGAAAGCCAAGGGCTAGGACTGAATAGGAGTTATGACTCTAGGGTGGGATGTTGGAGGAAGTAAGAGAATGGTGCTGAAGAACCTTCAGGGTAGGGTGAGTTTTGACATCACATGTTTATCTGTTACTACTACCAATTGCACGGCTATTATTATGTTTTCATGCTACCATCATATTATTACAGGCGCTGGAAGGCTGATGAAGCCCGAATCCTGCGTGTCTCCATCAACTCTTTCCTGGAGCATCTCTCATTGGTTGTGGAGACCATGGATTTGTTTGGCCCTCCTGTAGATTGACCTAGACCTAAGCAACAGAAACCAGCAGGCTTCCTCGTATTTTCGGTTGGACTTTGGACTACTAGCTGGTGATGTCAACCCCCCCCCCAAAAAAAAACTAGCTAATACTTCCTGGACGCCAAGATGATGGATGAAGCTCCATGTTTCCCTTTGACCTGTTGGACATTGGCAGTCTATACGCAGAAGCAAGTTTTGGGTATTAGGGGAGTGTATATAATCTGCAGTTTCCCTGTGTGATCAGATACAGTATACTTTGTCATCTCTGTGTTTGCTGATTCAATATGCTTGAGCCAGCTTAGCTATATTGATGTTCAATTGTATCTCCATAAGTCAAAGTTTAATAGAAGGGCTGTTAGAGGTATCTGAATGAAGATGATGACGTCTCCAAGTGTGAGAGAATTCTGTTGCTCATTGCTTAGAAGAGAGGAAGCCATCTGTTATCCAGAAATAGGAACAGGAAAAACATGTATTCTTCTGTTCAGATTTGTCAAGCAAAGTTTGTGATCTTGTGACGAGTGACTTGTAAGCTAAATGAAGTTGACAGATCTCTTCTTCCATTCAGCTGATTTCATAGATCTGGTTAGGGATGTTCATTGAAAAAAATCAGTATTTCCAGATTCAGGCAGGAAAAAGCAATCCATTGGAAGATCTAAGAGGCCATCTCAGAATTTGTTACCTCAAATTCTGTTCCTCATTTATTACATGGTAGTTTGCTCGAGATCATACTGATTGTGGTGTTTATAGTCTTTAAAATGAGTATTGTAAATACTGTATAACCTAACTTACAACCTAATGCAGTATTAAGCCCAGTTACAAATTTTTACGCAGAAATTATTCATGTTGCTTTCCATGGAACAAAAGCCCAAGTAGAATTGCTGGCAGCTACAACTTACGTTCTCTTATGTGGATGTGCTTGCTGCGTGCAGTGCAGCAAGATGGGATTTGTAGTCTTAAAAGTTGTAGAATGCTGACGGAGCTGGTTTGATGTGAACAGATTTCTCCCAGGGAGTATCAAAAGAAGACCGCACAAGGGACTGCTTTGACAGAAATATGCCGATTTTTACGACATAAATAAATACTCTTGGTTTTTAACAGTTGTGTATTTCATTTAAGTGACTAGAAAACTTAGAGTGATGTTTTAAGTAAGTACTGTAGCCAAAGCCTATTGTATTGTACTTGAAACTTCAGCCTAGGGTTGGAGGATACACGGCCCTGATAATGTTGCTGCACTACTGTACATCATTTCTCAGTGCAGGCTATGCTGATGGGAATTCGTCTAATAATATCTTCAGGGCCACATATGTCCTGTTAGAGCAGAGCACAAATGCATGGGGCAAGTATCTGAACTAGTTGTGAGAGAGGGTAGTAGGAAGATAAATCACCTGGGTATGCTTTCCCCTTTTGTGTTTTCAAGATTTCCATGCAGATACGTGGGTTTTCTTCCATTCTCTGCTTTTGAGGTCACTTCCTGCTTCTTCCACCTTCCTGGTAGGAGAAGACAGACTTGCATGGTTTCTTCCTATAAGGGCTCAGTACATGTGAAAGCCACCTTTAAGGGTTGCCTTAACAAAAGGTTGGGTCCGTTCTCCTGCACTGTCTCTGAATAGATTCCCTGAAGCAATAAACAATACATATTCTATTTCTATTCATTCCGAGTGCCCAGAGGAGTTCCTACTGTTCAGTATCCTGAAGCCCACTGCATTCTGATGACATAAATCCATATTCTCTTATAGTTGCCCACTGCTTTTATAGCTTTATTCCAATGGGGGGTAGTGAGCTTCATCCTAGATATTGCCTTCGTTCCCCATGTATGGGAAGGGCCAGTTTTTTTTGTTTGTTATTTTCATTTGTGTGCAGTACATCAGTCCGAAGACATGCAGAAGGACTTGGATCACAATGGCATGCATAACAAACAGTGATTGAATAATAAATGTCATGGGCCCATTAACCTGTGGATTCACTTATCCACTGGTGGAAAAATCTTGAATTAAAAAAAAATAATTAGAAATATGCGTTTCCTAGAAATATTACCAAAATTGGCCACTAGGTGGAACCAGAATCTATGTTCTATAGATCATTCTTTATATCCAGGATTTCTGGCCAGATCCACATTCAAGAGCAGAAGATCTGCAGCAGGGAATCTACAGTAATGTGTGTGTCAAGCCCCACACACAAACACACAACCAGCCCAGTTCAGTTATTTGTCAGGAATTTTAGTTGTAATCCAAAATACAGTCCAAATCAAGCCAGGATAACTTACACAGACAAATGCCAAGTTCAAAGGGAACAGAGAAACGGGGTAGTCAGGAAGCCGGTCCAAAGGTCAGGAAACAGGGAACGCCGTGGTCAGAAGCCGGTCCAAAGGTCAGGAACAAAGTCAGGATACACACAGGAACGTGGTGGCAAGGTAAGTGACGCGTTGCTCCCACAGAGGGCTCAGGGTAGTGGCTAGCTTTATCCTGAAAACAGGGAATACACCCATCTCTCTGGCAAGGCTCCTGCTAGAACTCAGGGCTCTGAGATCTAATCTTACGTCTGTCATTAAAGATCTTCTCTCTAGTCCTCCTATTAGTTCTTCTTTGCAGGATCCTGCTCCTAGCCCTTACAGGAGGAGGAGATGTGCCCTCAGCTGCAGCCTCAGACTCAGCTGTCTGCTGAGTTGAACTACAAGGCTCCTCCTGCTGCTCTTCAGCATTTAACCCTTCATATTCAGGTTCCATGACAGGCAGGGTCCTGGCAGTGTGTGTCTGTGTGTGTGTGTGTGTGTGTGTGTGTGTGTGAGAGAGAGAGAGAGAGAGAGAGAGAGATTGGGCTTAGACACCTGTATAGCTGCAGTATATCAGGCTTCCCATGGGAGGGTATTTGGCCTTCAGCACATAGATGGTGGCAGGGATGTAACAGGAGATATTGCCACCAAGCAGCAATATTAATCTATCTGGAGACAGCTGTAGCTTTAAATCAGGGGTTCCTAAAGTGGTCTATATAGACCTCCAGGGGTCTATTTCGACTTGCAGGGGATCGGTGACAGAAAAAAATTGGGGGTCCACAAAATGTAAATAGGGGGTCCACATGAGTGGACCCCATTTAGGCAGATCGTCATCAATGTTTAGGCATTCTGTAAATGTCTTACACCTAACACAAATTGTTTTGGCACCATTTTTGAAAGTTTTTTCAGCAATTTTTGGAATTTTTAAAACTTTTGGTGCCGTTCTCAAGTGGTGCAAAGGTAGGGACCTGACCCTTGTGGTGTGCATACCTTTAAAGTGAATTTTGCATTGTGTGTCCAGGGTGGGGGTATTGCATCATTTTTTGGAACTTGATCCTCACCATGTGCATGTTTGAAAGTCAGTTTTGCAAAGACTGGGGACTTGTGTTTTGCAGCCACATGACAGATATTTGTAACCGAATCAAGGTCGTTTGAAATTCAAATCAACTATAATTATAGTCATACCTTGGTTAAGAAGTAACTTGGTTTAGGAGCATTTTGATTAATGAACAAAATTTTCTGAAAATTTTTGCCTTATTAACAAGCAGTGCCTTGATATACCAGCACTCTCATGTGTGTCACATAATCAAAAGTGCTCTAAGCTAATGGCATCTCTCCCTCTCTCTCCCCCTCCTGCTGGAAGTGGGTGGTTTCTGTTTTAGGCAATAGCAGCAGCAGCAGAGTTGAAGGAAGGGTGACAGGCTCAGTAAAGGTACAAACATTTGCCACCCCATCAACCCCTGTCCCCAAAGAGGTCACCTCCATGGGGCCTCTCCACACCATCCCTGCCACCCCCACTGCAACCAGGACACACCCACCCCCATGGCCCCATTTTTAAAACAGCCCTCTCCATGGAGGCTTCCCCCTCCCTCCTATGCTCTAGATGGGATTCCCCACATTGCTCCATTTTTGAAAACAGACCCTTCTATGGCGGTTTTTCTCCCCTCCTCTGCTCTAGCTGGGATTCCTCCCCTCACCCCATGTTTAAAACAGACCCCTCCATGGAGGCTTCCCCCCTCCTCTGCCCCTGCCACAAAGGTATTCACATGCAGGTTATTGTTCTTTGTACTGTACTGTATTTTGTATTTTATTTAGTACCTTTTATTATATTACAGTATTTTAATCAAATATTTTTGGGCTGTGGAACGAATCATCTGAGTTTCCATTATTTCCTATGCTTTGATATGCAAGTGTTTTGGTTTCAAGCATGTTTCTGGAATGGATTATGTTCATGAACCAAGGTATTACTCTATTGTAATGGAAGTCAAGAAGCCGAAGCCACATTTCCTTTAATTTGTAATACCAGATTTGGTTAAAATATCTGACATTTTATAAACAATACATAATAATAAATACCCAGGAAAAGTGTTTCTTTTTGTTATTAAGGACTCGGAGAATCAACAACTCAGTCCTTCAGAACATTCAATGTATGTCCCCTTCCACCCCAAACAA
The DNA here is from genome assembly GCA_023846285.1 of Phrynocephalus versicolor. NCBI lineage: Eukaryota > Metazoa > Chordata > Lepidosauria > Squamata > Agamidae > Phrynocephalus > Phrynocephalus versicolor. The sequence continues at coordinate 2,755,180 of JAHTLZ010003468.1, read as the reverse complement.
AATTATTTTATAAGGCTTTTGTAAGCTACTGATATCATTTCCTACGTTGTGAAAAAGAAGGGCCAAAAGAAGCAAGCAGGTGGTGGGAAAGATGGATTGTGCAGGAGGAGGTGGACGAAAGAAGATAATAGCAGGAAGAGGTCGATCCTGTATATGATTTTTTGTTTATTAAAATTCCAGTTTAGCTTTTTCCTCTAGTGAGCTCAGGGCAGTGCACTGCACGTGCTTTCCTTCTTCTCTGTACAGTGGTACCTTGTATAAAGGAATTAATTCATTCCAAGTGAAATTATGTTAAGCAAATTTTCCTTTATACACATTCCCATAGGAATGCATTGAAAACGGAGTAAGCCCATGTTTATGTTGTATGGATTCTCCCCGTAGGCGTTTATGTTAAGCAAATTTCCCCTATCTCCGTAATTGTTTATGTTGTACAGATTTTAGGTTATGCAAACTGTTTGTTATACAAGGGTCCACTGTATTATCCTCACAGCAACCTTGTGAGGTAAGCCAGGCTGAGAGAGGGGCTGGACTCAAGGTCACCCAGTGAGTTTTAGGGCTATGTGAAGATCTCAAATGCCAATCCAACACTTGAGCCACCTCTAGCACTGAACAAGGTGGCTGGCAAAGGTGGCATCAATGACAGAGCCACTCAGGATGAAGGCTTCCAGAGCCCAGGTGGGAGTGGTGTGCTTTAAGGCTATGGTTGCAGAATTGCTTTCTAAGCAGGGAAGGGAGACTGTTCAGGATGGAAAGAAGGAAATGGCAGGTGATCCCTCTGGCGGGAGAGGAAGTCCTGCGGGAAGCAAGGAGAGGTTGAAATGAAGCCAAACGCCTGGCCAAGCTGAAGGATCTATGCTCCATGTCCTTTTATCTAAAGAGAGTCATCATTTCCTTTCCGGCAGGGCCCCTATGCCTTTTAAGAGTCTGATGGCGTGGAAATTCCCTAAAAGCGAAGCCTTTGCATTTAGGGAAATGCTTCATTAGCCGATTTCCCTTTTTTCTTCTTGTGCAGTCTTTTAAAGGCACAAGATTTGCTGCCTCCTCTTTTCAGCTTTGCAACTCATCCTACACTAAGGTCAAGTTGAAATCCACAAAGGTTTAATTGCATTCGTATGGCTCTTAAAATCGGGGGGGGGGGGCAACCTCCAAATGCAACCACCCACACTTTTAGGTAAGTGGATTGAACTGGACTGATCTACAGGGAATACGGTGAAGACAAAGAGCCTTTCACAGTGCCCAAAACAGCAGCTTTGGGTGCTCTCACGTTACTGGTAACTGGCTGGATAGCTCAGTGGCTTGGGAATCTGACTTCAGAGTTCAATTCCCCACTGTGCCTCCTGCAAGTAGAGCCAACCTGTATGGCCTTGGGCAATCTGCACGATCCCAGGTCGCCCCCAGAAGAAGGGAAGGGTAAATCACTTCTGAGTACAGCATTCTCTACTTGGAAAACCCTGAAAAGGGTTGCCATAAGTAAGAACTGACTTTACAATATATTATTTATTATTATTATTATTATTATTATTATTATTATTATTATTATTATTATTATTATTATTATTATTATTA
>JAHTLZ010003468.1:2736660-2753604 GCA_023846285.1 Phrynocephalus versicolor | reverse complement strand
TATTATTATTATTATTATTATTATTATTATTATTATTATTATTATTACTACTACTACTACTACTACTACTACTACTACTACTACTACTACTACTACAGTGGGCCCTCGTATAACAAACAGTTTGTATAACATAAAATCTGTACAACATAAACATTCTGGAGATAGGGGAAATTTGCTTAACATAATCGTCTATGGGGCGAATCCGCACAACATAAAAATGGTCATGATTAGGGATTACTATGTTTTCAATGCATTCCTATGGGAAATTTGTATAAAGGAAAATTTGCTTGACATAATTTCATTTGTTTATACAATGTACAACTGTATTATTATTATTATTATTATTATTATTATTATTATTATTATTATTATTATTATTATTATTATTATTATTATTATTATTATTATTATTACTCAACAACAGAAAATCATAAGAACATAAGAGCCATGCTGGATCAGGCCAAAGGCCCGTCTAGTCCAGCTTCCTGTATCTAACAGTGGACTCACCAAATGCCTCTGGGAGCACACGAGACTAGGTATCTGTCTCCTAATACCACTGCTCTGCATCTGGCCCTTGAAGTACTCTCATTTTAAGCCTGGAGATTACACATCTCCATCATATTTTGTAACCTGTGATGGACTTTTCCTCTAGGAATCTGTCCAATCCCCGTTTGACAGCATCCAGGCCAGATGCCATCACCACATCCTGTGGCAGGGGCAGACTAACAACACAGATGTGCCCTAAGCACATCCAATCTCACCTGATTTCGGTGGTTAGTACTTGGATGGGAGACCACCAGGGAATACCAAGTGCTGTAGGCGCCTGGAGTAGAAACTGGCAAGCCACTCCAGTATTCCTGCCAAGAAAACTCCATGGACATGGAGTCACGATGAGTCAGCACAACACACACACAGAGGTTAAAAAAAATTCTTTTGTCTATTCACCATGAATCTTTCACCATGCTCCTCACATAGGATGGGGATTCAACAAAGGGTTTTAGGGCAAGTCTCCAGGCTCTTGTCTTAATGAAAATAAACAGAGCCACTTGATTCATTTTATATTTTAAAAGTGAAACATCAAAGAGTCTTGTGGGACAGAGTCGTTTATAGTACTGAACTTTTGTGGACATCCTCAGATACACGGAGCGATCTAAGGGATTCCCAACCCATCTTGTGCTACTTGATTTGACGTAGCTGTTACCATCAGGGGCGTCCATTACGCTACATTTGGTTTTGTTATTGTTATGTATAATTTTAGATTTGATGCTGTGGGTATTTGATAGTGTTGGGCTTTTTAAAACCATCCAGAGTATTGGCTTGCCACAAGCTGGGCGGCCTATAAATAAAATAAAGTTGGTGTGTGGTGTATCTCCGCTAAAATTCATTCGGTATACTCATGCTGCAGAAAATAAATGCCACAGAGGTCTTTTGCTCTAACTGTTCAAATCCTTCTCTTTTGGAAGCATTTTTACCAACCACCTAAAAATATGACACTGTGCATTGAAAACGCAGCTCTAAAAACAATGGCATTATTTTCGAGACAGGCCAGCTCCACTCTTAGCCAGAATGAAGGGTCTGCCTCAGGCAGAAGATTTGGGGTGCCAGGAAAAGGAAGCAAATTATTAATTATATGATGGGTATTATCTTTTTATTCCCCTGCCAGAGGTGGGGTCTGAAAAAAAAAGAGTAGCCCAGCTGCCTTGGAGTACTGTGTCCCTGAACTGGAGGGGTGCAGTTTGTTGCTGTATAAAGGAATTAATTCATTCCAAATGAAATTCTGTTAAGCAAATTTTCCTTGATACAAATTTCCCATAGGAATGCATTGAAAACAGAGTAATCTCTAATCCCGACCATTTTTATGTTGTATGGATTCGCCCCATAGACGATTCTGTTAAGCAAATTTCCCCTATCTCCGGAATTATGTTGTACGGATTTTGTTATATACAGTAGACGGTTTGTTATATGAGGGTCCCCTGTACAGTACTAAATATCTCGGGCTAGGCTTTTCAAGATTGCTAGGGCCTTCAGCCTCTTCCAGAGCCTGTCCTAAAGAGTCTGTGAAAAGAGTTTTGTCACTGGCTGTAAAAATGGCCCATTGCGACCCAGCCGGTAGGCGCTGGATTTGAGATAAACAACTGCACCACACTCTAAGGCCATATAGCATTTTGAAATACGCCTTCCAGATAAAATGCATCTAGGATGACATAAGCCCTGTCCATCAGAAATTAGGTATATGATGGCATTCTGCTGGGAAGATATGTCGAGTGCTTAACGTTGCTGCCACTCAGATAGACTGTTTTTTCCAGTCTCCCCCCCCCCCGCGGGGGACTGGCTTTCCTTCCACATCCCCCCCCAGTCAAGACACTTTTGTTCATTCCTAAAAAGGGTTTATGCCGAGATCTCAGAATTCCAGCCGTGTGAATCATCTTACTCCAGGTCTCTCAGCGGTGCCAATTATAGCCCGCTCGTTTTTCTTTCTCTCTTTTTTTCCCCATACTGTGGTGGAAGGAACCAATGAGATTTCCACATTGCTCCTTCGTTTATTCTTTTCCCGTCTAATGTTGCTAGATGGACAGAAAAAAAATACGTGGTCTCTCTCCCTCCCTCCCCTCCTTCTCCTCATCCTCATAACCCCCCAGGATCTCTTTTTTTGCAACTCGATTAATTATCCATTCATAAGGATCGTCTCAGGAAGAGGAGGAGGAGGAAAGGGGCGCTGGCAGGACCCCCCCCTCCTGCCTCCCATCCCGGGCTCTTGGGAAGGGGTGGTGGTCCGTTCACGAGAGGATTAGAAGAACTGGAGCCTGAGAGATCCAAGATCTCCTTTACTATAAATGGAGATTTGGGGAAAGGTTGGAGTTGCGGGAAGGAGGCGAGCATTATACTAGATGGTTCCATCTTCAGCCGCACATGAAAGGGCGGGGAACGTCTTTTGAAGTGGGGGGGGGATTCTTTTTGTGATATTGTGATGTAGGTGGAATTTGTAGTAGTATCCTCATGTGGTTGGGGTATTTCCACATCTTGTGTGTGTTTTGGGGTACAGCTGCTGCGTTTTCATTCAAGTGGGGGAGGGAGCGCGAAAAGGGGTTAATAAAGACGCCTTGAGGAAATCACAGCCACCAGATGGCGCCCTCCTCCACCTTATAGGATTGCAGATTCTTCCCCTCTCTCGCCCCCTCCCCGCAAAACCCACCCTGCAAAGCCCCCATTTCCAAGAAACAGACAGACACGGGCTCCCTCCCGAAACACATCTTTCAGCTCTCTCAGCCTTTCCTCCTTTCAGGCGCGGGTGGTGCTGTGGATCGTGGGCTCAGTCTCGCTTGGCTGTCCCCAGGAGCGCCTCCCCATTTTTTTTTTGCAGTGTCGAAAGGGGGTCCCACGCCCATCCCACCCCACCCCATCTCATCCCATCATCACCCCATTTCCGTGCAGCTGCTGAAGCTCTGGGATGCCTCCAGAGAGCCATGACCTCCCTCTTTGCACGGATGAGCTTTCATGCTCTTCTCTCTTCTCCAACCCACCCCGCCCCTCCTCTTTTTAAAAGGGGGAAGAATCAAGTCACATCTGAGCTGTGGAACACCTCACCACCACCCCCAAGAAGCTCTTGACGACCCTCTGGGGACACGTGGAGGCCAGGGCAGATGGTCAGGGAGCACATGTTTCGGGAAGCCGGAGAAGGGGTTTCCCCAGCACCAGGCTCTCCAGAGTCCAGACATCATCTGCAACCCATTTCCTCAGGCCTAGGTCTCTTCTTGTAGTGCTTGGGGCTGGGGAGAGGGGGAGAAGGCAGCCATATAACTCATCTCCTTCTTTATTCTAATCCACCCAATTCCTCCTCCATTCTCCCAGTCCCAACTTGCATGAAAAACCCAGGAATCCCATCTGTAGGAATGTGTGTGATGGATGGTTCCAGCAGAGGAAAGGTAAACACAGTTGCCTCCCCACCTCCAAAATGGACTCTTGGTGGGCCCTCTTGGCAGCAGCGTTTCCCCTCACACTTTCCTTCATTTCTATTAATTTTCTAAATGAAAAAAATAGTGTATTGTATTTATTGTACAGTATTTAAATGTTTTTATCACTTTAATTTTTATTGGCATTTAAAATTTTTAATTGTTTATTTTAACTGTAAGCCACCCAGAGACCTTTGGGTAGTGGGTGGCATATAAGCCAAATAAATAAATAAATAAATAAATAAATAAAAGCAGGTAGCCTTCGCACAGAAGAGAGGAAGAGGGCAGCTACCTGGCTTGTGGCCCTGTGGAAGGGGGGGTTGCCACCAGTGGGGCCGAGGTTCTTCTTTGCAGGAAGGACGGCTTTGCCAGATGTTAAAAATCTAGCATTCTACTGGAGGCTTGAGGAAAGAAGGAGAAAGAGGCTCTGGAGAAATGTCGGCTTGTGCACTTGGCTACTGGTCTGTAGGATCCTGTCTGGCTTCCGCCCTGTCCTCCCCTTTGGCTTATAGTAGCCAAACCGATTTCCTCCTCACGTCTCCCGAAGCAAGCTGATGGAACCCAGGAGTTCGAGCAATGTCTCCTCCTTGCCCCCCCCCCGCAAACACCTCTTTCCCAAGCACTGTGATCCCAAGGATCAAGACATTGAGACGCATGCCTCCCCCTTCCTTCCTTCCCTCCTCACCGCTTCCACCTCCCTCCCTCCGTGGCTGAAGACAGAAGAGTTGGCATGAAATGCCAGTGTCGTAGGCGATTAATGTGCTAAAAGCCCCCTGATCGTAATTAATCTTTATGAGGCTGCTCTGAACTTCTATCCGATTCGCATTATAATCTCCCCTCCTTTCTCTACCCAGAGGCCAAGAGAAGCGGGCGACTGTGTGTGTGTGTGTGTGGGGGGGGGTTAGAGACGATGTTGGGGGGGGGAGAGAGCAGAAGATTTACAGGCAGATGGAGGCAGGCTGGGTGGAGCACAACCATCTGAGGCCTAGTTCTCCACTGGTTTTAAATAAGAGGCGAATGTTAAACAAACACCACTCAGGATTCCCCCCCAAGGAGGAACAATCTCTAAGAGGGAAGACAGGGGAGGAGAAGTTGCTTTTCCTTATGAGAAAGTGTGTGTGCGTGCACACACCAATTTGTCTCCCCAATATATTTATTTGCTTGGAAAAGCACACCACACACTCAGGTGCCCAGAGTTCTGTTGATTTGATGAAATAGAATGGGCAGTATCACTAGAGCCAAGTGGAGGTCAGGGAAATCATATTTCTCAATGCTTTCTGTATTAAAGCTCCCTGCAAATAAAACAATCAAACAAACAAACGAGCAGAACAGGGAGAAAGCTGCTCCAGAATTTGTCTTTCCTTCGTTGTTCTTGCGGGGTGTGGGGGGAAGGCATTCCTCAGCAGTCACTGGAAGTGATATAGTCTACTGTAGCACCACCTCAGGCTTTGAACCCTGCATCGTGCCACGTTGAGTCACATATTGTGCATGTCAAGCTGAGGAAAGGCTGAGTGAGGCTCCTCTGTGGGATAGCATTGGAATGTTTGGAAATGATACATTTTTAGATGACAACTGGCATCATTCCAGTCAACTTGGTCATTGCCTCGCTGGGAAATTCTGGGAGCTGTGGTCCAAAGACCTAATTTCCTTATTTGCCTATTATTCCCTCGTTCTGCCCAATAAATCTTGATTTTAACTGATTAGCCTGCCAATAATAATATATTGTTTTATGTCACTTGATAATATTATTTTTATTTTCTTTTTGTTTTATTGTGTTACTGTTTATGGTTTTATTGTATAAATTGTTTGAATGTATTAATTGTTGTAAACCGCCCAGAGTGACCTTGCTGCCAGATGGGCGGTATAAAAATCCAATAAATAAATAAATAAATAAATAAATAAATAAATAAAATAAAATAAAATAAAATAAAATAAGGACCCAAGATGGCATACATACAGCATATATTGTTAATTAAAAATAAACCCCTTGGAATGTAAAACTATAGTGTGTGTGCGCGTACGTGTGTGCATGCATGCATGTGTATACACACACACACACCACACGCACACACAAGAACTATAAATCAGTTTTTAAAAGACTTCACCAGTTGGATACAGCCTCCCCAGAGGATCTTTTAAAGAGGCACATTTTCATCAGTCTTCTTTATCCATCTGCTGATGCACATCATGGCTACCCATCCCAACCATGAGAGAACTAATTTCCCATGTCCTGTGCATGCCTTCCAGCAGCATCACCCTGTGTGTCCTTCCACACAAAGGAGAGTCAGGTTGTCCTCTTCCAATGCAGCTGCATGCATGTGCCAGCAGCCGCATGGAGCCCTGCATAGCTCCATCTGATTGCATTAATACAGGTTGCAGCGGTTGCAGTATCCATCCAAGAAGGGGACTTGTCCTTGCACCCTCTCTTCACCTGTCCTTTAGGTGTAAGGGCGGTCAAGCGTGTGAGCCTCCCAGTGGCACAGTTTGGGGGAGATCGAGTTCTGGATTCGTGTTGGGCGAATCTTTGAAAGGTCCCGCGGCCATCAATTGCAGGTTTGGTACCTGGGGCTTTGCTGGCCAACAGGTCCATCTTAGCATATGTGAGGAAAGGACAGAGGAAGGGACACTTGGGCCTAAGCATGCAGCAGCTGTATCGATGCCATGCCATGTTAGCTGCCAGGCATTTTATGTTTCCATCTGCCTAGGAAGAAGCTGCTGCTGAAATCACAGGCTGAAGTTCAGAATGGGACAGCATGCATTCATGTGCTTCCAGCAGCAAGTTTTTGCAGCCTCTAAATTGGGTTGCTCTCTATTGAAGCCCTTAGTTTGAGGCTCTAGAATAGATTATCATATTCATGAAATGCTGCCTGCATAGCTCGTTCAACAAGGAGAGGTTTATGCTAACCCTTTCTCCTTGATGTCACATTTACAGTAGTACACGCAAATAACATTCTGTTGCAGGATAGGGGATTAGAATATTACTTCCCCCCTGCAGGGTGGCATGATAGCATTGCATATCAGTCATCCCCATAACTCTTAATAAATACCATGTAGAACAGTTCTGAGTTGGCTGCAGGAGGAAGTACATTGGGGAGAGAAAGGAATCCGATATTTCTAAATGGGGAGCATAAAACAGTGGCCAAGAAGCTAGATTTCGGCTGTAATCCTGTTGATGAAGTTGCCACACACACCTTGGATGAAGGTATCAGCTGTGGCCAGTTAGCAGGCCAGAATTGATGGCAATGATTTTCTGGCTTTGGGTCATTCTGTACTCCTTTCTTCTGCTCCAGAAGGCTTCCCCAGGACAACGGGGATCCTTAGAGATCCCTAGAACCTGGGGTGGGGGGTGGGGGTAGGGCATTTGAAACTGCCCCAAAACGGGGTCATTGCTGATGACATTACCCAAGCTGTGCAGTCTAAGTTGCACAGCTGGATTTCAAGCTTCATGTGGGGTGGAAGGAGACCAGAGCTGAAGTGCTGTAAAACAACATTTAATTTCTTTTTAGATGTATGGACAAAACAAAGAACAACTGCATTGTCCAGCATTGGCCCAAGAAAATGGGACTGTCCAGTGTTGGTTCGCCCAAGAATATTTGCTTGAGACAAAGGACAAGTTGCCCTCTTGCACTGTTTTCTATTCACAGAGTGACTGGCAGGGTAGGCGCATGCAGGGTAAGTTATGTAGCATGCACATATCTGATGTCACATGTGCAGCTCTTCTTTGGTTGATGCTGTCCAGCATCTTGGATGTTGTCCTCCAGCAGTTTGTTAGCAATACAGGGACATTCTGAGAGGCATACATTCTCCCTTCCCTATTCTCTATTCTGTCTAACGATAGGGCTGGCCCTGGCCATGTTGGATTTTTCCTTGTTTTAGAGTGGGCTTTTTAATACCAAAGTGGGGATTTTAAACATACCGGAACCTAGTTTTAAAAAAGCAGTAGCATCCCAGACAAATCCACGCAGAGGTGTGAGTGTATGCATGTGGGATATAGGATACAGGAAGCAGAAGATTGACCATTGCTGCCAATGCTCTAATAAAAACAGAAGACTTTTCAAGACAATTGCATGTGACCTGTGACTTAAGACCATGATGTGGAGGATGAGGGTACTGTTATTTAGACCTGGAGACCCGAGTCCACAAGTCCTGTGTCCACTATAGCATGCCCTGGTTTCACCCCTCAGCATCCTGAAATGCCTTCCAGAGCTGAGCCTGGAAGGATCCAGAAAACCAGGTGGCCAGTCCCCTCCCCCACTCCCCCTTGCAACCGCCATCTTTTTTTAGCTTCAGTGCCAGCAACAAGTTTCTGAGCAGGATTATTAACAGCCACTCGCTTCGCTCGAGCCTCTTCTCAGACAGGGAAGCAATTAACAATGTTAAAGGCTTTATTAATGCTGCCAGGAGCCCACAAGGTGAGGCCTAATGAAGCAAGGAAACGTGGCAGCGGCATTTGCGGTTCGGCAGCTGTGGTGGGGCTGGAGGGGGGAGGTTAGCGGCAGGTTTCAGCTACAAATCAGCAAGCCTCCTTCCCACACAAGGTCATTCAGAGTTTGGCCTGAAGGGAATAGTGATGTGTGTGTGTGTGTGTGTGTGTGTGTGTGTGTGTGTGTGTGTTTGCAACTCTTAACAGCAGAATCAAACCTCTTCCCTCTTGCAGCTGGTGTGAGAAGACTGGAGCCCAGTCAAGACTGAGCACACTGGTGCCCTTAAACAGATGCTGGTGCCTCACCGGCACTTTCCAGGGCCCATGACGAACTTCTTACCTGGGACCATCTTTAGTTTTCTGTTCCAGAAAGCTGTCATTTTTTCCCTTCCCACAAAGTGCCCGTAGTGTTGTTTTGGAGCTCTGCGGGAAATTAAAATAGCAGTTCCCACCTGCCTACTGCTGAGGCGAGGAGCCACTGCTGGCGTGATTGGTTTCAGCTACCATTGGTGATGCCAAGTAAACCCACCAAGCCTCACTGGTATAGGATTGGCGCTGGATCCGAGGCAAGGCTGTCTTTCTCTGCCCTGGAGGGACATGGGGCAGGTTGAGAACACAATTAATGAGGCCACTGAAGGTCATTTTGCAGGTAATTCGTCAGTCAAAGTGACTTTCCACTGTTCAAGTGTCTATATAAGCCTGAGGTAAAAAAAAAAAAAGGATGCCAGGTCCCTGGGCACTCACTAGATCAGGTCTGAAGAAATTGTGATGCTTCTTAGGAGTCTCCAGGCAGGAAGGCCAATCTCAGGGTGCTTTTACACGACCTCTAAGATCCGCTGGTCACTTAAATTCGGACCAGAGATCTTAGGGGTTTGTCGCTCTTCCTGCCTCCCCACCCCTCTGCACTTCCTGGCTGCTGGCTGCGTGGGGGGAGGGAGAAAAAAGGGGACAAAAGAATGGAGGCTTACCTCCGTTCCCCCTTGTTGTGATTCCTTCTCTTAAAGGGGCGGGAGGCAAAAAACAGCAAAAAGAAGCGAAGAGAGCCCGGCACATCCGCATCAAGATTTTTCACCCTTGGAGAGCAGGCACATGAAAAGTGCGCTGGGACGCGCTTAGGTGGGCGTGGTCGCACTTAATTTTCAGTAAACTCCGGAGCTGGTGGGTAAACAATTTTAAGCTCCGGAGCTGGCAGTCATTTGTGGCGGAGTTTAGGGGTCATGTAAAAAGGCCCTCCGTCTGAGCTGAGGGGGGGGGCAAAGGTTGGTTTTGTGTGTGAGGTGGATGTAAAGCTTCAGCGTTCCATTTTTACCCATTCCCAGCTGGCACCAGGGCTCATTGACTCAGCACAAAGGCGTTTGTATCCACTTCCCACTTGCATTTCAAACATCGAGAAAATAAAAAGCAAAGAGGAGGGGATGAAGAGAAAGCAAAAGAGGTGCTTAATCCACCATAAGCGAGGCAAGGCATAAAACACCTTGTGTCCTCACAGTCAGCTGGCCTAGAAACAGTTTTGCCCTTTATTTCCCATGTGCCCCATGACATCACATGCTCATCCTGGGATATCATAGAAGTCCACCTTCTTGCCTTTGGTTGCGGCCCTAAAAACCTAAGGTAATAGGATGCAATGTTTCTGACTTGGTAGCGCGAGTCAGGAGTGAGCCAAATTCAACGTCCAGATGTTGTTGGCTTGCAACTCCCACCAAATTTAGCCAGAAGAGCCAACAATGAGGTATACATAGAGAGGTGCATTCCACCAGATCATGTGGAGGACCATCCTTCTGCTTATCCGACCTTAGATCCTCAGGCAGGGCCAGCGGAATGGTTGACCTTCCAAATGTTTTGGACCTCAATGCCCAGAATCCCCAGCCAGTCTGGTCCAGCAGTAAAGGAGAACCGCCAAGGATTCCCCAGTGTGTCTTGTTCACGTTGGGTGAATCCCTCATTGAAGGGAGTCAGAGATGTGTAGAGACAGATAACTGAGGTAACATGAGGTAACATAAAACTGTTTCCTTGGGCAGTTCCTTTGGAAAGGTGGGTGGTATATAAATATAAACAAACAAACAAACAAACCTTGGGCAGAATATCTGCAGTGTCAGTCAGCTCACACACCTACCTATGAATCATAACTGACTGAGGAACTGAGTAATACTCATGCATGAATGGATTTACCCCAAAATGGGTTCCCTTAAAAAGAGTTAAAGCATGGCTGTTTGTAAAACATATTGGAGGGTAAGGAAGACAGTACTCCCCTCTCTGCAGATGAGACATAATGAACCAAATACCGAATGTCTTTTTAAAGTTTCCTAGTCCTTATGAAGCTGGCAATATTTGAAGAAGAAAAAAAGCCTGCAGAAACTATTGTGTCTACTGGATTTGTGCTGAATGCAGGATTCTGAACTACCGTTCATGCATTTTCAGCCGACAAATTAAATCACAGGCATGGTTGTCATACATGTTGTTTGGAGATTAAAAATCTTCAGCACATCCAAAACAAAAGTTGAAGAGAAGAATTCATGATTTAAGCCTGAGTTAGAAACTGTTCTAATGTGTCCAGTATATTTTAAAAGGCTGCTGTGTGTTGGCTTTGGTTAGCTATAAATTTAAAATGTTACCAGCAAATACCGGTAGTGATAAAGTTCAGGGCTTGGGCTGAGAAAGCAGGGTTTGTGCTAGCCATGCAAAGTAGTTCTGTGTTCCTATTATGTTGCAAGAGAAATAAAAGAAAGAGAAATTTATAATAACCATACAGTGTATTCCAATGTTTTCATCCAGTCTGTAGGGATGTCTTGTTATCCTAGCTAGGGAAACTGAAAAGGCTCTGATAGTGGTGGAGGAATTAACTAATGCCTGGAGGAAGCTAGCTAATGTACTGAGGGGTTCAATTTTACTTGGAAATATACAGAGTGGACCACAGTTCTATCCAGTAAAAAAATAGTAAAGACTGAGACCTAACATAATTTTTTTTAGTAATGAATGACAGAGCTACCCTGCATAGTAAATCAAGTGTCCAGTCCTTCCTAAGGTATCAGAGTTGACTGCCACTATTGAAGCAAGCTTAGGCGACCAAAACAGAGCTAGGTTGTGGGCCCAGTGTTTACTTCCCCTGCACAAATTATTCCTCAAGAGATACGAGCTATGCTTATCTGGGCTGGCTCTGCCGACAGATGGGGATGAGGCCTTTGTCATCTCAGGTGGAAGGTGTTGGCAGCAGAATATTAGAGGAGAGAGCTGTATGTCTTTCAGCCTGACCTGCATTTTCTTGGGCAGCTGTTGTGTTCTGTTGTAATGAAAGGCATCATTCCATTCTTAGGGAGGGAGGAGAGGAGGTCAGTTGCCCGTTTTCTTGGTTTTCATAGAAGGAATGAGGATGGGTGCCTCAGGCAGCATTGGACCAGCCCTGGTTTTAATCTTAAACAGATTCGGGGGACATTTTCGAAACCTGGGACAACCCTTGTCAGAGACTCCCCCACCGCAGTCTGCAATCTTCTGATGAGAGACACTTTCGCTGCCATGTCTGGTGTTCATATGGTGGCTTGCATCAGAAAATGTAAAGTTGTCTTCATCTAATATTAGCCTTAATGTTTGCATTCCTGGGATGATGGGACCGTCTGTCACAGCCCAGCATGACAGCTTGCATGACAAACATATTACAAGCCTCTTATGTACATCTGGAACTGCTATGGGCTCTTAGGAATGGTGGTGACAGTGAGTTATGGGGCAAAAACTATGAACAAGAAGAAACACATAATATCCAGGGAAACACAGTGCTAAGATGCACAGGCAGTGATTTTTTTTTTTAATAACAATTAGATCTTGTCTCCTTTTGTGCTCCTGCTCCTCCCAAGTATACAGAACCATTTTGATGCAACATGTTTATAATGATCATTTTTTGTTTTTTTTTCTGCACTGTAATTTTCATGGGTTACTTGGGGAGCCCTTGCAGCCACAGGAGCAACACATATTTTATAATGCCTCAATCCCGTTTGGAAAAAATGTGACAAAATGTGAAGAAAGCTAACTGTTAATGTGATTGAACTCAAAAGCATCACTTAGTGGAAGGAAAAAAATATCATCTTGCTATTTTTGGAAGACTTGGTAGCACCTCCTTCAAAAGGACAATCTTCCAGCAGTTTCTTTGAACTTTGATAATTCTTTCTTTCCAAGTGGGTTTTATTTCAAACGTACTACAAAGATTTGATCCACAGCCCAAGATTTCTGGGAACGTTGTCCCTGTCAGTGGCCGTGTTGGCGAGAGAGAGGATTATGGGAGTTCTTATCTTAAAAAATAGTCCCCAGATTTTAATCATGTGAACTGTAGACTTGTTTCTGTTCCTCAGGCTATGTTTTGGAGAACCACTGCATGCTAGTTGCTGTCAGTGCTCAGAAAAGTTATCTTTTGGGATACCAGCCCTCATGCTGGCTGAAGGATTCTGGAATCAGTAGTCTAATAAAGTAACTTTCCAAGCTCTTACTGCCGTTGCCCACTTTAGACACCATGAGAAGCAAAGTGTATTCAACATGGCTTCAGACAATGGATCATCCCAGGTTCTGATCAGAGGTTAATTTACCTGTTCCACTGGTGCTTTTCTTTATCTCTATGACAAAGAGGGTCTACATTTGCTAAACCAGTTGTGAGGAAGCATTTGTCTGATAGATGATTTAGACCTTCATCTTCCAGAAACCTCAGCCTAATGGCAAGGGATTGTCAAAACCCCTGTAGATTTCCTTCCTCTTTCTACGTAGACTGTTTTGCTTCTTCCTAGGTAGGAAATGATTGACTGGCATATAATTATGAGCAGAAAAATGAGACCTAACGTAGAACTAGGGAAATTGTCTGAAAAATCACATTTCCCTGTCTGGGCTTCCTTAAATGTTAACATCCTTCAGGGGAGATTGTTCACACACTACTGCCACACTTGCGTTCATACATCTGTTGAGGTTTGAGACAATTAGTGTCTGATCCTCAAATATTAAACTGGCTCTCAAGGAAGGCTAGGATGTCCCCTTTCCTTGATGCTCTTTGCTTTTAGCAAATGAAAAGGCCACTTAGGAAAATGCTTTTCATGTGTGATTCTATTCTTTTTATTTATCTTTTTATGATGTATTTTATGTTTATTTTAATGCAATTAAAGAAAGGGGATGCTGAGTTGCACAGTAATGACTGTATAGGATTTTTACATTGATATTCCATGAAAGCAAAGTGGTGCAACAAGGTCTTTTATCCTATATCGAGTGAGAAATAGTCTGTGTTCAAGCTGGCTTCTGAAAAGGAAGAAGCACTAGTGATTATATTGAAAATATATGTTGCGGACTAGACTGGACTGGATCAAAGAATTTCAGAAGATCAATCTATGCTTATAGACTACAGTGCCAGGCATGTCCAAACTTCGGCCCTCCAGATGTTATGGACCGCAACTCCCACAGTCCTTTGCCATTGGCAATCTAAGCTTAGAATTCTGGGAATTGCAGTCCAAAACATCAGGAGGGCCAAAGTTTGGACATGCCTGGACTACACCACAGCCTTTGACTATGTAGATTGTGAAAAGGTATGGATAATTCTGAAAAAATTGAGTGTAATTCAACACTTGATTGGTCTAATGTGTAATCTATATGAAGGACAAGAAGCTATTGTTAGGATAGAATACAGAAAAAAAGAATGGTTTCCCATAAGGAAAGGTGTCAGACAAAGGTGTATTGTCTGTTCAATTTGTATACAGAATATATTCTACTGAAAGTTGATTAGATAAAGATGAAGGAAGAATGAAATTTGATGAAAGAAACAATTTAAAATATACAAATGACACCATATTACTGACAACAGGCAGCAGTGACTTGAAACCTGGTTAAGATGAAGGAAGAGCATAGAAAAGAACAGCTACAGTTGAGTATTAAGACAGCAAAATAATTACTACAGAAGAACCACATACAGAAACTCAAGTGTGGATGATTAAGAAGCTGAAATTGTTAAAGTATTGTACTTTGCATGTCTTGGTTCAATCATCAATCCAAAGGGAGACTCTAGCCAAGACTGAGACTTGATATGAAGGAACTAGAAAATATTCTTGAATGTGTCACTGAAGACCAAGACCAAAATCAACCACATTACTGTATTGTATTTCTGATTACTGTACCGTGTATGGGTGTGAAAGTTAGACAGTGAAGCAAGCCAATAGCACAATGATTTATTCAACATATGGTTCTGAGCTATGTAGATATCCAGGGCTGACAGAAGGACAAACCAGTGGGTCTTAGATCAAATCAAGCCTGAACTACCTCTGGAGGCAAAAATAATGAAATTTAAGGCTGTCATCTTGCTAGAAAAGACAGTAAGGATTGGAAAAGTTGAAGGCAACAGGAGAATGGAAAGTCTAAATACATTATGAATTGATTCCATGAAGGAAGCCACAGCATTCAGTTTGAAAGAGCTGTCAACGATAGGACATTTTGGAGGTCTCCCATTTTATAAGGTCACCATGAAAAGAAGCTGATTTTGGTCACACATAACAAAGAATACAACTTTTTAAAGCATGATAATATGTTGAGTAAAGAGGTAAGCCAGTGAGCAAACAAATACACTAATAAGAGTTAGACCATGGCTGCAGCAATAGATAGGCAGAACCAAAAAGACAGCTATCCTGCATCGTTCTCGTAGCTAGCACTGACTGATGGCTAAGCAATCCTTCTCTCTCTGCTTGAATGTAAGCTTTCTAAATTCTTCCATGCTTGGCCATCATTCCCAATGTTTGCACCGGCCAAGCAAAACTACCCTAGTTTTGTTCGTCTCTCTGCAGGGAAAGTTTTAATCGGTACAGGGTGAGCTCTGCTGTAACAGCTCAAGTTCCTCACCAGGTTGCCAGGACCTTTTTTTTTTTTTTTGCCAATGGTGATAGTAATTTGAGCCTCTTTGGGGTTTGGAAGGATGACAGCTCAGTGAGTTGGAAGCCTTCGCAGGCCAGGGATGTTTCCACCTGGGATGGATTGAGCCGTATGTGGCTTGGAAGACGGTGAGGTTTCCATTCTGACCCACTTTAACTCATTCCTCCCCCAGAAATTGGACACACTTCCCTTTTTGGTTGAACAGAGAGGTAAGGTCCTTGATCTTTTCTCCTCGGAGAAGCCATGACTCAAAGAAGAAATAACCTCTTTTCCCTCATGTATTCCTCTCCCCACCGCCTCTCCATTTCCCCCTCCTCATTCTGAGATCATTGGTTCCCCCTCCCTTTCCCCCTCCTCAGGATTTATATCTTGGCTCTTTTTCTCTCTAGACTTTTTTGAGACAGAAACAATAAAATTTCATTTACGAGGCCATTAGCGGCGGCTGGCGGGTGAAATCACTAACTGAGCGCAGGGTGGGGTGGGGGTGGGGTGGGTAGAAAGGGTGGCTGTGACAGGCCCTGGATGGGATTGATGCCGTTTCTCCCCCCCCACACACACACACACGACTCCCAACCAACTCCACTTTCTTCTCTTGATAAAATGTTATGTAGCGCTGCCAGCCACTAATGGACACCACCAGTGACTGGTGATGGCATGAATCGCATAGCATGGCAGTTCGGGAAGTGCTGTAACTGTCCAGCAAAGCACCCCCACAACTAGGGTTGATGGGGAAAGGCATGCTTTGGAACACTGGTCCAGATTATGGGAACGGAAGGAACATGCAATGATACTTCCACCGGCGCTTCGCTCCATTCCGACACCCAACCCAAGCCACCCCTTGCATTGTCACTCCAGGTTTAGCAGGAGTCATCGAACCTGACTGATTGAGCAAGTGATGCACCTGTCAAGAAGGAGCCGTGAATGAAATCATGTGTGTATCAGGTTTCTGAATGTGATCAAGCTGGAGCAGGCCCAACCCTTTGGAGGTGAAGAAGTGAAGCCGCCTTAGCGGCTTCTCATTTCCTCTTGGCCTGAAACATCCTCTGGCATCCCACGTGGCAGAGTAGAACAACTCTATGCATGGGTAGAGGGCTACCCCACAAAAACAAGGTAGTACTATTGGCCCTAAGGAAGGCAATATGGCGCAGTGCCTCTGTGCTGTGGAGACAACTCTAGGATTGCTTTAGAAAGGTAATGCTTAGGGTCCTTCATCTAGTGTCACAGTGCAACTCTTGACGTCCCACCCTTGGCCAAGGAAGCTGGGTCACACACCAGAACTGACGTTCAGCACCAGCGGACAGGCAGGAAGTTGCCCAGATATGCACCAAAATAGTTGTCTATTAATATTATTTATTTATTTATTTAATTTTTTTTACCCCACCTTTCCTCTTAAAAAGGATCCAAGGCAGCTTATATCATTAAATGACAAGATTTAAAGCTAAAAGCAGTATAAGTATACAAATACTTAAAGGATCAAACACATACCACGCTAAAAGATGGCAAATGAAAGCAGCGCCAAATGTACGTTCAGAACATTAGGGCACAACCCATCCATTTAAAAAGCCCATTCAGGCAGCCCGTCAGTTAAGAGACCCCTTATTACATCCCAACCATCCAAATGAAAGGGAGCTGTTCTATTTCTTAAAATTGTATGTATGTATGTATGTATGTATGTATGTATGTATGTATGTATGT
>JAHTLZ010003468.1:2704271-2727114 GCA_023846285.1 Phrynocephalus versicolor | reverse complement strand
ACACACACACACACACACACACACACACACACACACACACACGTTGTTTGTGCATCAAAGTGTGAGAAATCCCTAACCCAGGAATTAAAAACACATTGTCCTGTATTATCCTGTTACAAAACAGACCCAAATAAGAGAATGATCGAACACCATTAGTAATCGCTAACAGCTCTCGAGTAAGACCTTGGGAACATACAATGGACAAGGTGGAGAGGGAGAAAGGTCCGTGCCACAAACCCAGATATCAGCTGTGTCCCTACATCTACACTGTCAGCCCTGTGAAGGGTCTTGAGACTATGGACAATGCCACAACATCTAGGGCTTATTTAATTCTTCGCCCTCCAATATGATTGAAGATGCCATCTTCAGCAACAGTGCCCCCCTGCATGCAACACTGGACAAATGGGGCAATCTTTGTACAGAGGAATGAATGGCCACACAGCTGACATCAGGAATGGAAATGGAGAAAGAAAGGGTATAGAATGTAGACTGAAAATTTCAGGACACCTCAGCTTCCTAGGACATTCTGTTCTGGAGCTCAAAGTGCGTTGCAGAGATTGGAGAGGAAAGAGTAGAAGTGGGCCATATAAACAATTTCCAGTGCATCTCCAAGGGCTCAAACAACGATCAAGGCCTCTTAGCATTCAACATATATTAATAACCCAGATTTCTATTTTTTTTTGTATATAAAATGGTTGTCTTCCTTGACACAGGCTGACTTTTTCCTTAGAAACAACTCTTAGCATTTCAAGGCCAGCCACTACCATCCCCTCCAGCAGAAAGGCAATCACCCCAACTACGGCCTGCAATTTTAAGTACAGTAATTAAGATTTTGCTTATTCTATTCTTCTGTTGATGATGCATCACAACCTTATCTGCTGTCTGGTTTCTCACCTGGTCATGACCTCCTACCACCATGAGAATATGGGTAAAATGCAGATGGGGTAGTACTGTACGAGCACTCCATTCATCTGAGGAAAGGGCTTTTGACGCACAAAACACACAAGAAAGCAAAGTGCTTAGTGTTGTTGTTTTTTAAGTGCTACAACATTTTGCCCCAACCCCATTTTTGCCAACCTAGGCTATTATTGATATCCTCAGCAGCTAGCATGGGAGACATTGGGAGGAACACACATACTCGTATGTATGTGGATTTATAAACTGCAAGGGATCAGTTCAGACCTTTGGCAAAACATATTATTTCCATCCATCAGTCGGAGAAGAATGGAGAGAGAGGGAGGAGGAGAGATGGTGAGATGGCATGGACAACATGCGGCCTCTCAAAAGACAATGTCAGTGGTTCTCAACCCATGGTTCCCCATATGTTCCTGGACTGCAACTCCCAGAAGCCTCCACCACTCGCTGTGCTGGAAGGGGTTTTTGGGAGTTGCAGTCCAGGAACATCTGGGGACCCACTGGTTGAGAACCACTGGACTATGTGATCCTCCAGAGAACAAATTTCCACAGTCCTGGCACTGTAAAACCTCCCCCCACCACAAGACAAAATAGAGATTAGTGCTTCACTCATGAAAACCACAAAAAGTTGGACCTATCCTTGATAAGCAGATACCAGCAGACTTGTCTGAGTTTCATCTCACCACCGTGTTCTAGCAAGAGAGACCAAGTTGAAAGCTACAACTCTCAGGGCAAAATACAGTTAAGAGGGGGGCAGCTCTTCTATCATAATCTCTTTGGGCACTTGAGATCTACCCCCTTTCCCTCTCCACTCCCCTCATGTCGCCTGACAGTTAAAATCCCTTTAACTCAACTGCTTAAGTCACGTTGATGTTTTTGAAGACACAAACAATCCACATGCCTTTCCTTCCCGCCCCCCCCCCCCCGCCACCAGCCACCCAGCACCCTGGAGCTTCCGCTAATGAGGCCCCTAATGCGCCCATGACTTATTCATAGAGCTGCCACCAGAATTTCCCCTTTTTATCTCATTGCTGCCTCCCCTCCTGGGCACGGCTGGTTTGCCTTATTCCCACATCAAAAACATGCACAGGCGCAAGTATGCATGTGCCAGCCCCCCTCCTCACCATCATACAGCCAGAAAAGCCGAGGGGACACATAATACCTTCTTCAGTGCAGATCTTGGGACAATCCTTAAATTTGAGAGAGAGAGAGAGAGAGAGAGAGAGAGAGAGATTCTCCAGACCAAATAAAAAAGTCCTCCAAAACAATCCCCACTCCTATCAAAAGGGCACCAATGGCTTCCTTCTCCAAGGGCACCAAAGCCCAGCACAACCATCTTACGACCGACAGACACACACGCTTTCACTGCAAGTTAGTTACACACTGACCTTCTGCCAGTCTAGTTCTCCCAAGTATAATACGCATTTGAACAAAGAAGAAACTGATTTCGAGGACAACCCTAACATTTGGCAAAGTACCTCAGGCAAAATAATAATAATAATAATAATAAAGAAGACAAAAATACTGTCGCACCAGGGAAATGGACCTGTCCATGAAACCTCCCATTAAAATACAGCAGTCGGTCTTTCAGGTGCCACCACATTTTTGTCTTCTTTTTTTATTTTGCTTGAGTCTTTGCCGGAGAGGCTAGCACAGGCCTACACAGCTACCTCATTTGAAACAACAACATTAGGCACAGTGAGGCTATTGCCTCAGGTAGCAGTCAATGATGGGACAGCAGAGGTTTCTCCTTTACACACACACACACACACCGGCCTTCCTGCACCCTTTGGAGAAGAGCCGTGTGTGAGACAGGCAAAGTGTGGACAGTGCCCTGAACTGCAGCAGCGTAGCTTGGGGGAAGATGAGGGGGGCAACATCCATGTGGCGCAGAGTTCTGAGGGCGCTTGAGGAGCTCGCGCCTCCCGCCGCCACTGGTGACGGTAGTGCACGAGGCTGGACTGTGCACGTTTGCCGTCAGGGAAACCATGTGGCTTTCTGCCAGAGGCTCCTCTGGTGGCACCTGGAGTGGTGGTGCTCCTGCCTGAGTGAAGCAGCTCGCAGGCGGCCATCAAGGGGCACAGCAGTTGTGCCCGGCAGAGCTGGTGGGAGGGAGGCAGAGACCAGGTGAGGCTGGGCTGGGCTGCCGGGGTGCCGCACCAGCAAGGGCACGGCAGCAGGCAGGTGAGCAGCCATGCCTGGGCCAGTTGTCATAGGGCAAGCAGCTTGGGGTCCGGAAGCACCATCTGTCACGCCAGCAGAGATGGCTGGCTGGTACCCAGGGGTGCACCATTTGCCTCTCGCTGCCGAAAAGGCTTGCCTCAGTTATCAGCATGAGAAAGCGCCCCTTGCCCCTGCCGTCTAGGCTGCGGAAGGCTCCTCCACTCCCTCCGTGGGACTCTTCCTTGTCTCTGCTGTCCCTGTGTTGTACGGTTTGCACAGGAGGCCTTGTCCAGGAGGGAGACCCCCAAAGAGGGCGTGAGAAAGAGGGACCCTTCTCCCCTCCCCTGCTGTTCCCCCAGGATCGAGCTCCCTTGCTGGGTGGGTGAGATGCGGTTGGGGGGACAGGAGGGGGCGCAAAAACTGACTTTGTCCCCAGGTGATCCAAACCCTAGCTACGCCTCTGCTGAACTAGCCTGTATTGAAAGATGCTATCTCATCCCTACTTGCAAAAGAAGACTCAGCTACCTGCTGGGTGAGTTTCTCTCCTTGGAATTAGGATAGGGTATCTTCTTGCCCCTGTCTTGGACCAGCTTTGTTTAGTCTGCAAAACTGCAGTCACGGATACAGAAAGGCCTAGATCAGTAGTTCTCGACCTGTGGGTCCCCAAATGTTCCTGGACTGCAACTCCCAGAAGTCTTCATCACTACCTGAGCTGGCTGAGATTTCTGGGAGTTGCAGCCCAGGAACATCTGGGGACTCACAGGTTGAGAACCACTGCTCTAGATATTCCAAAATGAACATTTTGTATCAAATCCAGTCGCTAGCTGACTGAGGGTAAGGTAGAAGAGACGGTGGGGGAGATATTTTCCCCCGTGTCAGCCACTTTGTTCTTTCTGCTTAACCACAGCCCTGGCATTTAGGGACAGGGAGCATTTGCCCCGCTTGATTGCTTTTGACTTCAAGTCCCCAAAAACCAGGCAGCAGGGCTTGCGAGATGCAGTGGTGCAAATGGTAGCCCAGAACATCTGGAGGGCTAGAGATTCCCCACAGCTGCCTTAAGTGAAACAGACAGCTGAACTGGAGAATGCTGGGTTTTCCTGGATGTTTTATTTCAACAGCTGACTTCTCTTGTGTATACAGAGCATCTGTCTTTCCTATCTAGTGGGATGTGGAGTGCATGTGTGCAGAGAGGAGAAGCAGTTCCCTCTGGATAACACTTCATTCTGTCCTCCATCAACAACCCCGTAACTTTTCTCTCAGCTACCATTCCACAGTGAGCCCAAATACTGGAATGCTTCCAGGCAAATTACTCCTAGCAGCACTGGTCAAAAGGCCATTCCTCTGCCTTTACCTGCTTAGGTGTTAAAAGATGGAAGATGCATCAAGAAAGCATAGGAGGGCTAAGTAAAGAAGATGATCAGAGAAATTCTACAAACGAACCAGAGCGTCTATTTTATCTGCATGACAAAACTCCTGGTCAAAGGCCCCCAACAAAAGTTAAAACTCTAGCAGGGGGTTTCTGGCCTTGCCACAGTATTAGACTCTGTTACCCTGTACACTAAACGTTTGTTGCTCTTTTACAAATAAGAGCTAGACAAAGCTTTGGTTCAGGTAATCAGACTCCTGGCCAAGCTGACAGCCAGCAGTCAAGCATAAGTGGAATATCATTTGCCCAAATGTCCCAGAGGCTTATCCAAAACCTCTGAATGTAGACGAAGAGAACTGCCTAAACTGTCTGAAAAAGAAAATGATCCAGAATACTTAAAGCAACAAGGGCAGGTGCCAGGCACCTTTTTATTTTAAAGAACTAGCAAAAGAGGGACACACGCAAAAGCATAGGACTCCTGCAAACGAGTCGGGAAACATCTGCAACAAACTAAGAACTGTGAAAGAGCCACAAAGCAGGCCCGCCCAGCTGTGGATCAAAATACAACACTAAGGGCGCTTTTACACAACCTCTAAAATCCACTGGCAACTTAAATTCAGACCAGAGATCGTGGGGGTTTATTCTGCTTGCTGTGTTCCCACCCTTCTGCTCCTGTCTGCAGTGAGGGGAGGAAGAAAAAAAGGGAGAAAAGAATGCAGGCTCACCTCCGCTCACCTCCGTCTGCCAGGATTCCAGGCTGTTAAAGGGGCGGCGGGGACAAAAAAATACAAACAGAAGGCGAGGAGAGCCGGCATCCACAGCTTTACAATCTGCATCAGAATATTTTTTTTACCTCCGGAGACCAGGTACTTGTAAAATGCGCTAGGGCGTTCTTTAGGTGGGCGTGGTCGTACTTATTTTTTTTTAAAGTCCGCAGCTGGTGGGAAAACAATTTTAAGCTCTGCATCTGGGAGCCCTTTGCCTCGGATTTTAGGGGTCGTGTAAAAGTAGCCTAACATGAGAGAAGAATGAGATCACTCTCACACTACACTCTTTAGTGTGTCCGAGGAACTTTTCCTGAGCAACCATCCAAGACTGGAATTAAAACAGTAGTTCCAAAGAGGACTTGATTTAGCAGAGTGCTATCAAAAACGTTGGTCCTTGCAATATTAATTAGGAATTTTCTCCTTATGGGTCTGGCCTATTGGTGCTTCCTGGTTATTTATCCTTCTGCTGCTCCTTAGTCTTTTCTTCTTCCAGAAGCAGAGGAAAGACTTCAAGGAGTGATTTCCTCTCAACTTGATCTAATGAAAACTGCAGTCAATACAGTGGACTCTTGTATAACAAACGGTTAGTATAACATAAAATCTGTACAACATAAAAAAATTCTGGAGATAGGGGAAATTTGCTTAACAGAATCATCTGTGGGATGAATCGATACAACATAAAAATGGTCACGATTAGGGATTACTCTATTTTCAATGCTGTGGGAAATTTGTATAAAGGAATTTTGCTTAACAGAGTTTCATTGGGAACGAATTAATTCCTTTATACAAGGTACCACTGAAATTGTCAAGTTCATTAAGCTACTCCCCTTTTGCAGGAAACACGAAGGGGCTATTTAAGAAGGAACTAATAGGCGACTGTTCGGTGATACTGTGGAATTGGAAGAGATAACGAGCAGAGATGCTGAGAAGAGAACACGACCAACTAAAGGCACAGTAACTCTAAAAAAATCCAATAATATTTTGAAAGCTCCCACTTCATAGGTTGATACTGCTCCCATGTTGTTTTTAAAAAGCACCCCAAGTCAGGCGTCATCTTTTTTTAAAATAAAGGGTGGGGGAGCGTAACAGAAACCGCTGGAATGCAGTGAGTTGGCAATTATATCTGCATGTGGATTCCCCCCCCCGAGAAAAAAAAAGGGAGCAAAGGATGGCAAAGCCAGAATAAATTGCAAGAACAAAAGCAATATTGGTCTAGAGGTATTCCACTGCCAAAGGGGCTGACATGCGGAGGTGACAGAATGGGGTCAAGATAGGTGAACATTTTTTGAATGCTTCCTTGAATATTCAGACACCTACAAACACAAAGACAGTATACCAGGCACGGGATAGAATTGTCTTCCTGCGCTGGTTGCTTCCTATTGATGGAGAGAGAACTATTTTTTTAAAAAGTAGAATAATAATAGTATTGCTGACCTGCAGTTTGAAACATCAAACTCGGTTTTGCCACCTCATTTTCATCCCCTCTATGCATGCAGGCCAGCCTGTGGACACAACATTTCATGGAACACCCCCATCCCGTGAAAATAATTCAACAAAGAAGTTCCTTGCATTTATGTGGCAACTCCATTTACTGGGGTACACCTGTGTTTTCTACAGAACGAAAATAATAACACGTGAATGATAAGGTATGGATCTGCAGCTCAGGGCTGCAAACACAGCCTACAGAGGTGGTATCACAGTTTGCTTGCCTTTGCCCTAGAGCAGGCATGTCCAAAGTCAGGCCTGGGGGCCAAATGCAGCCCGTTTTCAAATTTTAAGTGGCTTGCAGCCTCGTCTCCCCGCTGGCTTAGCCTGTCATGCATCTCCACCAGCTGGTCTCTCCCCATACTGGATGGAGGCGTCAGCTTACAGTTTGCCTGCCCTCCCTGCCTCTGCCCACCACCACCCAGCCACCTGCCCAGCCTACCTGCCCCTGGCTCCGTTGCGGCAGCATCCTCCCTGCCTCCTTGCATGTCCTAGAGCAGTGGTGGCAAACCTTTGGCACTCCAGATGTTTTGAAATACAACTCCCAGAATTCCGAGCCTAGATTGCCAATGACAAAGGACTGTGGGAGTTGTGGTCCAAAACATCTGGAGTGCTGAAGGTTCACCACCACTGTCCTAGAGGCTTGTCCAAAGTCCAGCTCAGGGGCCAAATGTGGCTGAATGTCAGCCCCCACACATTTTCACCTCACCAACTCTGGCCTTTCTTGTAAAAAGTTTGGACACCCCTGCCCTAGAGGATAATGTTGGGATTCCCCACCACAGGACTCAATGCAGCTACATAAGTATTTCAGGATGTGTGCCTTGTAATTGGAATGCTGTAGTTGCTGCACCAGCAGAAAAGCAGATTCCTGGGTAGCTGACGGCACTCCCGACAAATAAATAAGTAAAAATAAAATTCCCAGACGAATACTAGGAGCTGCAACATTAAACATGCAGACACCAACACACGGTGTGTTTGACCCTATCATACATGTGAGGTAGAGTATTATCCTTAAGAGTTTTAGGTGCAATTCAAAAGAGGGAAGGAGGGGGGAAGTCAGAGAGAGAAACCAATCCTGCAGATGAACAAATCCTGCAGACGACATACGAAAGATCCAAGAGACCCAAAGGTTTCTGTACGAATCTGGAACACACAAGGACGGGACTCATTTCGCCACCGTTCCTCTCCTATGGAATCCCTCCAAATCTATCCCAGCACAGGTATGATATCAAGCGGGGGTGGAATCAAACATTTTCCAGGTTTTTATTTAGCAAAAGAAAAATTAATTATAAAATGAAGCAATAAAAAGCCAGTGCAGCTGCAGGGACACCCGCCCACTTCAAATTCATTAACTCCCCGAAGGGGATTTTAAATTTTATTTTATTTCACTTCATTATTTATTTGTTTGTTTGTTTGTTTGTTTTATTTAGGAGGAGTGGAGGGGATTGAATCCCTTCAGGCTGCAGTGCAAATATTTACACACACTCTCAAGAAGAGGAGGGGACGGGATGGAGGGATTTTTTTTTTTAACACTGAAATCTCTACACCCAGGGAATGGAATCATTTACAGCCAATAATCTTAACAAGATGCAATAATAAATTAATAAGTAAGGCACTGCACCCCATGAGGGCACAACAGGTGGGGCGGGGGCGGGGGAGTGAGCGTCAGGGGAGGGTGTTCTCAGGTACGGATTTAAAAAATATCCAACTGTCATGGTTACCAAAAAACAGAACGAGGGCGAATTCCACCAGCTACCGATGAGGAGTGGGGGGGGAGAGAGAGAGATTAGGGAAAGGGGCAGTTATGCTTAAAGGGATGATCCACAAACATTGGGGAAGGGGGGGGGAAGAGTGAGGGATCTCCATCTAGCTGCCAGCTGGAGGCAGGGGCGTTTATCTGGCTGTGCCCCCAACCTCCCGGCTCCTTTTTTGAGTGGCCCTTCCCAACTCAGGTGACAGGAAAGGGCGCGTGTTATTGCTTTCCAGACTGAAGGTCGGGGAGGGTGAGGAGGAATGGGGTGGGGCCACCGGCCACCTCCACGGGCAACCCCAGAACTTCTTCAGCCTTAGAGTGCAAACGGTCACCTCCTTCGCTTGCCCAAAGGGGAAGGTCAAAACATGTCAAGTCTGTCCCCCTCGGCGGCGGCACCAGAGGTCACAGTTGGAGGTAGAGTCTTTTCCGATCCATCTGCTGAAGATGGGCGCCCCTTCTTCCCCCTCGCTTTGTTTTGTTTTTTTGCCCCCTCACAACCCCCTCCCCTCCCTGGACTCTCAGCTGTTCCCTGAAACGAGAGTGATGACTTGTTCCAGCTTCAGCCTCAGCTTGTGTTTTCGGCAGGCAGCGTCGCGTTCCAGCGCCGTCAGGATCTGTGGGGGAGGGGGTGGGGAAGGGGCAAGACCGGTCAAGGGACAGGGGGTGGAAAGGCCGGGGTCCAGAAGAAGGGAAGGAAAAGAGAAAGGTGGAGGGGAACAAGATCAGGGGAGGCTGAGCCCCAAACATCAAGGAACAAGAAGGGAATCAGATGGGCCCTAGGATTGGGGAGGGCGGGGGGAATGACCCGGTAAATTTGGCAAGGCTTGTTGAGGGACCACAGGGAGTAAGAGGGACTTGTAAGCTCCATCCTATGTCTCCTTCGTGTACTTTTAGGGTGGAGCCAGACAAAACTGTCAAAAACTGGCCTCAGAGCGACTTCATTGCGTATGAGATTCCCATACCTTTCCTCACACTCTTTCTCAAAATTCCTTCTCTGTTCTCCAAGTAGAGGCAGACTGGGGAGGGCTGGGAGAGATAAGACCAGGAACAGAATGGAGCGCTCCACTTGCTGCAGTAGCTTTTTGTCAAGCCTAGGGATGGGCCTTTCATTTCGGAATGGGTCCGAAACGAATCACAGCAGTACAGCTGCTGTTCAGAACTTGGACCCAACCTATGAAACAAAACCACCCGCTGACTTACCTTGCCTTACCTCACCCGGGGCTAAACACCAACCAGGAAGTAGCCTCCTACACGTCATTGTTCCTTCTCCCTGGCGCTGGCCAATCGGGAGCTGTGGAAGGACATGCATCATCCCGCCTCCCTGTCTGATTGGCCAGTGCCAGGGAGAAGGAACGATGATGCATAAGGGGCTACTTCCTGGTTGGAGTTTAGCCCCGAGCGAGGTAAGGCAAGGTAAGTCAGTGGGTGAATTCATTTTGGAGGGTGGGTCTGAGTTCTGAACAGCAGCTGTGCTGCCGTGATTTGTTTCAGAACTGGACCCATTTTGAAACCAAAGGCTCATGCCTAGTCAGGTCTTTTGATCCATTAGGGTCCATCTTCCCTTGACTGCTGAGCAGAGGGTGCCAGTGACAGGAGAATATAGAACCAGCAAGAGACTCCAGGAGCAGGCGGGCAGAGGTGCCTCACCATGCCATGTTTGACCCAACCCACCGCACAGCTAGTGCTCCAGGAATCAATTCAGACCCAGCTCTGATGAGATGTATGCAGCTAAGCATCCCTCAAGCTGGGATGACTTGACTGCAGAATGAGTGAGAAGAAGCCGGGGTGATGGGGAAGGGGAATGCTCTGGTGCCATCTCACCTCATCACGGTACCTTCCAACATAGCTGTAGAGCTCTCCCAGCGCACCGAGCGTGTTAAATTCACCCGCATGCTGCCGGGATTGTTCCACTAGATAGGCATCCATGTCTTGGTCACTGATTGATGCCATCTTGCTGATATCCCGGTAGTACCTAGGAAATGGGGAGGGAAACTGCTTTAGGACCCCCTAAATGACACGGTTCAAGGAACCCTCTCATCTCAGTAGAGCGACAGGGAAAAAAATCTCAGCCTCTGGCTGTTTACGCTGGGTGGGCCAAAGTGTTTTGTAGGTTTTGTGGTCTGCAGAGTTCCTGCCACTGATTTTTTTTAAAGTCTTGTGTTCTAAAATGAGGTGCAATGATGGGAGGTTGTGCCTTGAGTGCCAGATGTGATTCGGGATACTATAAGCGAAAAAAACAACAACCAACCTTTCCAGCTGTCAGCATGCTGCTGAACTTCAGTGACTCATAATACTTCCTAGAGCAGGAGTCAGACACAGGGTCTGACCACAATATTCACTCTGGTTTCCACAGATTAATTCTGTACATAATCAAGACTCTCCTTCATCAAGAACTTCTATGATGGGGAAAACACTCCCTTCCCTCTTCTAAACAGTTCTTTCCAGGAACGTCCATGCTTTATAAACTAAGCTTTAGAAATAACAGAATCTTGTTAATCTGTATGATAAGTGTCGCAAAGGAAACTATGCACCAAGTAGAGAAGGGAAAGGACCATATTTAGCCACAAGAGAACTAGGCCGTGTTTTAGGATTTCAGATTAAGATGGTCCTCTAAATGCAAACAAAAGACTAGCTTTAAGTTTTGCATGGTTACTAAACTAAAACCCTATTTTCGGTAAAACCTATAAAGCCTCTTAAATTTGCCACCAGGCATTGGGACATAATTTGGCCCCGACTGTGGCAATCTGTTATGGTCCCCACAATGAGAGGGAGGGCAATGCTATTCCAACTCCAGCAGCAGCAGCGTCCATTGGGTAACATTACTTCTCCTTGGGAGCTCACCTCTCCACCCAGCCTTTATAGACAGGAATGTCCTTGGCGTACAGCAGCTTCGTTGATGGGGAATCTTTGCCCAGGCGGTGTTCAGAGGTGGAGCATGAGTCCATGAAGGTTTGGGCCACCACAGAAAGGCAAGCGTCTGTAATGCTGCTCTTGTGGATGTCAAAAACAAACTGTGGGTTCTTTATGACATTCACCCAAAACCGCAAAGGTAGGCTGGAAGTGAAAATAGGAAAAAAGTCCATGAGAAATTCAGGGGGGAACAGGGGTGGTGGTGGAATCAGACAAGCATATCAGGTCAATAATTAGTTAGCTTTTGAGGCGGTTTAGTTCATAGCGCAATGGCTGCAATTTTTGTAGGGTGATTGGGAGCATTCCTGATTATCCCATTCTGCAGTCTGTCTGATCGCTTAATTTGTTCCCAAACAAAAGCAGTGGGCGGCATTCTTTATGGTGACGACACGGTGACACAAGCAATGAGTTGTGACCAAGGTTCCCTCTAACATGCACGCATGCATGCCTCCACCACCCCCCGCCGGGGTTTTCCACCCCCATGTACCCATCACAGCCGTTTCGTTTCGGTAAGCTTAGAAGATCCACCACCACGCTGAGGCAAGGAGGTGTGTGCAGAGATGGGGAAAGGGATTCTGGGTAAAGGGATTGAAACACAAGTAGGAAGTGGCTGAAGACCTCAAAGATGGGTGCACCATCAGGGTGACATCCAACAGAACGGCAAGACTAGGGCCTTCCTCTACCCCTAAGTAGCTCAGTGGTTTAGGTATCTAGCTATGGAGCCAGAGGTTAAGAGTTCGATTCCCCCAGTGTGCCGCCTGTGAGAAGAGCCATCCTGGGTTGTCTTGGGCAAGCTGCATGGTCCCAGGGTGCCCTCGGAAGAAAGGAAAGGTAAATCACTTGTGTATTCTCTACCTAGAAAGATCTGAAAAGGTTGCCAGAATTTGGAATCAATTTGATCTAACACACACACACACACACACACACACACACACATTCTGCCTCAAAGCAGGTCTTTGAGGTGATGGGGATTCTTGAGTGCTTGCGTTTTTTGGAGGGGGCCAAATCCATTCCCACAAAAAGGACCTGATTGAACACTTTTGGGCAGTGCTTGCCGACTCTCTGAAGAATGGTCTGACGCAGAAAGGAGGCAAGCTCACTTGAGGCCCCCCCCATGTACTCATCACAAGTGCTAATCATGTCTGGGGGACAGCGAGGGCTGCGCACCTTCAGAAGAAACGTGTCTGGTTTCTGTGAAGCAAGCAGTTCATCCGCTTCACCATAGGTGCCACGCTTGAATTCTGGGCTAGGAAATTCCTATCACTAGGTTAGGCTGTTGTGCGTGTGTCCACATGTGCGCGCATGGGAGGGGCGTGGGGGAGAGGGGATGGTCCAAAGCCACAGATCTCACCAGTTGCTCTTCCAGGTATGCCGAACGTCCGGGTCGCCGATCTGCCTCCGCTCGGCCTGCTCATCCAGGAAGTCAAACATGTACTTGATGGGCAAGGGGAGGGCGCTGGCGCGGTGGGCTGTGCTGAAGACCGTCTCAAACAGGTCATCTACAAACTTCTGCAGCGTGCCCTGGGAAAGAGGAAGAGAAGAGCCTCTGGGGATGTTGCTTTTGGGATTGGCAGCTGGATGGAGAGGACAAATCCCTGGCAATCCGGAGGTCACGGCTGAACTCCTTTCAACCTTTGCTAAGACGTGGCAAATCACAGCCACTGTTCAGTGCGAAAAGGCAGGCGGGCATCCAGCAACGTCAATATCTTGGAAGGCACTAGCTGCAAGTCATGCAGTTACTTAAGACTTCTTAATTATACAGGGGATCTCAAGGGTGGAAATAAATGCATTTCAAAAACAATTTCAGCTGCTACAGAGCAGTTCTTTGTATAACAATAACTCCTGTTACTTTCAAAAGTTACAGTCTAAGCATTTGAGCAGGATTTCTTTCAGGTTTTATAGCACTCCCTTATCATTCCTATGGGAAAGGAAGCATTGTTTCCAGTTTTGTGTTATTTTCAAGTTGCAGTATCAGAATTGACCTCTAGTGGGAACCAGAGAGTTCCTTCTATGTGTTCTCTGCTGGTGGTGATGACTACAGTATAGGTCTTACTGATGCACAAGATATCAAATTGCTTTAAAGGAAAAAAAACAAAAACAGATGGCACTAGAATAACAACAACTGTTACCTGCCTGCCATAAATGGATAGCACAAATGTTTTCCTTTTAAAAAATACTATTCTGAGCTGCGATCTTCCCCAAATTAGAAGTAGTGAAACAATGGTCAGAGTGAAACCTGACTATGGTCCAAGAAGTCTGCAAATGGGGTAGCTTTAAAAAAAAACCATGAAGATCCTGCCCTGTAAATGAGGAGTCTGAACTCATAGACAAAATGGCAGTCCTCACGGACATGGAAAAAAAAGAAAATGCACATACCTCTCTATTCCCTGCCCCCCTGCCCCCACGTTCTAAGGTGGTAAGAGGTCAAGTCTTGCAATCACCAGTAACTTCTTCTACTCATGCAGTTTTATCCCATGAGAATCTGTCTTCTACCAAAGATCCACTAAGACCCATTTCTACATCCCCTCTGAAACCCTCCATACGTTTGGCCGAGCTATAAAGTAGTCTGCTGAATTATACAAAAGAAAATTATTTAGTTTGCCAAATTCTAGGATTCTTGCTGTGGTCTGCAGAGAAGGCCCAACCTGAGCTCCCCGTCCTCCACTCCGAGAAAGAGACAACAACTCTTGCATCTGAATACAGATTCTCCCTACCCAAAACCATTTCCTTAAATATTCTTCTCAAGATGCTCTAAGCTTTTCTTTCACTATTTTATTTCATTCATCTAGCAGAGACCACTTGGTAGTGATGTGGCTAAATATTTTTGTAAATAAAATAAAATAAAATAAAATAAATAAATAAATAACAATTACTCCAGTTTGAAGCTATGAAATCAATTCCTTCAAAAATGTCTATCGGCCTATCAGCCTATCAGCTGCACTTTTGCATTTCAATGTAAACCATGATTTAAAGGGTTGCTCCTTCTTTCCAAGCCACTACTGAGGCAACGGCTACCAACAGCACCAGAAAAGACCATTAAAATGTGCTGCCCCCAAACACCAGCTTACAATAATGAGATCATGTCAGCCGCAAAGAGCCACAGGGCACCAGCCCATGTGGATGTGCGCACACAGTCTACCCAGAATGACAGCTCCTAAATATACCACTTAAAAGATGCTGGTCAGCATTCCTATATTTTTTTCTCTTTAATGGATACTTTGTAGAATGAAAAGAAGATGGAAGAACCAATAGATCAATGTGCAGGGGGTTACAAGTCGATTATGACAGCGTCTGAATCCCCTCTTAAAATCTTGGTTATGGATAAGACGGGATGATCGCACAACCAAAGCACTCACCCATGTATACAAAAGGACACTTAAGACCTCGAGTGACATTTGCACTCCTCTTTACTAGCAGATAATTTACGGTTCTAGCTTTACCAGAGATGTTATGGACCTGACATTCCAGGGTGTAAATAAAGCATCCCAAACTGAAGCGTAGCGGTTAGCTGGCAAGCAGTGGGAAGCTGGGTGGGTGAACCACAGGGGCCAGATCAGAGGGACCCATGGTCCAGCTCCTGCCACCCAGGCAGGAGGCATCTGGAAGCATGACTCTGGTCAGGAGCCAAGACCACCTGGGCCAAGGGTTGGATAGAACCCCCTGTTGCAAAGGCAGAGCCAGGAGAGCAAAAAATGTCCCACCGACAGGTGTTTCTAGGGAGCCATCTTTACAGAGGTGAAAAAGTGGCGGGGGGGGGCCCTCTGGCTCTTCAGCACTGGCTGTTAAATGATCAGAGTTGGAATCGGACAATAGGTGGAGGGCCACAGATTTCAAAGAAAGGTCCAAGAAGACAAGAAATGCTGATGGAGCCTCAGTGTCTTCCACCTGGACATGGGAACCTGCCGACAAGGTGGAGAGGAATTGAATATCAACACCTCCATGTTTTACAGGTAATGGGGTTGTCTATGACATCCACTGGCAAACAACAGGGCATTCAACCAATCACCACCTGCAAAAAAGGGAAGGCACCACGAGTTTCAACCTTTAAAGAATGGAGCCTACCATCTGGGAAGATGGTGCAAGGCCCTCCCAAAGAAAGACCTCTGCCACGGATGGACGGTCTTGGCACTGACTAAAAACACCTGCATCCACCCGGTACAGTGTCCCCCCCTTGCTTGCCATACCTTAGTGGCAAGGAGCCGGGTGAGGTAGATCTCGGATACCATCTTGCTCCCTCGTTCCCCTTCTTTGGGATCTCCAAGGTGCTCGTGGTTCTTGACCAGATGCCAGAGGCGGGTGCCGGAATCCTGGTCCGGAGTGAGGATGGGGGCTCGCGAGCGTAAGCTTTCCGGGCTGCTGGAGGTGCGTAGCAAGCTCTCTGCAAGAATGGTTTGGGGAGTTTGCGGGGGGGGAGGGGTAGAAGGGTTAGGGTTAGGGTTAGCAACCTCCACTTTGAGTAGAGAGTGTAACAGCCCACCTCCAAGCACCTTCCTACAGATTTAGTGCCATAGCATAAGCTCCCTCTCCTGCCTCCTCAAAAGAGATAAGATTTGTATTCATTTCAGCATTCAGGAAGGCTTAGTGCCTGAGCACTGGTAACACTAGAACCACCAGTGTCATGCCCCCACCCCTACAGGTCAAATGCCAACATCTCCAGTGCCTGCTCAGAGATTCCCCTTGGTGCAGTGGTTAAATGCCTGTACTGCAGGTAACACTGTGCTCACAACCTGGGGTTCAGTCCCAGGTAGCAGGCTCAGCCTTCCATCCTTCCGAGGTTGGTAAAATGAGTACCCAGATTGCGGGGGGGAGGGGGGGCAATGTGTAGCCTGCATTCCTGTAATTAAAACTGTGAACTGTAGCCCAGAGACTACTTGGAAGTGGTATGGGGCGGTATATAAGCAGAACACTTTGCTTTGCTTTTGCTTTTTGCTTCCCCTTCAACCACAGAGCCACAAAGCAGGAGTGGCAGCCAAATTACAGAGGGCCTATGCTCGGAATAGCAGGGATAATTAGGGCCTGAAGAGGGTGGCACTGTCAGGAAAAGCAGGAATCAGAAACTTGGATGCAGCAAGAGCCTTCAAGGACTGTCTGCAGTGGCACTATGACACCGCCCTGGTTTCAGCACCGAGAGGAGAAGGGGCCCATTAGACAAACAAGAGCATCCACTTTGCACAGGAAAAGGCAGATCTTCTTACGCCTCAGTTCGTTCGGCGCCAGGGAAAAGACTCAGATCGTGTGGAACTCCCATCTGCCCAAGACCGTGCCGCATTGGTAGCATATGAGGGCTCAAACACAAAGCCAAATCTTGACAGACAGCATTGTGAGAGAGCCAACAGAGCAGGGAAGGCTCCGCAGACTCTGAAAACAAGTCTCACATGCCAAGAGCCTACCGTCATTCATGCATTAATGCCAGCCTAATGAACTATGTGTGTGTTGCAGTTAAGCAAAAATGAACAGAAAGCACACAATGGCGGAAAACCTGTTGCTTACCGTAGTCCAGTGATGGCGAACCTTTTAGAGACCGAGTGCCCAAACCCACTATTTTGTTTTGCAAAGTGCCAATACAGTAATTTAACCTGTATACAGGTGGCTATGTGGGGGTGATGTCGGGTGCCCACAGAAAGGGCTCTGAGTGCCACCTTTGGCACCCATGCCATAGGTTCGCCATCACTGCCGTAGTATGTCACAGCTAGACTAGACCCCACTGAATTAGTGGGGATTTGGTGAGTCAGCTCCTCTGTACATTCATTCAGCAGGCCTAGTCCGGTTATGACTTACTAAGCAGCAGGATTTCAACTAATATGATCCTGTGTGCAGCTTTCAGATTTTTGTTTCTTTCCCGTTTTTAAAAAAACAGGTTTTTAGCCCTCATGCTTGAAAGTGGGAGGCAATGTCTGATTACAACTCAGAAACACTTAAATTAGACGTCCAGGAGAAGGCCCTCTCTGTGACAACTAAAGCAGAAAGTCTGCAAAATGAAAATGTACATAAATTTGCATACTTTGTACAGGTTGGGCCCATAATTAACACATTAAGCTTATTTAATTAGCAAGCAGGGGAAACATAGGAATGAAGGGTGCGCATCTTTGCTACAGCTCATGGAATGGACCTTTTCTCTTTCCAGACCTGCACTCCCTTGATGTTGCCAGGGTTGGATGGCAATCGGTGCTAATGGTCTTTCTGTCTCATGTAAGGCTCCACACATCCCCTTACTTACTTCCACTTCCCTCCCTGTGCAGGGAGAAGGTTGCTCTTCTCTGCCTAGTAACGAGCCCTCTTTGAAGCTACAGATCCAGTGAGAACCATGCTTTTCAAAGGGCTCTCTTCTCCCTGTACGGGCTGGAAGGAGGTCACCCTCCTCCCCGCCTTGGAGGGCAACCCTTTGAAAGAACAAATCCAGGAGGATCATGCGTTCGGCGTGCCCTTCAAAAGGGAGAGGAAGCCAGGCCACAACAAAAGGGATCCTATCAAGGGCCAGCTAGCAGAGGTTGCTTCAGTCGCCCGCCCCTCCTTTTAAAAGAAGCAGCAGCGGAAGAAACAACTTCGCCAAGAAGGCACTGAACTCCCGGAGACATTTACTGGCCGAGTGCAATGCTGTTGGAAAGAAAATGAGGCAGCCCACGCAGGCGATTCAGGGCGGGCAAGCCTTTTGCACGGATCGGAAGAAGACAAGGAAACGCCATGAGCCCACGGAGGAGGAGGAGGAGGAGGAGGAGGAGGAGGAGGAGGAGGAGGAGGAGGAGAGCCACCATTCCTTACCATAGCGGCTGAGCGAGTGGGTGAAAGTGAAGGAGCTGGCAATATTGTAGCCTGACGCCTGCCTAGGAACCAGCGCCACTGTAGAGCCATCGGTTACCTGCACGTTGAATGGCAGGGACGAAAGAAGAAATCACGAGGTTAAAGCCAGGGGTGGGGTGGAGGAGAAAACAAGAACAAAAAGCAGCATCAACACCATGCACCGTGAGCCTTGAGTGGGTTTTGCAAACATTATCCAGTCAATCGTTAGCACACGCTTGTCATCGTAATCACAACACTAACGTTAGGCGTTCTTACGCACATATTGGAGTGACAGTGTGAGTACGCTGAAGTGCCAATGCGCATGTGCCGATACGGAGGAAAGACTAAAACAGTAAGTGTTTGACCTAGAGCTGTTAGTCTTATATGATTTATTTATTTATTTATTTATTATTGTATTTATACCCCGCTTATCTTTCGTACGAAACTCTAAGCGGCTTACACGGGCGGGCAAGCGCCAATAAACACAAACAATAATTATAAAATATACAACAAAATAACTAAACAATTAAAAACCCGGTGCATCCAAAAAACCCGGGAGCGTAATAGCTATCAACCAAGCACACACATAAACATAAAACACTTAACATGGTTGCTTGGGCAAATGATGAAGCCTACAACTGAAGAGGAGGCTCCCAGGCTGCCATTTTAGCCATTATGCTGTGCCAAGCTTCTACTACCGTGAACAAGAAGTGGGCTCTGATAATCCCCCAGAATGCTGAATGCTTGATCATGGAAGCATTATGTATGGAAAGCAATGAGGACCTCTAAGGTTCTTTGGCCAGCACACTTACGCACGCCCTACCCACTCCCTCTTGTCAACTCTGCCCCTCAAAACTGTCAGTGGAGTCCCAAAGCATCATTGGCTCCCTGTTGA
The DNA here is from genome assembly GCA_023846285.1 of Phrynocephalus versicolor. Classification (NCBI taxonomy): domain Eukaryota; kingdom Metazoa; phylum Chordata; class Lepidosauria; order Squamata; family Agamidae; genus Phrynocephalus; species Phrynocephalus versicolor. Next base: position 2,708,083 of record JAHTLZ010003468.1, on the reverse strand, counting down.
GGGCTAGCCGTGTCCTTGAGAGATAAATGGGAGGCCATCGCATGCCATATTCTGGGCAGTAAACGGAAGTTAAACCTGCTGATATTTCACGTCCCTCTTGCTGCAGTTCGCGGCCCCGCTGGAGACCGGTTCGAAGGAATGTAACCTCACGTCCTTGTGGGGTCAATCCGAGTTCACCCTGACCACGCCCCCTGAACTGCGCTCCAAGCGGGGTGAGAGATTCCCGTCCTGGAGCTCGGGAATCTTTTCAATCCACTTCTTGATCCATGTTGAAAACCGATTTCAACACGGAGGCAAGTTCACCTCGGCCCGAGGAACGACGTGAAGTAGCCACCAATGTTTCATGTTAGGCCAGAGTCAAACTGCAGGATAAATGTAGAGGACAGGAAATTTTGCTCCAGGGGATGGAAACGGAGGGCAGTTGTACCTGATAATGGCCCAGTGTGTTGAGCCTCTTCCAGTCTCCCTCAATCCTGCTTGTGGCATCTTCATCCTGCAGGATGGTCCGCCCCCCGCTGCCCTGACACCACTCTGGGATGAAGGAGGAGGAGGAGGTCAGTCAGAAGAGAAGTTAGCTTGTTTTTCCTCCACCCACCCCTTTCTCTGGACCACTTAAGTCCCTGAGTGATGCATCCAAGTCCATGCCATAGTCTCCTCCCCCATAAGAACATAAGAACAGCCATGCTGGATCAGGCCAAAGGCCCATCTAGTCCAGCTTCCTGTATCTCACAGTGGCCCCACCAGATGCGTCTGGGAGTGCACGAGACTAGATCTCTGCCTCCTGATACCACTTTGTCTTGCATTTCTGCCTTCATACCCAGTTCCATGTCCTCTGCACGTGGGCGCTGGGAGTAGGGCAGCCCTCGGTACACAGCATCCAGCAACTTCTCCTTCGCCTGTGTTACTGAGTCACAGTTTAACACCTTGACAGGCACGGCAGGCCCCCCAGGTGGCTCCAACGGAGTACATAACAGTGTCTATGAGAGGAAAGGACCGGTTGTTTCTTAGCCATGCATGGGGTTCACACATCCTGGATTTATGGGCACTGAAAAATTACGCCTAGATACGTCGATGTTTTGGGAAGGTAATAATCTTTGTTTGACCTCACCCAGCTTCAGGTTTTGAAAGAGCAAAACCAGCTATGCTTTTAAAACGCTATGTTTTGGGTTGGCCTTTGTCTTGCAAATTCCACTCCTCTCTCCAATATGGTGTCTGGACAATATCCCTTCTATGGTACATTACATACAGTTCCTAGCTCAGTCCACAGCCCTGCATCTTGGGAGCTCCACTCCTTCTGGCCTTGACTACAAAGCAAGGTCTTGAGTCATTAGAAAGCTAGATGGCTTGTCACACCCGGAGGGATGGCACACAATCCTCCAAGCCACCAAGACTGCAAGCCAGAGTGATCTACTATGCCACTGGTCAGTTCCCCCTCATGCACATACACTTCACTGGAAGTGGATGACACCATCAGCTCCTTGGCCTGGAAGAAGGCAGAAGGCACTCACTGCTGGGCTCTTAAACACTCACCAAGGTCTTGTAATCAATCTGTTGGCGTATGAGCTTGTCCTCGCTCAACGAGTAGCGTGCCTCGCCAGTGATGGCATCTATAGGGCCTTTCTCCATCTGCTGCTTGATGGCACAGAAAAGCATGAACAGGGGTTCCCCGGCACATTCCTACAGGCAAGAAGAGACAAGACTCATAGGCAGCAAACCAGGAAGCTGCTTCAGGATAAAGGAGGTATTTTACAGTGACACCCCCTGCCTATCGCAGGGGTTAGGGACCCACCCTGCCCCGCGATAATTTAAAATCCGTGTTTTGCGGATGCAGGTTGGGCCAGGCCTGGGGGGCCTAGCTGGGGGCTCTTGTACTTACTCCCAGCCTGGCACTGCCCTGAACAGGCCTGCGAGGGCCTTCCTGGGCCCTCTGGAGGCCCCAAAAGGGCCTCCCAGAGAACCGGAAGTGACTTCTGGTAAACCGGAAGTGACTTCCAGGTCGACGAAAATCATTTCTGAGGCCTCCAACAGGCCTAGAAAGGCCCTCGGAGGCCTCAGAAATGACTTTTGGCAAACCGGAAGTGACTTCTGGTAAACTGGAAGTGATTTCTGGTTCACAGGGAGGCCCTTTTAGGGCCTCCAGAATGCCTGGGAAGGCCCTTGCAGGTCCATTCGGGGCAGCACCAGTTCTGGGGTAAGTACGGGAGGCCTGAAACAGGCCTTTTCCCTTTACCCCAGGGGGCCTTTTTTCACATAATGCAGTCCCACAGTCCCAGGCGGGGGACCACTATACATATCTAGCCCAATATGGCCTACTCAGTTGGGCGGTAGTTCTTCAGGGGCTCTGGCACAGAAAGGTCTTCTACATCAGCTACTATCTGGCCCATCTCCATGGCAAAGACCACACATAGGATTTTGAGATTTATTCAAATTCCCGTTGCCATGTTCCCACACTTCTCACCTTGAGGAACCTGTGCAGCAGAAAAGTAAACCAATTGGTCAACATTTTTTCAGCCACCGACTCCGTCCTGAAAAAGAAAGAGAGAAAGAACTGTTGCTTATGCCTGCCTAGCAAAAGAATCTCCCAATGCTTCCACACAGTTGTGAAAATGAGTATCTGAATAAAGCTGCTTCATACTTGGTTCCCTGCATCATGTCATACGCAGTAGAAATCTGCCCTTCTATAAAGTGGCCCAGAAACCTGTGCTCCTCCCAAGGTTGATGGACTTCTAAGAACTGTAAGCAACTTGTTCCACTACATTGGACAGATGGGAGAAATGTTGGTGTGGAAGCACATGCCTGCCTGCACCTAAATGAGTGATGATAGTACAAGGTGAGAGATAGAAAATGTGGAACAATGTGGGGCTTGTACAACACATTTTGCTACTTGAGGCAAAAGAGCCAAGAATGACCCACTTCATGTCACTAGACTGGCAACTGAGCCTTGCCTCGTCATAAACTATGAACGGGGTCCTCTACCAAAGTCTATAAAGAAGGAAGCCCATCGGCCATTATATTCTTGTGAGGAAGAAAGGGAAAATGTGTAGGAGGGACTGAATTCCATCAAAGGTACAAAGTACTGGGGACATCCTGTACAGAGGCAAATGGGCAAAGAGGTCACTAGGCGCCTAATTTCCTGCAGATCCCACAGAGTTTAGCTTATCCCATCCATCTGGGAATTCTGGATGCTCAAGTCCAAGAAATCCAAAAGTACTATATAGACCAGTGGTTCTCAACCGGTGGGTCCCCAGATGTTCCTGGATTGCAACTCCCAAAAGTCTTCATCACTAGCTGAGCTGGCCAGGATTTCTGGGAGTTGCAGTTCAGAAACATCTGGGGACCCACAGGTTGAGAACCACTGATATAGACCTAGAGGTCAACAGAGCAGCAAAGGAAATGCATGGCAGGTTATGTGCCACACATACTAATTCTTTTCTCCAGGAAAGCTGGTAGGAACAGCTGGGGTGGGGAGAAGCCCTCTGTTCTACCTTCCTGGGTCTGCTACCTGACATGGCTGTCTCAGTGCCCAAAGGGAGGACTATTCCCTGTAAGTTAATCCAAGCAAGGACCAAGAAGAGGATTCTGAACGAAACTGATGAAGATAAAGTAATGTCATCAGCAGTTAAGTTGCCTGAAACAACAAGATGCTTCAATTTTGGCCTTAAGGGCGCGTCTTTTCTATATAATATGCAGACACAATCAGGACAATGCACACTGTGCAAAATGGCATTTTAGTGATGCTAATTAAAGTCAGTGTAAAAGAGAGATAGAAAGAAAGAAAGAAAGAAAGAAAGAAAGAAAGAAAGAAAGAAAGA
>JAHTLZ010003468.1:2693634-2704261 GCA_023846285.1 Phrynocephalus versicolor | reverse complement strand
TCAAAGGCCAGCCTCTCACCGGCGGAGCAACAGCTTGGGGTGGGCACGATTCTGAAGATTTTTTTCTATGAGGTCTGCCAGGAGCTGCTTCAGCACCCCGGTGGCGTAGTCGAGCCGCCCCTGCAGTGCCACCATTGTTAGAGATGCCACAGCGCCACGGTCCCGCATAGAGAAGCCGCGCTGGCCTTCCAGCGTGTGGATGAAGGTCAGCAGGAAGGGGCGCGTGTGTAGCAGCTGCCCAAAGAGACGGAGCCCCTTCTCGGTGCTCGGTGGAGTCTGCAGAAAAAAAAAGGAGAACAGAACTGCCGTCGAGTGAACCCAAGAGCTTGGCTCCTGTTCCAAAGGCACAGAGATAAAGTTTCCTTGTCCACTTTCACACATTCTCTACAGAAACGGAGAGTGAGCGAGATGTGCCTGTGAAAGGCTTGACTTCACATTTCCTTTCCATCTCTTGGATGAGTCGTTCCCAACCTTGGCTCCTCAAAAGTTCTTGGAGTTCAACTCCTAGGAATCTTGGCCAGGACAGCGAGTGGTGGATACCTCTGAGAGTTTTAGACTGGGAACATCTGAGGACCCAAGGTTGAGAAGCATTGTTGCAGAACATCAGTGCATATAAACCACCTGGAGCTTGGGAAAGTTCCTTTGTGGGATTACAACTCCCAGAATTCCCTACCAGTATTGTTACTAGCCACCCTGCGAGGGGGCTTTGGGAGATACAAGAACCGTATGATTGTAGAGCTGTCTCTGCGCTCATTTAATTTCATAGATCTACCCTACGTTTCCCTTTCTCAAACATTTGACAGAAATGTCTGCTGGGTCCCCACCTCCCTCGCCTTGCACTCACAGTCGTCTCTTGCAATGCTGGGTGATCGTCCACTCCCGGGAAGAGCACACGCCTCGCATATGTCCGATAGTCCAGGAAAGGGATCTTCACTCCATCCATGTTGTTGGTCAGCTCATTAATGTCCGTCTGCAACTCAGCAAAAGCTGGAGAAGAGAGAAGGTGAAAAGAGGTTGAGGGGTACACAAAATGGGCAAAATTCCTTTTTACTAGGCCCCTCCCCTCAAGGCATCCAGGAAGTACACACAGAACGTGTGCTTTGTCGTAGCTTTACTCTCTCAAATCAGACACATTTAAGAGTCAGCCACAGGTAGGAAAAGGATTGTCTATGTAGGAAGCAGCACACAGATCATTCCTACTGGTAACAGTACATCAATTTTATTTTGGCACCTCATGACTACAGGTGGCAAACGCTTGCCGAGAGGTTTGGCCACAACACAGCTGGCTGTAAAGGAATTGAGATTCCCAGGATTTCTCAGAAGCTACCCAAGTTTTCAGAGGTGATGGTGTTTCATTTTGGGCCCTGGCTGCTTAAAAACTACTGCCTTCCTTCCGAGTTTCAAGGCTACTTCCAGGACCTCCAAAGGAGGAGATGTGTATTCTCCAGGCTTAAAACCAGGGTACTTCAAGGACCAGATGCAGGGGAGTGTATCAAGAGACAGATATCTAGTCTCGTGTGCTCCCAAAGGCATTTGGTGGCGCCACTGTGAGATACAGGAAACTGGACTAGATGGACCTTTTGGCCTGATCCAGCATGGCTCTTCTTATCTTCTTATGAGATGGCTTCACAAGGTATATAGTGTTTGGACTTGAATCATTTTATAAGTTTCTCCAAACCACTGTCCCTACTCCCATCTGAGCAGTAAGGAGGGCCCTCAGAGAAAACATCTTTCCTCCTAATAATCACGGATTGATCCTGTGCCAACCAATGGCCTCCTTCAGAAAAGATGCCAAAGAAAGCACTGAGATACCAAACGAGACCATCAGCAGCCCCCCCCCCCGATTGTCAAGGCAGTGCTCCTCCCCTCTTCCTAATCACAATCATTAATGCCACGTTCATCCGCCTCCGTCTTGCCCCGTACCTTCCTTGCACTCCAGGGCTACGCGAGATTCCAGGTTGTCCATTTGCAGCTGCAGGCGTTTCAGGGTACGGTCTGCATCCCGTGTCTTCCGCTTGTAGGCCACCAGCACCCCGATGATGGCACCCAGAAGCAGGCTACCTCCTGCTCCTAAGCCGACAAGTGCTGGCAAAGGCAGCGCTGCTTCAGGGTAAATGTGGAGGGTCCCAGGGGAGAAGGACAGACCCCCCACCAGGATCTGCAAGTAGAAGAGACCGAGAGACTGAACTAGTTACAAGAACGGTCCTTCAGGAACGCATCCGTGGCCAAATTTATCTGGCTGATAGCTGTGGCTAGTCAGATGAGACTTAGAATCTACACAGGCAGGGCATTGCAATGGCTCTCCATCCTTACCCGTTTGTTCCTCAACCAGGATCTGGCAGTTCAGGAACCAGACTGTCTCTGAACCCAGATGTTTGAGCAGCAGCACAGTTTTGGGAAAACAGCCTTCCAATTCACTTAACTTTTCTTTTCTTTTTTTAAAGGAGGCTCAGTTGGGAGATGAGGAATTGTGCCTGGAACACAATGTGACCACCACAATTTTACTGCCTGGAATGTTCCACCCCACAAATGTAATTGCTGGTCTGTAGAAAGGGATGGAGACTGACTACCCTATGAGCCAGATCCAGCTGGAGGAATTTTGTGGGCAAAGCTGTTGCTTGTGTGTGTGTAGCATCGTTACAGTCGTGACTGACCCTTTGTGACCCCACATCTATGGAGTTTTCTTGGCACGAATACTGGAGTGGCTTGCCAGTTCCTCCTCCAGGTGCCTACAGCACCTGGTATTCCCTGGTGGCCTCCCATCCAAGTACCAGCCAGGGCTGACCCTGCTTAGCTTCCAAAATCAGGTGAGATCGGATGTACTTAGGGCATCTAGGCAGCTGCAAGCTGTTGCTTAGATTCCTTCTAAGTTATATCCCAAGGGATTCCCTTCGTATCTTCTCTCCTCCCTCATCCTCCCCGTGTGAGAGAGGGAGGTGTGAACCCCATTCCAGGTTGAAGCACAAGTGCCACACATCAACATTGCTTTAAGGAAGAGTGAGTTTTTCCTGGTGAGGGCTTGATGCCCAACTGGCCTGTGGAAAGGTCTTCTCGGCCCCAACTATTTGGAGCGACCGAAGAGGAAGGGGGCTGTGCCCTCTAGATAGCTACACTCCAGTTGTGGAAAAGAGATCAATGTTTCCAATGGCTTTTTTTCTCAGGTTCCAACTGGCGTACTACAGCATCAGAGCAAGACTGGGAAAAGCCAGAAGGGATGGACTGATCCCATCCCACTCAAGCACACCTGCCCACCCCCACCGACTACATCAGGGGTACCGTGACTGGCTGCTCCCCAGTTTGGCTCGGCGAATCGCACAGCAGTTGGGTCTCCGAAACAGTCAGAGTGCATGGCTCTCCACCGATCAGCACAGTATAGTTGAGCCGTGTGCTGCCAGACACTGCAGGGATTAGGTTTCTGCCCTGGGAAACGCAGGGGTATAAGAGAGAGAGAGAGAGAGAGAGAGACAGAGAGACAGAGAGAGAGAGAGAGAATAAGACAGAGACAGAGAGACAGAAAGAGAAACACAGAGAGACAGAGAGACAGAGAAATAGAGAGAGAACCATTTTTATCACACAAACCTGAATTTGGATCAAGGGACAATCTCTATGCACCCAGGATGTCCAAAGTAGGCACATTAAGATACAAAAACAATTGTCAGGAGAGACACTGTCTTTGCCTGTGTCATCCTAGCCCAGGATGGGAGGTGGAATGATAAAAAAAATCTGTCTGGTCAGTGCCTGGCTACGGGACATGCTCCCTAGCCTTCAGAGCTGTTTGCCCGTGGTGTTGTGGGTGTGTGGAGGCAGGGGGTCTGATTGAGTGATTACAATTATTTTCTTCATTGTGGAGGCTCCTAGTTTAAAAATGTACACTAGTCATTTAAGTCTTTCCTCAGAAAAGACACATTATCTGCACTGCTGCAAAACAGGCAAACGTCTTTTTGATTCATGTTTTTCAAAGTTTTGATCGATACTGGAAAAAGCAAGGATCTAAAGCAGAATCCTTTGACAACCCTAGAAATCTTCTTCAGGCAGATCACATTAGGCCAAGAAAGATTGCTTCCTCACTCATCCACTCTCACATGCCCACCTCCATCTTTGCTACCATAAAGTCTAAACATTTACTTTAAAACTATATAAGACAGACCTATGTCAGGACACAACTCTTGCCTTCTTAACCAAAATCTGCCTTGATGCTACAGTCATAAACAATGTGTGTAGCTACATACCTTGCTATTCATTTTATTTTATTTTACTTTAATCTGTTTTATTTTAATAGCATATTTATTCTGGCCAAAACCCATCTATCATCATTTTGTCTTTCGGCAGACTATCAATCTCTTGAATTCAGGAGGCTTATTACTATTGCTTTTTCTTTTAAAAAGTCTTAGTGCAAACAGCTTCAGTACCTTGAGGACGACATGGGATCCGGGCTTGATCTCCAGGATGCCGCTGGGACCAAAGGGCTCAAAGCTGGGGTCTGGGTAGTAGGTGAAGGCCGAGCGGTTCAGAGTGCGTACAGCAGTCACGTGGTCCAGGAGGAAGCCAAATTCATCAGGGTGAGCACCGGCCAGGGGTAGCGCTTGCTCCCCAGGTACAATGCCTGGGGCTTTGCACAGCATTACAGAGTCGTTTAAAACCTGGCAGCTCTACAGGGAGGGAAAAAAGAATAATTTAAAAACGTGGATATCGCCACAACTGAAGAGAACCCAGAGGGTTTTCTTGACCTTGCAAATGTTCTCTCTAGCTTACTGTGAAAAAGGTGTTCTTTACCTATAATGAAAGCTGCCTCGGGTCCCAGTGTGGGAGAACGGTGGCATGTAAACAACATTTATTTATTTATTTATTTATTTATTTATTTATTTATTTATTTATAGAGCTTGTATGCCGCCCACTACCCAAAGGTCTCTGGGTGGCTCACAATCAAAATGGACAATTAAAACATCAAAATACAATAAAATTAGAATAATAAAAACATGTAAATGCAATAAATACAATACATTAATCACATCAAACATTCAAGCACTGGTGAGGAACCTGCCGACCCGCAGCTGTTCAGCCCTAACCCTAATCCTAACCCTAACCCTAACCCTAACCGTAACTGTAACCCTAAAGCTCCCATCATTCCTCCACCCTGGCCAGGTGAGCAAAGGCCAGGGTGAATTAGCTCCAACATCATCCGTAGGGCCTCAGGTTCCCCAGCCCTGCCTTAAAGGCTAACTGTACTCTTCTCTGAGAGGCAGGCCTTGCCTTCGCCTCAGTTCCAGAGAAAAAGCCACCCTCTGTCAGGGTTTCGGAAGGGTGGGCTTTTTCTTACTCGCCAAAGACCCTGTTAACTCTCCACTTAATTCTGGATTTGAAAGGGAGAAGTGCAACGAAAGGAAAACGATTTGTTATTTCTCTTATCAAGCCTTGGAGCAGAAATACTGAATGCAACAAAAATTTAAAAAAATTAAAATTAAAAAAAATATCACAGTGGAGTTCCCTTCTGATCCTTATCGTATAGACCGCAGCAGGAGACCTGTCACATCACATCTTGCCTCAGGCTTCTTGTACTTGCTGCAATTAAAAAAGAAAATCTCTCTAGCTACAGACATTTGAGAGAGCATTCCTGTCTGGTCAGTGCCTGCCTAATTCCTGTATTTGTCATTTTAAGCAGTATCTATCAGCAAAAGCGGACACCTATGGTATTGTGTTCAACTCCCAGTTAGAGCCCACTGGGCTAACAAGGCAGGGGAGTGGTTTCAGGAGACAGAGATCTAGTCTCGTGTGCTCCCAGAAGCATTGGGTGGGGCCACTGTGAGATACAGGAAGCTGGACTAGATGGGCCTTTGGCCTGATCCAGCAGGGCTCTTCTTATGCTCTTATGTTCTTCTTTCTGCCAACCATCCTTCCCATATCCCAATGTGAATATTATCCTTTTCTCCCAGTTTAACAGTTCACCACAACAAGGCATGACAATACTGTATGTTATATACACTGTTTGTTGTTTTTATCCTTCCTTCAAGGGAGTTTGGAACTGGGGTTCTTTCATTTTTTTTAATTCTCATGTTTATTTTCATCCACCTGCAGTCCTCCAAATCCTTCCCGAATTCATGTGGTTAAAAGGACTATAACTTTAAAAAAGATTCTGATTACAAAAAGCACACAATGAACAGCACAACAGGGATGGGGAATTATTTTTCTCATGGACTGAATTCCCTCAGAGTTAACCTGTCAAGACTCTGAATTGGTAGCTGATGAAGTTACTGCCAAACATGGGCAAAGGTTTTCAGCCTGCCCAACTGTACAGGGAAAACTATTTTCCTCTGAAAGATTCCTTGGTTTGAAGCACCACCAACTGCAATTTCATTTCCTTTGTTGTTTCATTTCAATTTTTTTTAAAAAAAAGAAATTTGTAACAAAATGAAATAATACAAAATGATTCATAACACTATATGGGTCTGCTCCTCTGTGTCCTAGAGACACCAGATTTTATGAATAGCTCAAGAGTTGGGAAAAGAGATTAGAAACTGCAATCTGTGTGCGGAGAGGTGGGACCTAGGAATGGATGATGGCCAAAAACGAATGAATCATATGAACTCAAGAGGATATAGTAAGATCCGGCTTCTTTTACCCATAAACCTCTTTTATTTAAATTCAAAGAGAGGATAAGCCAATCTTCTCTCTTTAAATCGAAATAAAAGAGGTTAATGGGTAAAAGAAGCCGGATCTTACTATATCCTCTTGATTTCACATGATTTTTGCATGAGATCTTTCCCAGTCACTGTAAAATCATCCTCCCCACTGATATATCTGGCTACCCATATCTCCCCAGAAGGACCATTATATCTTACTGGTACATCATCCATTCCTAGGTCCCACCTCTCTGCACATAGACTGCAATTTCTAGCTTGTTGTTCTGACTCCCTAAGATGGCATGGGTATGTTTTAACAAGGAAAAAAAATAAGCATTTCATTTCTGAAACAGAAAAGGGTGTTTTATTTTGTGACTTGATATAATGCTTATTTGTGTTTTATTTTGTTTTATAACATTTTATAACCTTATGAAATACCATTTCTCATTTGGCGCCCCTCTCTGATTTTACTTTTAAGAAAAAGAAATGTAAGGATGGAGACTAATAGGGGCTTGCCCCTGGTTTGCTGTATCTAGACAACAAACTGAGTAAGTAAAGCAAAGTGTTCTGCTTATATACCACCCCATACCACTACAAGTAGTCTCTGGGCGGTTTACAATTTTAATTACAGTGTGCAGGCTACACATTGCCCCCCCCAGCAGCTGGGTACTCATTTTACCGACCTTGGAAGGATGGAAGGCTGAGTGAACCTTGAGCCTGCTACCGGGGATTGAACCCCAGGTCGTGGGCACAGTTTTACCTGCAGTACAGGCATTTAACCACTGCGCCATGAGGCTCAGTACAGAAGTTGTGTGGTCGAATGAGTCCTCCAGCACGCTCCTGATGAATTTGGGTTGCACTGCATTTCAGCTTATGAGGCAGCCCCAACTTCTATAGGGCAGGCCTGCACAATCTGGTGACCGTGGGCGACCGGTAGCCTGCAGGGCTCTCAGGAGTCACCTGCCAGGTCCTTGCCAACCTCCCAACCCATCAACACCGGTGGCGAGTTAGGGGAGGAAAAATTTTTTTTTTGCCCACCTGCCCACCCGGATGTTTGGTCCGGATTTCTACCCTTACCTTACCTTTCTCCCTCCTACTCAGGAGCACTGGTGAAGTGCACACATGCATGTGCAAGCCTCTGAAAGTAGTCCGCAGGGACGTGTGGGGTCTGAAAGGAGACCGTGGGCTGTTCAAAGTTGGACAACCCTGCTATAGGGTATAACGTTTGCGCACAATGTGCAAATGCGTCCTTTTCTCTGCTGATGCATTTCTTTCTATCTTTTTGGGGTGACACGTGAAGGATCCATTTACACGGGGTGGTGTCATCCCATTTCCCTCCTTCTCTAACTCTCTTCTCCCCCAAGTCCAGTAGACGACCAAGGAACAAAGGGAATGTGAGAGATTGGAGCAGATGCTTGCAAAAAGCTGCATGAAACTGGTCAATGACTGTCTCCCACAAAGTAGCCAACTCACATTAATGGTTTCAATGCCACTGTATGCAGCTCGAACCCGTGGCTCCTGGATGGTCAGCAGATGGGTCCCGCTCACGGTGAGACTGGTACTACCACTGTGAGGACGAAGGCAAAAATAAACATAAGGATTCAATCCTCAAACACTATGGAATGAATAACAAGAGAACAGGCCAAAAGAAGCAAAATCTATGACTCTGATTACACGGCAGGTCTGCTTTCCCATTGTGGCACTCTGCTAAAGATGTTTCTCTGGCACTTAGACTACCTAGCTCTAAATAAATACATAAAAACGACATTTTGCAAAGCACCCTATTTCCTGTCTATAAGACGCCCCCATGTATAAGACAACCCCCAATTTCCCAAATAACAGTTTCGCTACTGTGTGGTTCTCTCATTGGCTTACTTCCGTGTATAAGACATCCCTAAATTTTTAGTCTAACAGTTTTAGTAAAAAAATATAGTCTTATACATGGAAAAATACAGCACACCACCATCTATTTCATAACAACGAAATAAATTCCTACAACCCCCGCCCCTTGACTACGGTGTACATAGCAATGAGACTGGCAAATGCTGGTCTATAGAAAGAAGGAAAGGAAATGTTTGAAATACTAGCAGCTTGCATTTATTGAAGGAGATTCATCATTTATATCAGTGGTTCTCAACCTGTGGGTCCCCAGATGTTCCTGGACTGCAACTCCTAGAAATGCTGGCCAGCTCAGTTAGTGATGAAGACTTCTGGGAGTTCCAGCCCAGGAACATCTGGGGACCCACCGGTTGAGAACCACTGATTTATATCATCACCATCATCACCATCACCATCGTCATCTTTGAACTGCAGAGCTGAAAGGGACCCTACGGGTCATTGAGTCCAGTCCCCTGTCAAGAAGACACTGCAGGGATTCGAACTCCCAGCCTCTTGACTCCTTACCCGGGCACCTCAACCACTCAGCTATTCAGCACTTACAGGAGCACACCCGACAGCATAACCCCTGTGGTTCCCAAATTTGTGGACACACAGACGTTCTTCCATTACAACTCCCAAATGCCTGTAGGCTAGATGGAGGAGTATACAAGTCCAAATAAATAAATAAATGTTGTCCAGCCAATGGTGAGGGGTTGTAGAAGTTAGCGCAAGGACATCTGGAGCATCATGTTGAGGAACCGCTGGTGTATACAATACCGCCGAGAGATAGGGAGGAGAGGCCCGAAACACCGTTCAGCTGGAATGGCAGGCATGCCGAGGTTTTCCACAACAACACAACCCACCGATGTTGCCGTCCTGTCACTTACTTGGCAATGCTCCAGGAAGGCTCAACTGCTGTGATCACGGGGTCAGGAGTGTAGCGGAAAGAGATGGTGCCGTTGGGGCTGATGCTAGCGCGGTCAATACGCAGGCTGAGGTTGGCAGGGCCTGGGCCTACTGCCGAGGGGGGAGAGAGGCAAACCAGCTCCCCTGCGCTGCGCCTTGGGAAGACAGGAAAGGGAAAGCAAGTTGGAGGAATCACCCTTCCTAAAAATATATATATTTAATCCCTTATTTTCAACGATGGCGTTCTCCTCCACCTTTCGTAGCAAAGGCAGGGGAACTCCTTCAGCCTGAGTGCCAAACATCAATCTAAGAGACGTTCTCAGGGGCTGCATTCAAGTGGCAAGTGGGGTCAAAAGGCAAAAAAGCTGAGACCCAAAAGTAAGAGGGCATGACCGCTGTGGAGCTCCTACTGCCAGTTAACTCCATTTTAGGAATACTGTTTTTAAACTTGGGACGAGGGAACCCCAGCAAAAGACGGGGAGCAGCAAAGGCATGGGACTGATGTCATCCCACCTGTGGAGAATGATTCCCAAAGGGCAGTCATGGGGCACGTTTGGGGAATCGCACAGAGCCAGACTAGGATGCCAGGAATGTAAAGGCTTTGGTTTCCCCACTCCTTCTTCCAAGAGCTCCTCCATTTGGGCCTCTCTTTCATAGAATCATAAAATAGTGTAGTTGGAAGGGGCCTCTCGATAGATAGCTGCTCGTAAGGAGAGGTACCACTGTAGCTAGGTAGCAAGCTAGGTAGATAGATAGATAGATAGATAGATAGAGAGAGAGAGAGAGAGAGAGAGAGAGAGAGAGAGAGAGAGAGAGGTACCTTGACTTACGGTTGCTGCAACAACCAAATAATTCGACTTATGAACGCTGCTCTCTGCTCCGCATGACAGCTGACTTCGGCAGGTCGGACCTGTCAAAGTCAGCTGTCTGGCGGGGCTGTGAAGAGCACCCTTCGGCTGCTGTTGATTGAGGGGGGTTGGGACAGCCTTCCCATAGGAAGGCATTGAAAACCTATTAATCCATTCCCTCTGGAACAGATTAATTGATTTTCAATGCATTCCTATGGGAAACCGCTGTAGTTTTTCGACTTCTGAAGATGCCTTCAAAATGGATTAACTTTGTAGGTTGAGGTACCACTGTAGATATAAATATAATTAGAGATAGATAGATTAGACAGACAGACAGACAGACAGACAGACAGACAGACAGACAGACAGACAGACAGA